>OZ038476.1:42184832-42217332 GCA_964036315.1 Acanthosepion esculentum | reverse complement strand
TTGAAATGCTTGCCTGAATGTTCACCACAAAGTTGTAAGCGTGGCAACCACGAGGCAGAATCTTTATTCAACGTCATAGATATTCAAGAAATTTATTCAAGGTTAATTATTCCTGAAATAAAACAGTGATGACAAATTTACCGCTTTCTTACTAGGCACTCTGAAGTAGAAGAAAATCCATGAGTAAGGGTAAGGGAGAGAGAGATAGATAGATTTTAAGATCATATTGTAGAAAAATAAGGCTTGTTATTAACACAAAAGTGAATAATCTTTTCAAAACTACAAAAAAAGTGCCTGTCTTAGTACTTGTGCATACAACAGACAAGACTCGACGAATATCTGAAAAAAATAGACGCAATGGGCCACTAGCTAATCGTTTCAGTGCAATAGTTAATTGTAAAATTTAAGGTAATTTTAAGAGACAGTGGCCCAGAAAATTAAAGCAATGGCTCGTGAATTTGGAGCCATAGAAATTGCGAGTTCAGTCCCTGGGCTAGTTAATACAAACTCAGAATTCAGTTGAAGCAGAAGCAGTCATAATTAGGCAAAGAAAAGAAAACGAGAACAAAACGATATATCTCTAGACAAAAACAGTGAAACAAAAAAAAAATCTACCGATTTAAAAAAAAAAAAAAAATTGGTAGGTTCATTTAGAAATGTTACTCGGATTGGTAGACATCTAAGAAAATGGCTGAAAGTCACAACGGTAGAAATATTTTTATAACAACAACAAAGATAAGGATATTAGTCCCTGTGTAAATAATGTAAATAATTATAATTCATTATCCCAGAAATTCACACAGAAAAAGAAACCGTATATATATTATTCTGTACATTTTGTTTGTACTAATTTTTCACTGAATACAAGGCTCGAGAGTCACTCGAGATAGAATCTTATTGCATAAATGTAGGAAGAGAAAGTTATAAATGCAGACTATGAGGCTATGTAGGATAGATACTAGATTTGAAGAAGTTAAGATTGCAGCGAACATGCAAGTATCCTATCTGGAATCTCTTCCACAAAGTAGAGGTTGTTGAAAAGGAATCACTGATGGAATACATATTGATATAACGGCTTATGTTAGCCGCATTAAATATAACTGTAAAACCTATGGGTTTTCAGAATTCGTGACTACCAATACTTTGATATATCTGTATGGATCTTCATAAACCAGTATCTTCTTTCCTTTTATTCAATGATTTCGCAAAACATTAGTCAATGAAAATGTGACAAGATTTATGCTGAATCGGGTCACTTCTATTTGAATAACTAAAGCAGACAATGTGAAGAGATGTCGTCATTTGTTTTGTATAATGAATATAGCAATGTATTTTTAATAAATAATCTTCGGTGAGGATTCAAAAAGACATAAATTGACATACGATATTTTTCTGTTTCTGAAATGGTCATACTGATCTCTCTAAGTGTTATATACAGTATCTATGAACACTAATTGGTAGGTCCCGAACCTCATAAATACATTGGACACTATTGTATGTGGGAGTAATATGCTGTCTAAGTAGTCCACCACTAGCAGTGGTTTGTCTAATTCACACCGCTGGTGAATATTGTATTTTGTTGATGTTATAAAGACTACCATTTCATTTCCAACCTCCGTTTTAGTTATTCCTCATTCACTATCCCTTTGTAAGTTACAACAATATGTGTGGTAATATTAGCCGTTTCCCTACAAGGAAATATTTGGCATTCACTGAATGAGGAGCCAATACTGGTTTCGGTTGAAATATATAAACTCCTTCTCTTAAAACACTATTTTAGGAGAACAAGTTTCTCTAGACCAGGAGCAGTTTCTTTTAAACTGATATCACAAGGCAGTAAAGCCACTAAGACACAAGGGTGTTACAGAGTGTGAAAGAATTAGGAACAGAAACATTAATAATGAGCGGGTAGAGGAAAGAGTAATCAGGAGAGCAGTAGATAGCGTTTGATACGGCATTTAAATCTTTGCAGATTAATGATTGGCTGGAAAGCATGAAGCCTGGAATCCGAGAAAAGTTAGCATAGAATTTACGGTTACATCTAGCTAGCTCAGTTATAAATTGATTAGATGTCGACACTAGTCTAGTACTGCGCTTAAATTCAAAAAGTCTGGGTACCATAGCGAAGAGCTCACCCGAATAATTACTTTGAAAGTATTTATAGGAAAGACACAGAGGTGTAACCTTTCGGTTGTGGGAAAGGGACTGAAGCCGAGGCGTCAGATCAGGACCGATAATATTGCTGATTCTTCTTTTGTTACTATCAAGGATCTCAAGGTAAATAGCAGGGGCACCGGATATATGTGGCAGTAATATTATAAGCATGGGCGAATGGTTGACTTATAGATATGTACTGTTATAGCTCTTTCCGGTATTGATGAGAGGTTTGCTTCCTAGCCTTCTTTTTGAAGCGGTGTGTAGAGACAACATAGTGATGCCGATATTTTTTTGGCCTTTCACAGAATTATTGGAAATCCTTTCTTCCGAAATCCTCTTGTTTTTTTCTTTGAAGTTTAGATTTTATTTTCTTCTTTCACCACATCAATTTCCTTTAAAAATTCAAACGAAAAAATTAATATTATAGATAATTTTAAATGGCGGTTAATTTATTTCGATGATTGAATACGATTTTATACCACTATTCCTTCATCTGCTATATCTATTTAGGACTCGGGTGATAATGGCTCTCCAAGACTTCCTGTCTCTTGTTGCTAAAAGCGATGTTTAACTCATTCCACATTATTCCTGCTCTCCCATCCCTCCAAGCAAATTCGTTAGCCATGTCACACGCTGTTTCTTTCGGCACCACTTCCTTCAATGTGTTCCGGCAATTTCAAGTTTCAAATTTAAGTATAAGTGTCACGATTTTGTATACGCTTTTTTAAGTAAAACGTTGTTTTTAAATCGAGTTCAATCCAACCAAAGCATCAAAAGACACCAAGACACAGGGGGTTGAAAGATTAGGAACAGAAACTTTAATAATCAGGGGGAAGAGGAAATACTAATCACTAAACAACGATTAATATTGCATCTATATTTTCAGAGATTAACGTTGGCTGGAAATCATGGACCCAGAATCTAGAAGTGCGAGAAAAGAAAATGTTAGCATAGAATTTACGGTTACATCTAGCAAACTCAGCGGTAAATTGATGAGATCTCGACGCCAGTCTAGTGCTGCGCTTAAATTCAAAAGGTCTAGGTATCGTAGCGAAGAGCGATATTTATTCTGGTATATACACAGAAATGTGGCACAAGGCCAAAAATGGGGATCGGGAAAAGGACGGTCTTCTTCTGTCTTAATGATAACTTAGCTAGCCACAAACACTGACCCAATCATACAAACAATATTCCTAATACCAAAACAATATATTCTTACGTACTTTTCTTACCACATCCACCATAATAACTCATTCTCTCTAAGAAAATACAGACTAATACCCTTATGACCAATTCATTATCTGAGGGGGAGGGGAATAAAACAACATTTCTAAAAAAAAAACTAGCCCCAATGAGTTTTTATAATATGAATCAAAACTATTCATAAGAAACTAAACATAATAATGTTAGTAATAAAAAAAATCACAGTCACTAAATGTGGCAGAAATACCGTAGCGAAGAGCTCATCCGAATAATTTCCATGAACGTATTTATATAAAAGACACAGAGAGGCAACCTTTCGGTTGTGGAAAAGTTACTGAAGCCGAGCTGCTAGATCAAGACCGATAATATTGCTGATTCTTCTTTGATTCTGTCAAGGATCTCAAGGTAAATAGCACGGACGGCAGATCCATATGTAGCAACGATATTCTAAGCATTGATTAATAGTAGAGTTATATATATGTACGATAGATTCTGGAGCGATAAATTGTCACGTACGACACAACGAACGAATTTTTTTGCAGCTGACCCTGCAATGGATTCAATATTTTCTTTCCTCTTAATGTCAGCTGAGATCATTAGCCCGAGAAGGTGCAGCGAATCCTTTTCCTGAAGTTTAGTGTCAGCCATACTAATGGAAAGCAGTTTATATATATATATATATATATATATATATATATATATATATATATATATATATATATATATAAACATATTAATGACAATAGGAAAACACTATTAATTGCTGACGCGTTTCGTCCAATGAGGACTTTCTCAAGGGAAAAAACAAAATGAATTTAATTAAACAAGGAAATTAATAAAAACAAAAGACAGAGTGTTCTTAGCAACTGGAATGTAGGAATCGCTATTTTCATATTGTTAACTGAAAATAACGTCAGTTAATGTCACGTGTGGAGAATATTATCTGTGTTGGCGGATTTAACCATTTTCTTTTGATTTTACGATATTGTTGTGTATGTTTGTTTGTGAGAGCAAAAGTTTTGTTAAGAAAGATGAAAATAAAATAAATTGCCAAAACTGTCCCTCCCAATATATTGGAAAAACAAGTAGAAATTTAAAAAAACGTATCTATGAACACAAAAGAGACCTTACAATAAACAACTTAGCTAATGTACTAGTAATACACAGGAATAAATTCAACCGTAATTTTGATTTTGGAAATGCTATACTTATGAAGAAAGAAAATAACTCACTCAGAATGAAAATTCTAGAGAGTGCCGCCATAGAACATTACCCAAATATTAATCTACGCCCAGGCTTTTTCCCTATTTCACCTTTCTGAGAAATTTTCATATATATATATATATATATATATATATATATATATATAACAGCAAAATTGTCCAAATCGTGTAACAGCATAAATGTCCAACCAACAAAATGTTTAATATCTTAAAAAACAATAAACTAATTAAGTTTCTGTTTTCTTGGTTTTCAGATAAGACCTTTAGCCATCTTGGCACCATTTATTGTAAGAAACTCTGAAAAATACTTTGAGTTTTTCAGACAGAAAGAGAACAGATTAAAATAGTTTTGTCTCGGTCCAACTATGTCTTCGCAACTGAACAATGATGAGAGGAAAAAGATCATTCAGACCTTCAGTAATCCTACCAGCATTCATACTCTGGTGTCCATCTTCAAAGTCCATTCAAGAACTATCAAGAGAACGGTGAGTAAGTTTTAAAAAGAGGAAACAATACAGTACAGATAATAACTGAACCAGGAGATCACAAGAGGAAAAGGAATCATCACTTCAACTTAGAGTTAAAGAAATCAATTAGAAAAGATCCAACTCAATCCATAACAAATTTTGCAAATGAAAGAGGAATTTCAGCTATGGCAATCCTAAGCGCAGTGAAAAAAAGTTTTGAAAATGAAATCGTACGTGAGACCTGTGAAACACCTTGTTACTCCAGGACATAAATTTGGGTTAGACAGGGTGAAGATTTTGAAAATTAACCTGGAATAATATATAAATAAGAGCTACAAATCCTTAGCTATGATTAATTAATCATGAAAATGCCATTTTCATTTATGGTCGATTTCATCACGATTCTCCTGTTAAGCTTGGAGAGTAACTCTACATTCTTATTGCTCAAAGTAGATTCCAATAGTGTTATAAGAACCTTGAAGAATTCCAGTAAGATATCTTTAATTATTTCTAATGTACAACGGTTCGATCTTAATCTAACAAAATGGGTAATTTTGCTTTTACACGATTTATACAATTTTGTTGTTATAGACGGTGTGTGTGTGTGTGTGTGTGTGTGTGTGTGTGTGTGTGTGTGTGTGTGTACATATATATACACGCATGCTGACAAAATTCCACGAAAATGGAAATAGACCTAAGAACACACAGGGGTCATTAAAAGATAAGAATGCGGATAACTACTCCATCATTTCTCGGACCGATCTTAATTGTTTTATAACCCTTCACGCAGAACTTTTCACTGCCAGTTCAAGAAAGACATTTGGGTCATTATCACACAAAAAAAAGGGAGTGTCTCATATCGAGAATATTTAACATCGAAAAACATAAAGGAGAAAAAAATTAATTATTTTTAATAATATGTGGAAATCTCCACTCTTTGCCCGATGACTGTCGCGAGACCGGAAACACGTGTAGCAGAATTATGGAAAATAAAGCCTATTTAAAAATCCACATTACAACCAAAAACGTTTGCGGTTTCTCTCTTCTTTTTAATATACACACTTTTCTCTCGTTGGAAATAATATAACCTCTTCCTTTTTTATATATATATATATATATATATATATAATTCTATCTTCTCCATGCATGCTTCATCCCTTGACTCTAATGTCCTAACTCTTACTTTTTATAATTCTTTACCAATGAACTGGAAACATTACTTGAGCGTTGCTAAACATCGCTTCTGGTGAATATAGTCCACTTGTTAAATGATTCCTCTTGAGCTCTGTTTATTCATATTACATGAAATAGATGTTTTCCCAATCTGAATGTACCTTGTTTAGATTCAAATAGGATTTAAGAGTGTTATGCTATGTGTATTCATTTAGTTATTCCCGAGGGAAAAGGTTTCCCTGTGTTAACACTGAAAATGTTATACCTCCTCTTAACGTGACGACATACGGATACATAATCTGAGTTATCAAGTATCCCTTTTCATAAGGTTTTTTTTTTTTTAGTAACAGTCATTAAGCCAAATATTTGATTCCTAAAGATAAATAATTGGGAAAATATTTCATTTTGTCAGGCTTTCAACTAATAAGTGCCTGCGTGTATTCGTGAGCCTGGCTTTTAGCTCGATTACTATACATTTAGCAAGGGGAGGGAATAAAAAATATCTAACTCCCCAAACAGGATCAGACGAACTGTGTATTAGGAAGGAAGGAAAGAAGTGGGGAGGAAGAAAGAAAGAAAGAAAGGGAGGGATGGAGGAAGGAAGGAAGGAATAAACAAACAAGCGAACGACCGAATGAACGAATGAATTCACCTGTTGAAAAAATATATAAACTGAATAAAAATACCAGTTGAATTGTAAAAAAAAACAAAAAAAAACTGAAGCCAGAAGGCTACAACGCCATTATTTATAAGTAGAATGGTTAGCTTAGTTGGTACTTATTGATGTAGGGTTTACCTTAGGGGAACCTTGGCTAGACGTCATCTGATGACTGAACTCACTAGACGGGCTAGTATATACTAGCGTGGAGGTCGAGTAAAAATACGTATTTTTACTCGAATTCCACGCTAGCGGGATATGACACACGGTCTTTTAAATGTGAGGTGCCCATACGAAACACATGGGCCAAATATACAAACTGACTAGACCCCGCGACCATTGGCACGCTGGTGTTTATATTTTCACCAATCTCCACCTCTTTCACGAAATGACGGATTACCGCAGCTTAGTTTGGTATCCCCGGGAGCAGACGTACCTCAAATGTTTTCCGTAAAATGTCTAAAGACAGAAACACCGTCGAGAGAGTAAGAAAGCATTCTGCTCTTTGATCCCCGTGCGAAGCCCGAGAACATAAGTACCGCTTGAACGGCGATGACATCTTAACTCTCTCTCTATTTAGCAGGCACACTATTATTTACTGATGGTACTTTGTCGTAAATCCACGGTCACAAGACACTCAGGTCGACAAGGAATTCTGAGTCGGTCCTGTTTCAATGTTGCAAGCAGATGGTGTAAGTCCAGGGTGTCCCATAAAAAAAAGGAAATGTGTTACAGTTTTTTTAATTGTTTTTTTTAATTGTTTTTTTAATTGTTTTTTTAATTGTTTTTTTAATTGTTTTTTTAATTGTTTTTTTAATTGTTTTTTTAATTGTTAGAATTTTTGTTACAGTTATTTTAGAAAAAAAAAGCAACGGATAAAAAATTAGTCGCTTAAAACAGAACAAAAACACGATGTGGTGTTCAAACTAAATAAATCTGACAAAATTTCTTGTCATTTTTTTCAGTCCCCAAGTTGTATGTTCTTTCTTAAACAGAACAATCACCTCGCGTTGGAAATGTGATAACTGCGGCATCCTGCATTAACAAATGTTTAAAAATAATATTTCATTTTTTTTTAGTTCACTCATATAGTAAAATATATAGACATTTTTTGTTATATGTTAGTTCATATTTTTTCATCATATAGTAATGTACTGATAAACCATCAGTTACCTCCCCTTAAGATCTAGGAGGTATAAAATGCACCCTGTTATATCCGTCAGTAAACAAGCAGTCAGAGTAAAGTGCAATAAAGCTTTGGTATAAGTTTATTCACTGTTTCTGTTTTTACTACAAGTAAATCTAGAATTTTCTGTTTTTATGGGGCGCCCTGTATTTTCAAACATTGTCAGCATCTTTCTTCTTAAGAAGAAAAGAAAACATCAAATAAGAGAAATAAAACGTCATTTTCGCAGTGATAAGCCGACAGCAAAGGAAATGAAAAAGCGTCAAAAATAAATGGAAATCATGAGTGATGCAACCAAAGTGGAAACAAAAGAAAACGAATTAAACAGCCATATTGTCGATGTTTGCCTTAATCCCAAGACCAGATACAGTGACAGGAAAGAGAAGGATTGTGCTCATCTTCTCAGTTCTTGGTGTTGGACCTTATCAAATGATTTTTCTTAATGACAGACACGAAATGAAAATTGCCAGAACTCCTAGAAAAGGCAGTAAAGGAAAACCAGAAGAAAGGACTCACCATCAATTGTAAGAGGAAATATATGGTCTTTATCAAGAGGAACAGCTTCAAATGCGAGCTGCGAATAGGAGATATCAAAATCAAGCAAGTACAGAAATTTATCTATCTGGAAAGATTTCTTTTTAACAGACGACGATAAATGTGACACCGAAATCCGAAGTAGAATAACGTAAGATGCCTTCTAAAAATAATAAGAACTAGGAAAACTTTGTTAGAGTTCAAACGCTGTTTAATATCACGCCTCTCAGTAAAGACTAGACAAATTTCTTCATAGATGAAAAGCAGACTTGAAAACTCAAAGAAGTAGTTCTACAGACGGATGCTGATATTACCAAAGATGGAGTGATTAACGAGGAAGTTTTACGGAAAATGAAAAGAAACAGCTATACTTAACCCTTCCGCTGCAAAATACGGCGATCTTCGTTTTTCTTATCTTGCTCCAGCTGGCTAAGTACGGAAACCTATGTTTTTTGCATACCGCTGGTTTGAGTGTCCCGTTGCGCCATCTATCGTAAAATACGGAAGATTCTAACTGTTCTATCATGCAAATTATTAGTCAGCCTCGATTTTTCTCTACGTCATGGTAGTTTCGTATCTAATTGCACTGGGGAAAATGAGTAGCAGTGAAAGTGTTAAAATCAGAAGGAGAAAGTTGAATATTCTGAGACACATGAGGAAAGAGAACTTGGAGAATTCGATACCCACAGGATATGTTGAAAGCAAGAGGCGAAAAGGAAAACAGGGAGGAAGCTAGCTTGTATAAATGGATACAAAACAGGTGGTAGGAGCCATAAAATAAAAACAGATGAATATAGCTTAGAGCTACAAAGTGTAGGGAGTCGTGGAACGAAATGATCGCCTACGTCCTGGAGCGGGACACAGAATATAAAAGAATAAACTTCTGAGTAGGAAGATCTTGCCTGTTTGACCCCCACTACCTGCGAAATTACGAGCATAGAATTTTTTGGTTTCTAGTAAGAAGAAAACAAAATGGCGATCAGTGTCATTGGAAAATATAAATTTCATGGAGCAAGCAGGTTGAATTATAATCAGTAACTGCTATGATTTGATAACGTGTGTCAGTGATATCCACTCGGTGCGTCTGCTAACGTGATGATTTTAAGACTGTTTATAGATCCTCGTTTTCGGATATGTAAATTAGGCATATGGAAACATCACCCGAAAACGTAGCGATTTTATACCCTTTGCATGTCCTTTGTTTCTTCTATACATTGTTTTGTTTTCGACATTTCTTACCTCAACGTATTGGTCAGCTATAACATATTTAGTATAAGAGAAAAAGAAATTGAGCATAGTACAATAAGAGTGGATCGGTGCGCATATCGCCCGGTTGACACTCATTCCCCGTCTTTTGAACAGGTTTATCCTGTTACAGGATCTAGTTCCCGGTTCATTCTAAAGACTTCTCATTCTCTTTCACTCCCAATAGCTCCTCGTGTCTTAGTGGCATTATCGCCTTCCTTGGGAGAGTGATAAAAAAGACAAGTTTTATGTCTTTTCGTCTGTAGAAGACTCTTCCAGTTATTTGCTTTCCTGCCAACGACGATCTTCAAATAATTAAATGAAATATCAGTCGCCATCTTCTGTGTTCTTGAATTATGTTATTTTATTGACCTTTCTCATCTCTAACCTCCTGCATTTTAGTGGCCTTATCTCCTTGCTCTGGATAAATTGATTAAAAATAAGAAACAAATGAATAAGCCGAGTTAAACATAGTCTTGCACAACACTTCTTATTTCTACAAAGCCAAAACATCAATCTGAAAACTTGTGTCATGTTCTTAACCCTAGAACACTAACCATGCGTATATAGTACCCAGCACAAATTTTCTTATTTTTAATTACAAATTTCAGTACCTGATTTTCTTATCTAAATAATGTTTTTCAGTTCCTATTAATGTTAACTCAAAGTACAAAGTTTGAAGTGCTTGCATGTAAAATATTTCAAATAAAGATTTATATTTAATATTTTTTTGATAATTTGAAAATCGGGTATGATATTCCCATGGTTAGTAGTGGTATAACTTTAATTGATGTTTAGTGTTCTAGGGTTAAGTAGCCTTTTCAGATCGAAACTTTCATATGAGTGTCATGCGCAGTGTCAAACCCGTTCAGAAATATCTAAATTGTCACTTGCATACAACCGCTAAGACCAATTTTTAAAAAAGCTTTGAGCGAGTAATGTTGGACCGTCGATGCAAAGATCATCTTTCTTTTAAAATTCTGGTCTGAGGCTACAGATTCACAAAGAAATATACATACAAAATAACAGAAATCACATGACTTGAGGACTACCAATAGCAGCAACAGCTAGAATGAATATCACATGTAAATCGAAGAGAAATATTGACATAATCAAAAAGTTAACATTCCGCACAACTTCAAATAAAAGTTTAGGAAGGAAAGCCCTTCAATACTGGAAAAAGAGCAACTGGACCTGAAAATTTCCCGAGAAATTGTTTTATGAGAAAGATTTATTAAATTCTAAAATAAGACTGGTTGTTCAGTCAATGAATGCCAACTGGTCCTCTGTAAAGAAACGGTTAATACTGGCAATACCATTATCACATGTTTTCCTTCTCTCCCTGATCTTTCAGAGATTTTGCTGTGGTTCTAAAAAAAAATGTTTTTTTTAATAACAAAAATTATAAAAAGATTTACAAATGGAATCAGACAGTATATTCAAACTAATATTTTTTTTTATTATTTAAAATTTTATCGCCCCCTCTACTTCATTCGCATATGTGTAAGCATTTCTTTGGTTGATTTTTTTTAACGTCATATGAACCTCTATGAATTATTTTATACCGCAATCTAAATGTTTTTAACAATTTTTAACAATGTTTTTAACAATGTTCTTAACAATTTTTAACAATGTTTTTAACAATGTTTTTAACAATTTTTAACAATTTTTAACAATGTTTTTAACAATTTTTAACAATGTTTTAACAATGTTTTAACAATGTTTTTAACTAAATATATTTTGAACGTAATTTTATGCCTCCAACTCAAAATAAAATGTGTTGTAGATTATTTTACTATAAATAGGTATTAGAGGAAATTGTATATAAAATTTTATTAATAGTCATTTTATTATAAATATGTATTGTTACTATATTTTCTATAAAAAAAAATGTATCCCTGCTAATTTTTATTATAAAAAAATGTATTTTACACCTTCATAATATTTTGTGCTTCCCCATAGCTGAAATACTAACAGATGCTACCGCCCCCGGTCAGGGTGTAGCTGGGAACAATAGCAAATAAGAGATGGTTTCACGCTCCTCAGAACTTCCCGATCCAGGTCTTGCTGCCGGATGCAGTTTATCATCATACCCAGGACTAATATGTTTTAGTACAATTGAAGTCCTAAAGCAAGCAACGCATCACACATATATACTTACATCGTAGTATTTTTCTAATAAAACTTATTAATACAACAGTATAAAAAATTAAGGAGATCCTGAGCATGTTTCCTGAACTATAATCTAGATGATCGCAAACTATAATTCACAGTGGAAGAAATCTGAATTTTTAAACAGAAACATTTGTAGCCTAATTTTATTTACCTTGGAAATAAATGAAATAGTCAAGAAAAATAGTTCCTGTTATTTACACGTGATCTGTAGGTTTTTAATGACTATATAAAATACTTAGTTATGAAACTGAAACCCTTTGATCTTGCGGCCGCTTCTCCAAGTACTATTGGAACATTATCGTTATACACTAATGAACACAGGAGATTGAGTCCCTCATTATTAATATCGGATACTATCAGCCAGAGTGTGTGCGTGTTTTCAAAGAATTCCCCGAAAATGGTTTCTACATTTTTGTCAAAATGCAAGTGACACTCTCTCCTATTCCTTCTTGGGTGGATTCTTATATATTTACGGTTTTTTCCCCCCACAAAGTTGAATCCTAGGCGCAGCTTGGTCGATTATATGCTTACATATTGATGACCGCCACAGACATCGAGTAAATAGCTTATCTGCACCGGGTGACTAAGAGGTCATCTGTCAGGTCAAATTGCCAATGCACTCGGCTTCCCTGAAGTTCACTGGGTGCAAATCATACTGTAGCACCATCTGAGGTGGAACACATGCTACACTGTCCCTCTATATCTTCGGGAACAATTATTTGCTATTCATTTATTTAGTAGTAAAAATAATTCCCAAAAAACTCTACAGGAATTTTTTTCAGATTCTAATCAATCTCCTTTACCATACATCTGAACTCATTCATTTCAAAGTCACTCTTTAAAAACAGCAATATCATTCTTTTTTAAACTTTGTGTCGAATATAAGGAGGTGTATATATATATATATATGTACCCCGTTAAATGCGTACTTGTTTATATGTTCTGCGGATATAATCTAGTTTCATTATCTATACAATTAAGATAGCAAAACTAAATAAAAAGCATTGGAATCTGAAATTTCTGATGTCCGACATCATTCAGTTAATATTACTTCAGTTTTTGCTTTTATCGTTTTTTTATATCCCACATTGCAATAGATTTGTTAAGTAAACATATATAATCCTGTGTCAAGTTATGCCAAGCTGGATATAAATTTATTTTAGAAAAATCAGAAATTAGTGAGCTTTCTATAGATTTTCGCCTTAATTACTTTCTCTTTTTAATTTAAACTGTGTTCTTTAAGGTGAAATTATAGTCAGACTTATTACAATAAACGACTAATCCCTCTAATCTTATCAAGATTTTTTATAATATTTACCTAGTTTTATGAATACGATGAGCTTTACTATGAGCATTAAATTATCTAAATTTCATAATCCAAATAAAATAACAATAAAATGTATGCAATAAAAGAAAAGTGTATGTAATATATATGCATATGTGAAGAAAATAGTCAATCGGAAAATAGTACTTAGTCCTTGCTACTTTCCGATTGTCTATTTTATTCAATGTCTCTTCTCTACAGGTATATTCTGAGAACTTTAACACATATTGTCCCTGAGTGATTCATAGGGTCTTGTGCTATTTCATCAATAAAGGAGTACATAAGCACAAACTTACACCCAGAATTTGACTAAGTTTAAAATAGACACTAGAGTGACATATTTCCCTTCCACACTGGTGTGTCGTCAAAACGACACTTTGTAGCCACTTTTGTGATGACAACATATATTTGCTTGATACTTCGTGAATGTCAGCGTAGTAGGACACTTTGTAATCATAGATAATAATTCTAATACGATGATGAATAATACTCGTATCAGACGTCTTAGAATAATACTCGTATTAATAGTACTTCGCATAGTGAGAAGAGAATAGCACTCTGAATAGTATAGGGGATAGAGGAGAGATAGAGAATACATAGTATAGGGGATAGAGGAGAGATAGAGAATGCATAGTATAGGGGATAGAGGAGAGATAGAGAATGCATAGTATAGGGGATAGAGGAGAGATAGAGAATGCATAGTATAGGGGATAGAGGAGAGATAGAGAATACATAGTATAGGGGATACAGGAGAGATAGAGAATACATAGTATAGGGGATACAGGAGAAATAGTGAATACGTACTATAAAGGATAGTCTAGAATAGCAAAACACTCAACTAAATGTCACGCGACTTCCTATCTATATACGTTTTCTCTATGGTCACATGATCTAACTAGTTTAAGGAGATCTCCTGTGTTTGTTTACTGGCGATCTACGTTCAAACACAAGAGTCAGCAGTGACATTTTATTCCTAGATAACACACACATGTTGCACAACCCCCTACGCTAGGCTGAGCAACAAAATCATAAATTTAGAGACAAGAAAAAAGATAACTATAAACTATCAGATAATTATGAAATTTTATTGAAATTTTCGAAAATTATTCGGTAATAAGTAGAATGTTTTTTAAGTTTTTTTTGTTTTACTTTTTTTAGAAATATTTTTAAATTATTAAAATAAAATATAAATAATAAAATAATAATAATAAAATAAAATATAAATAATATATATAAATAATAATATATATAATAATATATATAATATAATAATATATATAATATATATATATATAATATATATATATATATAATATATATATATATAATATAATATATAATATAATATATAATATAATATATAAATAATAAAATAAAATATACATGCACATATACAAAAGTATATGACACAATTTGAATGAAATGAAAATGGACATCTGTGTCGTGACAACTAATTTCTCTTTCGATTTGCAGCGATTTCTGGTTAACACGTAAAGAGAGACTGTAAGCCTAAATTTGTAGCCCTTTGAAGTCGATTTTATGACGCCTGATTTTAAACTGATTATATTTTCTCATGAATGCAATATTGTAAAATATTTGAACAACTTAAATTTGAAATTCGATCATGTTGTTATCAGCCTACTTTAAGAAAAAACAGAATCGGAAAACAAAAGAGTTCATATTTTTTACATGATCTATAAATAGACAACATCGTGTTGAATCATAAGTAATATCCGTTTGCGCAAACCAATTATTAAGATGAATGCATCATCTTATCTTTAACGGGCGAGTGATCAGTTGCAAAGAGTTTGACTCCCCTTCACGCCGTTTTTGCTAACTGTCGCTGGATGAGAGTCAAGTGACACCTGTT
Source organism: Acanthosepion esculentum (assembly GCA_964036315.1). NCBI lineage: Eukaryota > Metazoa > Mollusca > Cephalopoda > Sepiida > Sepiidae > Acanthosepion > Acanthosepion esculentum. The sequence goes on along the minus strand of OZ038476.1, from coordinate 42,202,117 downwards.
GCATATGTTCCTCCTTAACCGAGCGAGGATTTGGGCACCCTGAGGCGGTGTAGTGGTTAGCAAGCTTGTCTCGCTAGAACAATTACGCCTGAGTAGTGAGTTCGATTCTCACTGGCTGCTCCCTACTTTCGGCCTTTTTGCCACATCTAAGCTACGCTTGGAAAATCACTACCGTGCGAGGAGTTATTTCCAATAGTCTTTATTCAATAAACGCCGTTAGCTTTCACGATTCGACTGTTACGAGCCATGATTTGTCTTCGGATTAATAGTTTTGATTTATTTTTTAATCATTCACCCCAAGCAAAGCAAATAAAGCCACTAGAATGCAAGGGGTTACTGTATGTTAGAGAATATTAGAAAAACCTGCTATTAGATGACTAAAAGTTGCATTAAATTTTTGAAGATCAAAGTTGATTGGAGAGCAAGTAGCCGGAAGAGAGTTTGTAGAAATATTATTATAAATAAATAAAAATAAAATAATAATTCTAAATAAAATAAAATACTAACTTTTAAACATTTTAAAAAATAAATTCAGTAAAAACAATAAAAAGTTCTCCCAGCATCCAACAAAAACTGTTCCTGCCAAAAATACGGACATCCCGTCATAAGACGTTGAGTTCAAACTCTTCCCCAACAACTTTAGAACAGACAACACGTGTCCAAATTCTCTCTATGTGACATGGCGTGTAATAATACGGAGTGACTTCTCCCTTTTATCACATGTAATAATGCATGTAACTAAGAATACAAACACAAGTACTCACACAAAATTAAATTGTATGATATAAATGTACAATTTACTATGCTTTCACTGTAATATCTCTATGTTTTATTTTCTACGATGTATGTATGTTTTATTTCCCGCGAACACGGGGCTGTTTCTGCTCCTTTGATGTGAGTAATCCCCGCAAGTTCCACAAGCGGGAAGTGCGATAGAAGAACCTGTTAGAATAGAACTTACGGTTAGATCTTCAGTGGATGGTGGAGAGTTTTGTCCTTGCCTTCAAAAGAGTACTGAACTGTTATATAGTATCAGTCTCCCTTATAGCAGTGAATGCTGTACAATCTCCTCAAAGATGAAGAAGAGACTTGAAGCAACGGGAATATGATTCTAGAGAAGGATGTCGCGAATACCATGGGCCCAACATGTGAGCAACGACTATATTCTAGAACAATGGCAGCAAAAGTTACACTTACAATTAACATCAGGAAAAAATCAGTTGAAATTTCTATGGCGCATAATGAGGAAATTGATAATCTGATACTCACTGGAAAGATTTTAGATAAGAGAGTCGTTGAAGAGCAGCACACAACCTACCTGACTAACATGAGCAAATGGATGAAAAAGTAGGGTTTGAGAGAGATGGCAAAAATAAAAATATATTAAGGTCTCCCGTGGAAGGGAAATTGTAGAGAAGGATTATCACCAACGTCCGGAAGGGACACGGCACATACAAGAAGAAGGTCATCTTAACTCCTAATCGGGTGAACACAGTGAATTAAAGAAAACTGTTGTTATTCACCATGACAACTCAAAGCTGCATACAGTAAGAATAACACTTAAAACAATTTTGGAACTCGGTTAGTCTGTTCTACCGGACCCGCTATACTCACTTAGCCATTCACAAACCGATTATTATCTTTTCCGATCGCTGCTGAATATTTTGATGGGAAAAAATTTTCTGATTCAAGAATTTGTCGAAAACTTTTCATATCAGTATCTGCAGAATCTTACTCAAAAGATATTGAAGAGCTGACTGATTAGCAGCCATAAGTCATAGCAAATAATAGTGAATATATAACTTAATAACATGATGACTTCAAATAACCCAAAAAAAGGTTGGCAAGTCGTAGAAATACAATCCATCAATGAATAACATGTAATTGCACTTTGAGCAAACTTTAAACTTTGTACTCAAAAAAAAAGAATGAAGTGTCAAAAGGAAGGTTTTTCCTTTGACACCGCTGTTATCTTAACTACCTTCACTCCTCGGCTATGTTCGTTGTTTCAAAAAGTAATGGTTCGATTTGTAATAAAACCTAGATATATGACGAAATAATAAATTTAAGCATTTATTGTTCTTGTACAACAAAAATATTAAACACTATTTATTATTAGATTGTTTAATTACAAGAAAAAATTTATATTTGCAACATTCTAGGAAATAATGCAATTAAAACTAATGGAAAGCAACATTTTTCATTCATCGACTCCTAAAGATAAATATGAAAACATTTTTTTTATTCAGAGATTTATAAACATTTAGTTAATTATTAAAATATGTGTAGCAACCGTAAAGAAATAATTATTATTTACCAATTTATAAATTTCGTATGAATTCCAACCATTTCAATAAAAAAATATAATAAATAGTGTAAACAAGCAATCTAATAAATAAATGATGTTTATTAGAACAAAGAAAAATGATGTTTATTAGAACAAATGAAAATTATGAATTCATTTTCATTAAATGTTTAGGTTTTATTACAATTCTAATCCTCACTTGTTAAAACAATAAACATTGCCGAAGGAGTGAAGATAGTTGAAATAATAGCGGTGTCAAGATAAAAACCAACCTTTTGACACACAGTTTATTTACGGGCACGAAGATTAAAAAATGGCGTACTTTGTTGTTTTTTTTTTTAATATAATGTTGAGAGACAAGAAACAAAAAGGAAATCGCTTATAACTCAACCCTAATACAATCTATGAAAGTTTACCTGTGATAAATGTAATTTATAAAATGAATATCTCTATATCAACCATACCAAGTTTTGCAAACAAAAAGAGGCTGACTATATAAATGATGTAAAATTTATAGCAAGACGGTATGAAAGAATTGTGTGACCTCGTAATCTTAGAGGTAAAAGCATTGCTTACCCGCTCCCAACAGTCATGTTAGCTTTATCATAGCTGTTCCTATAGGTACAGTGTTATTTATTGTTTCTTGGTTCAAACAAGCATCTACAGATTTACCCATTTAAATTTGATCAGACCACTCTCTTATGGTCACCAGGTACTCTGAGTCGCATTTAAAACAAAACTCTTCTGCAGACTGATTTCAAAGACTTATTTTTGGTCGGTGCACACAAGGATCCAACGAACTTCAAGGAAGATAATCTCTTCAGAATGGGATTTTTTTTTTTTGGTTTTTCCTTCCGTGTCCCATGAGACAAACGAACACGCAATCCGTCCAAGCAAAGAATTGAGCTCATAATATCAAATGTCGCAGATCAAATAGGGGAAATCAAAATATTTGACTTTTTAAAAATTTGATTTCGTTTTGGATACGCTTTAGTGCAAAATTACACACACAAACACACACACACATACACACACACACACACACACACATACATATATATATATATATATATATATATATATATATATATATATATATATATATATATATATATACACGCACACACATATATATATAATTTCTTTAAAATATACTCCTTTCCAAAGGCAACATTCATGACTAAAAAATTTTTAAAAAAACTATAAATGGAAATATTTCGCGAAATAAAATAAATTATAATTTATTAACAACAAAAATAACAACATTTACTCAATTTCTCTATTAGACTTTAAATTATATCACTTAGCATACTCCGTAGTTTACCTTGACTTTCAGTTAGCCTAACATTTTCGTAACCCTTCTTAAAATTTTAAATTATTGAAAACTAACGCTATTTTTACTACTTTTTTATAAATACTTGTTGCAAAATAAAATCCTTGCGTTTTTGCGTAATGTTTTCATATTGTCATTATGCGCGCGCGCACACACACACACATATATATATACATATACATATATATATATATATATATATATATATATATATATATATATACACACACACACATATATATATATATATATATATATATATATATACATATATATATATATATATATATATATATATACATATATATATATATATATATATATATATATATATATATATATATATATATATATATATATATATGAGCATATGTATGCCCATATTAAGTATGTGGGAAAATTCCCAGGAACATTTTACTAAAAACGGAAAAAAACGGAAGAAAACGTTTAACATATCTGTACACACTAATTAAACATGCAACCATTAAACTCCAGTTATAACCAAGTCCACTTATTTTTCTTATATTTTTCATATATATATATATATATATATATATATATATAATGCTCACCTAAAAATTGACCCAAGAATCACCTGAAGGTAGAGGGTTATTGAATAAGGTTTTTGGTAAGAGGTGTGGACGTAAAAGAAGCAAGCAGGAAGTGAAGATTGCGAGAATATGAATGAACCGATAACCCTTGACATAAAGAGGTTAAGATAGTAGCCTGCGGGGAAGCATCCACGTGGAAATTTCTTCAAAAAAATAACGGTTCTTCGAAAAAAAACCTTTTCGAATTTCAACTGAAGTTATATATTTTTTTTTTATACTAAAAATTTAATAGTTTTCGACTGATTTTCGATTGTAACACACTTGCTTTCATGCCTTATCCTAGTTTGTTTGTTTTTTCCCGAAAAAAAATCAAAAAGATAAAATATCATGTTATGATTTTTTGTCGCAAATTTTCTTGTGTTTCTACAAATTAATAAAAACTAAATAAAATACTGTTGTAAATTAGAAAAGGAATGAGGAGTACAACAAAATGCAATACTCGCCAACGGCGTGAAGTAGGTAAACCACTGCTATTGGTGGACTACTTAGACACCATATTATCCCCACTTACAATAATGTCCAACGTATTTATTAGGATTGGGCCATACCCATTGATGATCATAAGTACGGTATATAACAAATATACAAAAGTATTTTAATCCTCCAACTATCCAAATTATACAATAATACATGCGCTGAATCACCGGCAAAGAACTGTGCCAAATAACAGAAAACATATCAGGTGAGGACTACCAACAGTAGCATAGACTAAAATGGATAGCACATGTAAATCGAAAAAAATAATGACATAATCAAGATGTTTAGATTCCACACTACTTCAAACAAAAGGTTAGGAAGGAAACCCCATCAATACTGGAATATGTAGTAACAGCTACTGGACTTGAGAAATCTATTTTTATGAAATACTGTTTTGAGAGAAAGATTTTATAAATGTCAATAGACAGTCGTACTGGTTGCTCGTCCAAAGAATGCCGAATGTCTACTTATAAAGAGACGGCTATTATTACCATTAGCATTAAGTTGCTTACGAATTCGATCCGTTTTATTTGTTAGTTCACATTCAACTCTTTTTTCTTTTACTCTCTAATGTAATTAAAATTAGGCTGAACACTTTGAGAAGAACATTTAAATAGTAAATTGAATAAATATCAGATCACTGCGAAAGTCTATGCTCTATTTTCATTCTTAATATAAACTGATCGCAACTTGACACTGGCGTTTGATTTGTTACTGATTTCTAGTGTGTTCTAGATTGAAACCGTGCATAGTTCAATTGCGAATCAGAATTTGTTGAATGTTGCCCAAAAATGAATACCTTAAAAATGGAGGATGAAAAGTTGTACTTTTTCTATATTCTATGAATGTTGGAAAGGAATAAGCGTTAGAAATGCGACAAAATAACATTCAGAAGGTTTATTTGGGTCGTGCTCCAGTTCTTCCGACACTCAAAAGGTTGTTTGGCAGATTTCGTCGTGATGATTTAATCCAAAAGATCTGCCATATAATGGCTGTCTTCCGACGTCGTTGAAAACGCTCTACTTGGTATCGTGAAGAATAAATCGAATATTTTGTCGGAAGAGATTACTAAGAGTTTGAAAAGCGATATCTCAACTACCTTTTGTCATTTGGGTTCATTTCCAAACTCGAAACGTTAGTACAAAACAAACTCGAACATGATTCTGTGGCGATTTTGTTGCTGTTACGTCAGGAGAAGAAGTCGTTCTTGAACAAATGGCGATGAAAAAGGAGTCGTTTATCATAACGCACGACGCAAACGGAGCTGGAAACAAGATTGTGAAAGTGCATAAGCCGTGGCTAAAGCGAGTTTGCATCCAATTAAGGCGTTGCTGTCCGTTTGTGGGATTGCAGAGAGATAATTCACTTTTAGCATCTTCTCGTCAGCGAAACAAAAACGCAAAGACGTATTGAAAACAATTCACCAATCACTATGCGGCTTTACAAGAAAAAACAGCCGATTTTGGCAAATCGAAGAGGTGTCAGTTTCGACGACAACAACGAATGACAGTATGTTGAAAAACAGATCATTCAAAAGCTTAAAGAGTTGAAATGGGAAACGCGTATTCATCTAACTTAGTTTTGTTTTGATATTCATTTGTCCCGGTCACTTCAGGACGACTTAAATGACAACAAATTAAAAAACTGTACAATCAATCGAAAACAACCACACAAACTTCTAACAAAAAAACCCGGTGCGTTTCTACGACGAGAGACAGTTGTTAAAACCAAAAGATACTTTGCACTTGACAAATTTTTATTTTTTTCTATGAGTATGTAAAATTTTGCTTTTAATTTTCGAATCGAGCGCGATTATTTAAAATGATTAAAGAGCTAACAGATTTTATTTCCAATGCGACATTTTTATAACTTCAAAGATCATTTTTTTCTTTGTAAGAGGGAGGCTAATTTGAACCATACTGGAGAGCACTGTTCTTTATTATGAATTATCGAATGCACTGGCCGATAAATGTAATTTGAAATAAAAACGCCATCTAGTCCAATACGTGTATCCACTAAAAAGAAAGTTTGAGGTAATATATATATATATATATATATATATATATATATATATATATATATATATATATATATATATATATATATATATAGATATATATATATATGTATGTATGTGAGTGTGTATGTATATATATATATATATATAATTATTTATTTTTAATTTTATATATATATATATATATATATATATATATATATATATATATATACATGTTCATTTATTTTTATTTATAATTACTAGTTTGGCTATTTGAAGTTGAAAAGAAAAACGGTATCTATATATATATATATGATGCAAGGAGTAAATAGTCGCCATTTCATATCTCAAATTTCGTGCATACATTTTGTTTGTTTTTGATTTTGTCGACTGCACAATATAGTTGAGTCAGTATATATATATATATATATATATATATATATATATATATATATATATATATATATATATATATATAATCGATTGTCTTTGCAGACGATTATTAGGCCGCTTCTACATCTATGACAGGACCACCGGTGGCTAGACTGATCTACACGCTATAATTAAATTTTCCCATAGAAGCTGTTGGAGAATGACTGGCATCCTTTAGAAACTCTGGTTGCACATTTTATTGTCTCTTTCCTTCTGTTGTAGATTTTCCATTTGCCGCATTGATAGAGAGCTTACCGAAAATACCATTTCTCTCATTTTTTTCCGCTCAGCAATTTCTGTTGCCTTTTGTTTGTGTTTTATTTTCATTCCCACAGGAGATGTGTTTTCTCTTCAAGGAAGCCCTTCATCTCCTCGATAACCTACTTCTGTTCTACTGCATTCGTCAGAATATCGGTTCATATTTTCAAGGCTCATTTGGAGACTATCAGTTTCACTCCTCGCCTTTGGCGGCACTCCTTCAAAGCTTGTAACACTAGCAAGAGTGCAAATACTTAGCTTTATTCAACCCTAGGCCACACGCGGAAAATTTACGAAAGAAGTTTGTGCTGTGACATGACAAGGGCCTATATCAGCATTAAAAAAATCCTGGTTGTATTCGATCCTATAACTCTTTACACTGCTGGGTTATACGTAACTATCTTAGCAACGAGGTAGACCCATATTTACTACTTTGTCAATTCAATGAGCTACTGCTAAAATCTCTGTTTTGAATGTATGATCTGTGATGAGAATGTTGAGGCGAAACATTTGTTGAGTTCGGACTAACCACGGTCACTAGTCCCTTATCTAACTGGAATCTTATGGATGCCGCATACAATGAAATTGTCGTAATGGTGTAAGTGTCTAATCATATGCTGATGGAGCTCAGCCCTCTTCCGAGTGGTTTTGAATTTAAAGGTTTTCTTCCCCTAGTTTACCGATACTAACAAGTCAAAGTGTGCACGATTATTTACGGTGTTTTAATTTCAGGGTTTTCTTCTCCTAGGTTAGCTACCACACAAAGCAATAGACTCTACTATTTATTTATAGCGACTATTTTCACGGTATCTCTAGCAAGGGATCGTATACCTGAATTCCACTTGACGTCTGGGGTGCACTTGCGTCCCAGCAGGCGTTCAAAGGGTCGCATTGAGTGTACACATGCTCATCGTGGCTAGAGAAATTTGGACTCTACTTGGTGATAATGCAACGTCAGTTGCTTGCTTTATATGTATTGAATGTCACAAGTCAGAGTCTTTTACCCGCGTTCAGTTGCTCGAGTAAGGTTAGACAATGCAAATGCCAATTTGCATTATTTCATTAAAAAAATTTCGAATAGCATTTTGTCCCATTTATCCAATCTGGTTATTCTTCTTTTTAACTGATATTTTATACCCTCTCTCTCCATACAAAAAGAAATTAGTGCAGAGGTGTAATATTAGAGTGTTTTGATGTCTAAATGTCCTTGAAGATAAAGGCGTTGGTTAGATCTAGTGACTAGACCCAAAGAGTTTTGAGTTCAATACCAGACTATAGCAGTGGTCAACCAAAACTTAGAGAGTTGAGTTAAAGGGAAATAACTGAGACACCCTGAAGCGATATGGCACGTGGAACCAGAACAATCTACACCGGTGGGCGAAATAAAGGGTCCGATTCGAAATGTCAATCATCTGAAGAAGGCCGGAGCGTACAATGGACGAAACGTTTTGAATATTGAGATGAAGATAGGGTAACAGTCCGAATAATGTAAATCATGTAAGTAATCATACCTCATCTCAGAGATATAGACGGATTCTCTTTTGGTGTTTAAATGACTTCATTACACTGCGTACATTGTTTGGAATAATTCGACATATATTATTTCCTAAACAGCGTCAATGGGCACGAAGCAAGATATAAATGATCAAGTTGTCGCACCCGGTGCCGATATATGAACAAACACCGAAAAGTAATCACTTTTCTCCTCCTGCGGCAGAATACGCATCTCACACGCCTGAAGAAATTCGGTCGGTGTGTCTTTTCATGGGCTGATGCATCTCTACGCTTGGACCAAGTTTTCAAGGAGATGGGTGAGTCACCATTTCTGGAATGGTTTCCAAAACATGACTATAAACGTATCCCATAGCTGCGGGTTGTGGGATTTATTGCTTCACAGGTTATTTAAGTAAGTGAACATGACAACCTCGTCTGGAATTCGAACTCGGCTCTCGGATATCTCAGTCAGAATTGTAACCCATTTCACCACAGACACACCAAAAAAACGGACAAGCCCAAGGAAAGTTTCATTTCATAGAACTCTGTATATCGATATCATTTAAATTTGTGTGTCAGGTTCCTGTAACCTGAAACGATTTTTGAAAAAGTATTCCACTTCAACAAAATAAAATGGCTCAGAGTGTTAATGCTACGCGAGGCTGAACTGATTAGATTAACTTGGAATTTAAATATTTTATTCGTCTCATGTTCATCAATTGCAGCGAGGCAGAGTGACACTGTCTGCAAAAAATCTAAAGTGGTTCAGAATCTGTCTATATTTCTGAGATGAGGTATTATGTACACTATTTACATTATTCGGACTATCGCCCTCATCTTTGTTGCCATATTCGACATTCCAACCACCTGAAGAAGGCCGGGGCGTACAATGGCTGAAACGTTGTGATAAATACAGTCTACGCCAGCGAACGAAATAAAGGTTTCAGTTCGACATTCCAACCACTTGAAGAAGGGTGGTGCGTACAACGGTCGAAACATTGTGATAAATAGAAGATACAGAAGAATTGTGATTATATCGACCATAAACGAAAATTATATGTTCATTATTAATTAATCATAGCTAAGTATCGGAGCTCTTGATGAATTGAAATTAAGTTCAAATATATATTTTATTCAAGGATCATATTCAAACTTATTCATGATGATCTTCGCCCTCTCTAAACTTCTAACTTTCTGTCCTGGAGTTAAGTTATCATGTAAGCCGTCCATTTGTTTCGACATTCCAACCACCTGAAGAAGCCTGGAGCGTATGGCCGAAACGTTGCGATAAATATGGTAACAAAGATGAGGATAATAGTCCGATAATGTAAATAGTGTAAAGTAGTTGCTCTTTTATTTTTACTGGTTATTTTGTAACCCTGACTGAGTCGGGAGTTTTGCTTACAATCTTGTCTTGATCTTTTAATAAGTTTTAATGAACTCTCCTCCTTGGTACCTCGACCGCATGCGTTTCACCTTACTATTAGATCGGCAAGTAGGTCCCCTCGGTTTACTGTTGAAATAGGCAGATGTAACCGTAAGAGTAGAGAGGTTCGCTTGTCGCCCGGTTCACACTCCTCCACAGTCTTTTGAACAGGAGCAATAGCTTAGTTCTTGTTTCTTATTTAGGCTTGGATTTCCGGTACTTTCTAAAGGCTACTTCAACTCTGTACTTCTGACGCCTCTGTCGAAAATCTGAAACTTCATTATTTTTTTTTATTTCTCTTTTCCTTCAATAGCAGTAGATTTCGCCTACGGCCCGGTTCAAGCACCACTCCGAAATTTTTGCCCAGGAGTAGACATTTATTCTTTGTTTCCTGTTTAGTATTGGATTTTCGGTTCATTATAAATTTTTCTCGTTCTCTTTCACTCCCAGTAGACCCTTGCGTCTTAGTGGCATTATCGCCTTCCTTGATTAAAAACGTAAGGTTTATGTCTAATTCATTTCTCGCAATTCTCACCTGTGGAACTCCCTTCCGGTTTCTTGCTTCCCTGGCAACTACAATCTTCATTTATTTAAATAAAACGTCAATCGCCATCTTCTGTGTTCCTGAATAATAATGTGCTTTATCATCACTAAAGTCCTATCATTCTCTTTTACTCTCAGTAGCCCGTGATGTCTTGGTAGCATTATCACCTTGCTTGGGGTAAAATGATTAAAAAAATGATATCTTTAATGGCTAACTTTAAAACACCAAAATTGTTTACTATTTTATCCAGATTTGAAAAACGAAAAAAATTATTCACAAAACTGTCTTTCAATTTTATTCGGTGACATCAGGATAATTAAATAAGGATAAAATGTCAAACGATTTTTCTCTTAACCTTATCCCCTAACTCCTCAGCCTTCCAAATCTTATCCTAAGCCTTCTCATAACTTTGACACTGATAACATAAAATATCGCATACGCCACTCAGTAACCCTTGCTAAAACCCAAAAGCGCATCTTAGTCCTACATGTAACCTTTAGTCCTTCAAGTCTTATACTTAAATGACTTTGTGAGTGTTCCCAGTTCTTGTTTGAGGATGATCATGACATTCTACTTCGCTTTCCTATTTAACAGATACATTTAAATTTTTTCATTGCTTCTATCTTACAGTGACCTCTCTCTCTCTCTCTCTCTCTCTCTCTCTCTCGCACACACACACACACCCACACACATACACATACACATATATACAACTAAATTGACCAAATCGTGCAAACGCAAAATTGTCCATTTTTTTAGATTATAATTTGAATTGGATTAGAAATGATTAATGATATCTTACTGGAATTCCCCGAGGTTTTTATAACGCTATTGGACTCTACTTTGAGCAATAAGAATGTATAATTACTCTCCAAGCTTAACAAAAGAATTGTCATGATATCGATCATAAACGAAAATGATATGTTCATCATTAATTAATCATAGCTAAGGATCGGAGTTCATGAAGAATTGCAATTAAGTTCAAATATATATTTTTTATTCCAGGATCATTTTCAAACTTATTCATGATGATGTTCGCCCTCTCTAAACTTCTAACTTTCTGTCCTGGAGTCAAGTTATCATCTAAGTCATGAATTTGTTTTGTCAAGCAGAAGCACCATTTACCAAATCTCTACACTAAATCATAGAATAAAACCTGCAATGAAACTGACATTATTTAATTAGAAAAGCTTTTAATTACTTTTACAAATAATATTGTAATAACAATGTGTATATTATTCCAGGATCATTTCCCAACTTATTCAAGATGATCTTCGCTTCATATAATGTTTTGATTTTCTGTCGTGGAATAACAAAGCGCCTCACACGTTTCACGTACGATTTCATGTTCAGGGATTTTTTTTCACTGCTCTCTAGACTATTATAGCTGAAACTTCGCTCTCATGTTCCAAACGTCTTATGGATCTAATTGATCTCTTTATCTCTTATTAGAAATGATGATCCCTCTTCCTGTTGTGATTTCCTGATCCACTTTTCCTCTCTACTGTTCACTCTTATTAAAAACTTCTTCTCATGATGGTCCTTGAATGGACTTTGAAGATGGGAGCCAGGTTATGAATGCTGGTACCATTACTGAAGGCCTGAATTAAATTTTTCCTCTCACCATTGCTCATTTGGGAAGACGGTGGGGTTGAAACAAAACGATTTTAACCTTTCGCATTCTAGCTGAATAACTAAAAGGGTTTTTTCAGTGATTCTTACGATAAATCCAGAGAGGATATGCAATTTAATTGGCCCTGATCTGGCATCTCGTCTGCAGTCGCTCTCTCACAGATGTGCCGTCACCTCCCTCTGTCTTTTTTTTACAAATACTTTCATGGTAACTGCTCCGATGAGCTGCTTTCACTAGTTCCCAGAATTCATGAATTTAAGCGTTCTAATAGGCTGGCATCTCGCTCTCACCCTTTCCGTGTCGAAACTGTTAAATGTAGCCGTCTCTTCTACTCCAATAGCTTCATGTCTCTCACTTCTAGCCTTCGGAACGCCCTCTCCATTTCTTGGTTCCCTGATAGCTATAATCTCCAACTATTCAAATGTAATGTCAATCGACGTCTCCTTGATCTATCCCCTATCCTTCTCTTCACCTTTTCTTCTATCACTCATCTTTGCTCTCGCTCCAACTCTCTGTAACCCCTTGCGTGCTAATGGCTTCCCGCCTTGCTTTGAGTGAAATGCTTAAAAAAATGGTGTCAAGATGACTAAACGTCTCATTTAAAACCTGGAAAAAGAAACTCAATTAGTTTAGTGATTTTTAGATATTAAACATTTTGTAAGATGGCCAATTCTGCTGTTACACCCGGTACATTGGTTTGGAGCAAAAATTCGTTGGTGTAGTTAGTTTTGCTTCTATCTCAATCTCTCTGAGTTATTTAATACCAAAATCTAAATATTTTTTCGCAATTTTATTTGTGTATTTAATCTAGATAATAATGCTTTCCTGATACAAGTCTTACTAATTAACCCATAGCCGAGAAAGAAGAAGTAGATTCATACCTTTCCTAAAGGTAAAGTGAAAACAATGAACCCTAGAATTGGGCCTCGACTCTCCGATTAACAATACCTAGCCGTCATCTATTACCGTAACCGCACATCTAAACTTACAGCACCTGATATCCCCAAGCGGTCACCCACCTAAGAACTGACCAGGTACGACGATGGTTAACTTTAGTGATGGTACTGGGAAACAGTGTTTCAACGTGATGTGTCAGTAAGCCCCAAACATTCGTATCGTTTAAAGTAAACTTCTGAGACAATATTTATATATTTGTAAATAAATTTACTCAACCATATGTATCCTTTATTTCTTAGTACTTTGAGACAGATTCATGATTTCATCCACCCAGAAATTGGTATCTTTCTAGGTGAGTAACTAACTAAAGTGTTTTTACAGGTTTTTGAAGAACTGAAGTTCTCACTGAGAAAATTTTATACATATCAAAATAATTGTTGTTGAGAAGGTACAGCGTCTGGTTAATTCGCTGGCAGTAGAAGAACATTACAGACAAGCCTATAGCAATTTGAGCCGGGTATTCAAAGAGAAGTAAAGTCTGGTGTTTTCCTGATGGAAGACGACACACTTCCGATTGGCCAATTGCGAACACTTTTCATCGATTACTGCCTTTAATAAGTTCAAGTGAGAAAAGTAATTGCCTGATTTTCAACGTCTGATTTTGCAGCCTTCCAGTCCGACCCAATATACAGTATCAAGTTCTTCGGATGCAGACCAGCGTTTTTATTGGTTAACGATGGTTCCTTTTGTTTTTGCAATCATTTTCTATATTTTTTCGCTTCACCTTTTTGCAAACAATCTATTTTTCATCGCCATGGTGATTCTTTTCAAAAATGGATGATTTTTGTTGAATTTGAGCTGAGATTCGCAAAGAGAAATGCCGTTAAATCGTGAGTCAGACATTCATTGTAGCGATTCACGCATTTAAGTATTTTCACATCCTTTATCACACCCGAATTATTTGAGCCGTTTCTAGTAGGTCGCCACTCCTACGCTATCAGGGTACTTTTACATTCTATCTGAGATAACATGTTTCATTTATCTCATCATTTATAGTTTTACGGAATTTATAATTTTCATATATGAATATACATGAAAGTATTTCTAGGTGCGCCTTATCTGCGGGGATGTGTTCTACTTTATGGAAATCACAGAGCAGATTATCTCTGCTATGTCCGCGTCATGTGGCCTACATTGTATTTAATTTACGTTTTAATTTGGTCACCATCAATGATTGCTATTCGGTCGGAAATTTCCCGAGCTTTCATATCGAAACTGCCACTTCTGAACCGAGTGAACGTCTTAAAAACTACTGTTAGCTATGGATCTACCTACGCAAGAGCACCTATATTATTTGCTGTTTATACAACTATTTGTTACCTTAATGGAAATAAAAAAACATCAAATGAGGAAAATGCACACGAATCCTAAGGAAAGACGCGTTGAAATGTCACATTTCATAATACATGTTTATTTGTTATATGAGAAAGGAATTTTTTTACAGAATGCAAAGGCTAGGATCAGAATGATCAGCGATTGGGCGGAGAGGCTCGTGAGCGGAGTATTCGGACAGTGATGAAATACCTTTTTTCTGGGTTCAGAATATAAGTCCAAAGCGGTGCGAGTTTAATAGAGAGTCTCAAGAATTCTAAAGCTTCGATATGCCTGCCAAACCCAGATTTGCGCCTGGCTAATACCATCCGCGGAATGACGCTGAGCCTAGGTGCGACATACTGTCACGTCAATCCTCTTCAGGCCTCTTAAAACCCAAGGCGCTAATTTTAATAAAACGAGTACGAAAAGTAAATGACGCTTTTCATTAACACTGTTGTATGTAGTAGCATGGGGCTCCCGAGTCGACACAGAACGTTCGAGAAATCCCATGTTTAAACAATTAAACAAAGCCATGATTTTTTATTGCAAACCAATTCGTTTGCAATAAAAATTCGTAGCATTGCATGGAGTAAAATGATTAAATTAAATCGTTTTATTCCATGCAAGGCAATAAAGCTACTAAAACACAAAGGATTTCTGAGTGTGAAATAATTAGAAAATATTATTCCGGAAGGAGAATAACAGAAGAGTAATCAGGAAAATTGGCTTGAAAGCCTGTAGTCGGAAGAGAATTCCACAAGCAAGAAGTGCGATAGAAGAAACTGTTAGCATAGAACTTACGCTTACATTAATCCAACTCTAAATTGATAAGACTACAAAGCCAATGTAAAATTGCGCGCAAATTCATAAAGTCTACGTACCGTAGAGAAGAGCAGATCCGAACAATTACCATGAAAGTATTTATAGAAAAGGCAAACAGAAGTTATTTTACGGCGGTGGGAAAATAATGAGTACGGGACGAGTAATATTGCTGATAATTCTTTGGATTTTATCAATAATCTCTAAGTACATAGAAGGAACGCATTATGTAGCAGCAATATTCGAGTCATGGACAAATGATAGACTTATAGATATGTAATATAATTTCATTAGATAAAAAATTATCTAGCACGACACAGTGAACCAAATTACTTAGCACCAGCGCTAGCAATGGATTCAATATAGCCTGTCCTCTTCGTGTCAGCCGAGAATGTTTTATTCAATAATCAGCACCGAGTTGCTTGCCTGGAGGTTAGCATTAGCTATGCTGATGGAAGACAGAACGGGGTTTCTCAGATATATATATATATACATATATATATATATATATATATATATATATATATATATATATATATATATACGAGGGTCATTCAATAAGTAAGTTTTCGGTATAAGGACTTCTAATACAGATAGAGGCTTACTTTTTTTCAACGTAGTCTCCCAGCACTGTCACACACTTTTCCCATTTGTGCACAAGCTTCCGTATTCCATCAGCGTAAAAATCTTTGGACTGATGTCTCAGCCAGTCGCTCACAACACTTTTGACTTCATCGTCACTTTTAAACTTCGTGCCTCTCGTGAACGCTTTCAAGGGACCAAACAGGTGAAAGTCTGAAGGGGCAAAGTCTGGGCTGCAAAGGGGGATGAGGGAGCAGTTCCCAGCCCAGTTCGTTGATGGTCTGCACCGTTTGGCCTGCTGTATGAAGCCTTGCGTTGTCATGATGCAAGATGACTACTTCTGACTGATGACCCCTGCGTTTGTCCCAACAGATAAGCTCAAAGTCCTTGCAATTTCATCCACTGTCACCCTTCTGTCAGACTGAATGAGGTCATTGAGTGATTCGATCACCTCAGGAGACCTCACTTCTGTAGGCCTCCCAGGCCTGTCTTCATCCTCAACACTGCTCCGTCCGTCTTTAAACAATTTAGCCCACTTGTAGACATTTTTTTGGCTGAAACATGTGGCACCATACACAGTTGACATTCTCCTATGAATTTCAACTGGTTTGCACCCTTCAGCAACCAAAAACTTGATAACTGACAGCTGTTCAATCCTGGAGCATGCTTCTTGGTTGGCCATCTTTGTTAATCGCCAAAACTCTCTAAGTTATTTTTTTAATCTGCAAAAGAAATTAAATCCATGTGAAAAAGAAGTAAAACAAAAAAAATAAAAAAAGAGTAAGCTTCTATCTGTATTAGAAGTCCTTATAACGAAAAATTCACCTTATTTATTGAATGACCATCGTATACACACACACACACACAAACACACACACACATATATATATATATATATATATATATATAAATATAAAATAACGTGTGACCTATTCTTCTGATGATCGCAAAAGCGTGAAACACAAGGTCCCAAACTCATATCCCTACAACTTCTGTTATCTCTCCCCCTCTCTCTCCCTCCGCCCTCTCTCTCTTTCTCTACAAACACACACACACACACACACACACATATATATATATATATATATATAGATATATATA
>OZ038476.1:42167332-42179832 GCA_964036315.1 Acanthosepion esculentum | reverse complement strand
ACATCTAGAAAGCGTTCGACTTGCTTTGGCATACTGTTCTTCTCAAGTTGAAAGATCATGGTATTTGTGGACGAATTTTTTAACTTATTCAGTCTTATCAAATATTAAAATCGATGTTGGCCTAAACGGTCAGTCTTCTAGATCTTTATTTACTATGAATTCTCTTACGGTTCCATACATTTCAGCCATTTTTGATCTTCAAAAATTTAAATGCAATGTCAATCGTTATCTACCGTCTTCTTGAATACTTTTCTATTTTTCATTCTCCTTAGTGCTTCTTTTTTTCGTATTGTTTTCACACCCAGAAATCCCTTGTGCCTTAGTGGCTTTATTGCCTTGCACTTCAGCATCCTTGAACACGTCAGCATTCTCCCGTATTCACAGATTACTTCATAAGGTTTCAATCTCCGAATTAAAACATCTTCATATTTCCACATAATTTTATAAGTCTTCACCCTTCGAATTAATATATCTTCATATTTCTATTTACGAATCTTCATCCATTTTCTGCTTTACTTCATTTAAAATGGATCGGATCCTAATCCTTAAGCCAGATGCTGGATCAAACGACGTAAAAGATCCAATTATCATTATCCCTGCATACAATCTTAAAAGAAATCCGATGAAAAGCACAGTAAAACTACTAATAAAAACGTTTTGAAATTAATACCGATAAGACTTTGCAGATGTTTACAATGACAAACGCAAAGTGACTTTAAATGTCACATCCAAGAAACGGAAGTTCACTCGTGTGTATCTCCGATCTGACATTTTGGTAACGTCAGGTTTTACAACCTATGTTCGAGTAATTAGGCTAGCAACTCGATTTCCCTCCATTACTTTTTTATTTTGCTTTTTCTGCTTCTTTTGTTAGAAAAAAAAAGAATTGCAAGCCTCTCTTCCATGATTTCTCTTCTGCAATCAGTAAGCTAAAATTTCTGCAACGCAAATCTCTCTGCTGCAGGATTATCAATTTCATTGCTCTGCAAATATCGAGAATTGTAAAAGGATAGCATGGCTAATATTTCATATCTTTAGTTCGCAATTTTCTTTTCTTTGTAGGCGATGGGAACAGAACAGACATGGCTCAAAGTTCTGGAATTTCAAGGAAAATAACGAATTCTCTGATTTGAAAGGAAAAATTAATAAGCGCTAAATAGTGAAGTCTTCACAAGTCTTGATCATTTGAGTGAACGGTTTCTGCTTTCGTATTTCCATTTTCATGCCCAATAGACTAAGGAACTAGCATCAGATTCATTCTCTACAAGTCTCAAACTTATTAACTTGTATTATGTGTCATTTCTTTTCAGTGTGTCAGCGATAATGTCTCACCACATCTTCCTGTTTTGGTGGGTTGACACTTTTATGTGTTTTTGATTCTCAAAGAAAAATTTCGATGTGTGGATGTAACGGATATCGGCGCAAAAATGAGAAAAGCCGAACCGAATTCCAATTTTCGAGCTAGCTCATTGAGTTTTCTTTAACATTTCTACTTGACCCCCAGTTATGGATTAAATGCACGAGCAAACCGGGTTCTGTGTCCTTGGTGGCAATCAATATAGAAGAAAGGAAAAAAGTACAATTTAAACTCTGGAGAAGCCAAAGGGAAATCATTGTCTTAACCAAGATGGGTTTTTTTTTTGGTTTTTTTGCAAAGAGCCAGTCGAGGTAGAATGTTACAGAGTAAGATGCATAGTTTATGTGGGAGATTATGCGTGGCATAATGACATTAGCTGTGAAGTTTAGAATTGGTGGAGCTAAGGAATATGGTTCGTCTGAACACTTTCTATGGAAATAACGATAGCGCAGCTAGAAGAAGAAGAAGAAGAAGAAGAAGAAGAAGAAGAAGAAGAAGAGGAGAAGGAGAAGGATAATGATGATGATGATGATGATAATAATAATAATAATAATAATAATAATAATAATAATAATAATAATAATAATAATGCATCCACACTTATCATTATTATTGCAATGAGTGGATTTCCACATGTATATTGCGGTAATGGAACTCGCAATGAGCTTTTATTCCTGAGCCAGTAAAATATAATTATTTGTTGCTAGCAAACATTTTTATATCAAAAATTCAACCGCTGGCAGTACCAGCGAAACTGTCACAGTTTTCATAGTTGTATATCCTGATTTAACAAAATATTTAATATGTTCTATTTACAATATTTGCGTTGTTCGGACTTTTGTCCTCATCTCCGTTGCCATATTCACGACGCTTCGGCCGTTGCATACTCCGGCCTTCATCAGATGATTTGAATTCCGAAGTGAACCCTTTATTTCGCAAATCGGAGTAGATTGTTCTAGTTCCAGCGATAGTGAAAGGCAATATTCACTTGCTGCAAGATCAGGTGAATATGGCAGGTAGTGTAAAACAGAAGAATGAAATTACAATTTTTTTTTGTCCTATGTTATTCTTGCGGTATGAGTGAGGCCTTCCGCTGTCATGTACGAGAACAAAATTGTTCTGCTTTCGACCAGACATTTATGGACACTTTGCAGCTGCTGAGCCTCTAAATGTCATCGATATAAATAAAACAGAGGACGTCTGTCTGTCTGTTTGTCTGCCTGATACCTTTTCACTCGAGATGCATCCAACTTATTTTGACCAAACTTGACAAATAATTTGTACAATGTAAGAGAGAGGTCCTTAGCATAAAAATCGATAATTTAAAAAAAAAATCAATAATCAATAAAGCAGATGAAAAATCGAAAAATTCAACTTTTTTCATCCGATTTCGTTCAAACTCGGTATATAGGTTACTTACATCATGACGGGCTCAAGGATACCTATTTTATTTCTACGCCACTGCGTTTAGCGAAAAAACGAAAACTCGATTTCAACACAAATCGATTTCTACACAAATTTTAAACTGAAATCTCCCTCAATTTTTAAGCAATCTAATACAAATTTCACGCAATTGTAGCCAACGATAAGTTGATTGTTTAACAGTTATTTAATGTAATAATTGAGTCCATACATATAGTGAAAACTTTGCTTCGAACATTGGCTATGTTTATTCTTACGCATGATCAGTAGATAAGTTTATATACTCTTCATTACAATTGTTTTCCAAAAACGGACATTGCATATGGCTTATTATCTACAGGACTTAGTACGGCTCCGTTTAACTTATTTCTTGGAATATTGGCTTTTCTGAAAGATTATGACGCGCCAATATACAAAGTTACAAGTTCTTGAAGCCGACTAATATTTGTTTCTTTGATAGCGTTTAGTTTTTAGTATTTTCAGCCCACACGCGGACCAGTATTGTTGATAGTTAATATGCAGCTATGTTAACTACGAAGTAACCTACAGCACTCACAGATAGATTGAAAATCGGACGGGCAGGCAGAAAGCGGGAAATCGATAGATTTACACAAATGATAGAGCAAACTTTCTAAAGATAAAAATAAATACCATGAAAGGTTTATTTATTTAGGAATATAGAGAAAAGGATATTTTTTCTTCCCTTACAGCTATTCTGACTTTTAATTGTCAGTTCATTCCTTCACACTTTAGCATTCCCACACACACAGGGAAACGCAGAGAAACGAAGCAGGCACCATAACTTCTCGGAGTCTTATTCCTCTGGCCGCTTGGCAGTATTTTCCATTTTTCTTACGGTCCTCCCCATTGCTAGCAGCAAACAACAGACAATTACATGCTTTGTCGAATCAATGCTTCATCCCTGAAGCCAATCGCTACAGCAGTTACGGTACTGCTGTTTCCAGTGTTTGTTTTATTGCTATTGATTTTTGCCCTCCAAATTTGCCAAATTCCAGATTATGAATATTCACAGCAGGAAATACGTACAATGCACGCCCCACACATATATATATATATATATATATATATATATATATATATATATATATATATATATATATATATATAAATATATATTTTTTCGCTGGAGGTGCTGAAAAGTTCTCGGTTCAGCCCATTTCTAAAAATATGACGACAGTTTTCTGGGGAAAGTGTTTCTTAGTCCGGCGGAAAATATTCCAGGCACCACTTGATAAAATATATATCGTTATCTCATATATATTTTTATCTCATTCATATATATATATATATATATATGTATGTGTGTGTGTGTGTGTGTGTGTGTGTGTGTGTGTGTGTGTGTGTGTGTGTGTGTGCGTGTGTGTGTGTGTGAGTGTAGTGAGTCCCTGCCTATCCGCGTTTCAGCATTCGCGGCTTCATACATTCGCGATTTTTCTTTAGAACATATGAACAAATTACTAAGAACTCCTCGATTCTCGTATTTTTCGATAGTTAAAATATTCATGTATTATTTTCCTGTTATTTAAGTGACTTAAATCAAATAACAGCCCATTTTTGTGGTAAAAATTGGCAGAATTGTACATCTGCGTTGTAAAAAGAAACGCAAAAAACAGGCGTAGTGCTTGGAATTTGTTCTTTGTTACAGGCTGCGGCTCGGGTCTTAAAAGTGGCTTATGCTACGTCTGGGGGCATCATAGTTCATTTTTTTTTTTTAGAAAATGTTTTAAACTTTATATTTTATGTCTTGTTACACATATTTTATACAGTATTTTCAATGGTTGTATCGATCTATGCACAATTAAAAACTGTTATTGTACGTATGAAAGAAAATTTAAGCTAAGTTTATGGTTGCCAATAAGTATTTTTCAAAATTTTTTTAAAAAGGGTCTGAAAAGTTTCTAAAGTGTTTAGGATGAACGTTTGATGCACATGGGGTTTTAACTATCAAAATAGGAGGTTACAACTATTCGCGGATTCTAACTATTCGCGGCCTGTTCTGGTTCCTAACCCACGCGAATACGGGGGACTCACTGCATATATATATATATATATATATATATATATATATATATATATATATATATATATATATATATATATAGACAATATTAGTGGTAAATATACACATACATATGCAATTATATATACACATACCTCATCGTCTCCACTTAGTTTCAAGGAATCCTAAAATCTTTCTAATGTTATCTTCTCTAAACTTTTCCATTCTCTCAATTATAGCGAATTTAGCATGGGTTTCGAAATCGGTTTTTCTAGGCGTATGTATGTATATATATATATATATATATATATATATATATATATATATATATATATATATATATATATATATATATATAGGTGTGTGTGTGTGTGTGTGTATGTGTGTGTATGTATGTGTTGTAGGTGTCTGGGCGGGAGTATAAGATTTTATCGCCTATGGGGTGTGAAATGTCGCCAAGAAATTTATACAGTCTTCCGGTATATCTTCGGACGTTTGAAAATACGCATATTTTTCTCACTGAAACCCTTCTTTAAATCTTCTCTCTGTTAAATTTTAATGCCCCATCCACCTTTGGACATCCCTGCCTCTCTCGAGTAATTTTCACATTGTCAGTTATTATAAAGGAGGGAATGCCGTCCGTATGGTAGACAAGATACTGTTGGCTATATCCTGGCATTTTTAGGAACGCGACAATCAAAGACCAAATGTCTTTCACCAGATATTCGTTTAAAATAATATACTATATTTATACTTATAAAATAATTTATAAGTTTATTATCAGGCACTGTGAAACCGATACTTGATCAGAGACGTGCATATATCTGAATAAGATTTGTAGCCATAACGAAAATTATAGGATCTAGCTAACAAATTCTTTCCTCCCAAACTGAAAGCAATTCAATTTTTCGAACAGGTTTATCCACATTTTTTATTTGGATGCGCAAAACTTAATAAATATTATAAAAATTCTAAAAAATAAAATAAACGGGTAAATTTTAAGGGAATTTTTGCTGTCTTGCTGAAAAAATACTTGAGAATTACAAGAATTTTAAGTGTTTTTTCTCTTGAGTCGTCTATTTAATTCACTTGAAACTTTCTTAATATACATATATATATATATATATATATATATATATATATATATATATAAAGAGAGAGCGAGAGATGGGATTAATACAAAAAAATGTTTCACTAATCTGATTGATGTCATATTCAGAACCTAGACTGCGAAGTTACCTAGAAGAACTTTTTTTGTAATCGTTGTATCTACACGTCAGCATCTCTCTCTGTCCACCTCTCTCTCTACCTCTCTCTTTCTACCTCTCTCTCTATCTACCTCTCTCTCTATCTCTCTCTATCTCTCTATAATGTATAGCGGCTCGGATTGAGGAATAAGCTGAGTTCGAAGTCCAGTCGAATCCATTACATTCACTTATGAGCTAATACCCTTGGAAAAGGTATGAATACTCTTCTTCTCCCCACAACTATGGGTAAACAGCAGGACAGACTGGATTCTATTGCTTTGGACGGCAACTGGTCTAGCAGAAGAAAACTCTGAATTCAAAACATGCAAAGTGTCATTTGGGGACCTTATAGCACGTAGTACTCCAGTCCTTTGTATTCAGCCCTTCAAAAAATGTAGTTAGCTCTGCACAAAGCCTTCACCACTATAATCAAATCATATGTGCTGGTGTCTGGGCTGTCGGTTCCTGGGAACTAAATTTGCCTGACCCTAATTCGTGGAATATATATATATATATATATATATATATATATATATATATATATATATATAGTCAAACCTAATGAGCCAGACACACCTACCAAGGTTTCACTTAGGCAGATCGTCAGGGTCGGCTGGCTCTACGCTTGTATCGAGCTCTTTAGTTAGTTGTTTACTCGTATCGGGGTTTTTTCTTTGGACCTTGAACCTGTATCTGTGCGATTATTTTCGACAGACTTTCATGTTCCTGGCTCTTTCTTTTTTTAAAACCTTTTTTTCCTTCGTGATTGATTTGGCTATTGTTAAATCAAGAGTTCGAAGGTTTTTCGACACGAGCATAGTTACCTATATATATATATACATATATATATATTACGATTGGTAAATTTTCGCCATATTATATTTTTAATTTCACAGTTTGTTTTTGATTTTTTCGGCTGTATAGTATATTAAGATCAATTGGGCACCGCATGTGAGAAAAAGAGCACCTAGACGCAATTCACTCCGCCAGAAATTTGAAAACGGCATGCTCTACTATTGTCATTCAGACTGGAAGCTCCAATACGCACATTTCCGAGTGTTTGGGTGTCAATCTGAGGCCTGTGCAGAGGATTCAGAAATGAGTATATGATGGGGATTCCGGAGGTACGGTATCTTGGAAAACTCCCTTTGATCTTTCTGATAAGAAAAGAAATTGTGAATCTGTTGATGAGATCCAGACTATGATTGACAACGAACCATCCAAGTCAATCAGGTCAATAATCATGGAGTTGGTGCTGACCCGGGTCAAGAGGGTGCCTCCTGAAAGATCCTGTATCTGAGAACAGGACTCTGCACCATGTCACACAAGCTGAAGAACCCAGTCATGGCTGTTAGATAATATCTGCGACCGCTCACCCCTTACATCTGGCCACATAATCCCCAGACTGCAACCACCTCGATTATTATATGTGGGGCACAGTTAAGCGAGAGACCAACAAAACACCAAACCGAAGACAACGGTTATGGCAGCATTCACAAACTTAAATAAGAAGACCGTCCAGAAGAGATGCAGGAGATTCCGAAGTCGTTCTGAAATCGTGGTTTAAACCATGGCGATATTATCTAATAATTTTCCTCTTTAGTATTTCAAGTTAATTTTCTGTAATCTTGGTATACATAGATAGATAGATAGATAGATAGATAGATAGATAGATAGATAGATAGATATTGATAACATTAGTGGTCAATATATATATACACACATATATATATATATATATATATATACATATATATATATATATATATATATATATATATATATATATATATATAATTCCCATCAGGATAGAATACACGTAGAACTCAATGTCCAGAACAGAGTAAGAATATAATATAAAAGGCTGAAACACTAATATTCCATGGTTATCATTTCTAACATTGGAAGCATAATAAAGCATAATAATATATATATATATATATATATATATATATATATATATATATATATATATATATATCTGCTAAAATGAGATGTCAGTTTTATTTTCATTTTTGCGTCATTTATGCGACCATTTGTCCATCGCACCCGGTACATGTATGCGTGTGTGATCGCGAGCGCGTGCGGTTGCAGCACCATTGTTTGCAAGGCATTTTTATTAAACATCGCCTTCATGAAAGAAATAACGAATTCGTTATACCCTAAAGTAACGTTACTTGTTCTCGATCTCTACGTGAGAAAATCCTGGCAACCAAACGAAATATCGTAGCTAAGAATCAATACGCACTCTTTGATGATTCTATTTAATATTAACACATTTGCATTCATTTTGGCAAATTTCACTTCGAAATAATTATTTAACATTTTTCTTTCTTGTTTCATTCCAGACAAAGTTTGAGATATTTAACGTTCACCTTGTAGGGACGGAATTCGCTTCCAATCAGATCAAAACCGTGGAAAAATTCATTCTGGCCGTCTTACCTGTCTGGAATCACAATACACATTTCAATTCCTTCATGTCTTCTTGCTAAGTTCATTTGCGCAGAAGAAAAAACACTATATTTTAAACAAAATGGAGATTATCTGTCTATATTTCTGAGATGAGGTATTATGAACACTATTTTCATTATTCAGAATATTGTCCTTATATTTGTCGCCATATTTATTACAATGGATATCAGTTATCAGTTATCTCCTGTTAATTCCCCTCTCCATGTTCCCCAATGCCTTAACCGGGTATTGAACTCACACTCTTTGGGTCCTGTCACTGGATCTAACCAACGTCTTTATCCATTAAAACATGGCACGTGGAACTAGAACAGTCTTCCCCAGTGAGCGAAATAAAAAGTTCAGTTCGACATTCCAACCACCCGAAGAAGGCCGGAGCGTACAACGGCCGAAACGTTGTAATAAATATGGCGACAACGATGAGGACAATAGTCCGAATGATGAAAATAGCGTAAATGGAGATTAATTTATTCGTCTCTTATGAAGGTTCGACTCACAAATGCATTTATTGTTTTATGTAAATAGTAATAAGCAAACCTCAAAACGATGTTGTTTCTGATT
Source organism: Acanthosepion esculentum (assembly GCA_964036315.1). Lineage (NCBI taxonomy): Eukaryota > Metazoa > Mollusca > Cephalopoda > Sepiida > Sepiidae > Acanthosepion > Acanthosepion esculentum. Next base: position 42,170,756 of record OZ038476.1, on the reverse strand, counting down.
TTCTGTTGATTCAGGTGAAATGCATTAGTTTTCTTTTGCAACTTCCCTATGAGATCTAAATGATAATTAGCAATCAAAGAATAGACCCCACACGTCGTTCGGTGAATTGAAATGAAAGAAATGATGGCACACACCCAGAAACAAAAATAACAATTCAGATGTGAATTTAATAAATACTATATGTCAAATACCTCGTGTATTGATCGCTTATATCAGATTTAGTGTATGAGATAAATTAACTAAGCATAATATACCATGTGCCAGTGTTAGTTTTGTCCAACATCGCGCAACGCTGCACACCCAAGATATTAGTCTAAGAACCCAAGTTAGATTCTTAAATAGCCTCGCCAGATCTAAACTCTGAAACTGATGTCTTTTATGTCGTACACTTCGTTCAGAAATGTCTTATCTATCGGCTATATATAACGGTTTCCATGTTGGGACCAATGATTAAGAATTGTTTTAAAAAATGATCAATGTTTTAAAGAGAGCAGACCTTCATCAGATCATATAGACTGGCGTGACAGGATCACAAATAATAAAAATAATAATGACAAATAACAAAAACACATCACTTGAAGATTTCCAACAGAGAAAATAATTGAGCACATGAAAGTTTTTTCTTTTCAATCGTTTCACCCTAAGCAAGGCGAAAATGCCACTAGGTGGGTGGGATTGCAAGCAATGAAATTGAACGAGAAAGAGAATGAGAAGATTGAAAACTGAGAAGGATTGAGGAAAGGCCAACAAAGGACAGGTTTCCAGAAGGCAGACGTCAGCGAATGAGGTTGCATTTATACTTTTGAAGATTGTAGTTATCAGGGAAGCAGAAAATTGGAAGAGTGTTCCACAGGTGAGAAGTTCGAGAAAAAAAATTGTTAGTGTAGAAGTAGCGTTTGCATCTAGCTAGTTCAATAGTAAAACTGCGAAAACTAATTTCCTATCTAGTAGAAAGCTTAAATTCGTAAGTCGGGGCCCCAGGGCAAAAAGCTCACCCGAGCAGTTGCCATGAAAATATTTCTAGAACAAACAGAAAAAAAAACACATCATGTGAGAACGTGACCGGAGATGAGATGCCTGCATCAATTGTATTGCAGACTCCGGATTTTGTCAAAAATCTCGAGATGCGCAGCAGAAGCACCAGACCAGATATAGCAACTGCATTTAATACATACAGACGAATGGTAGATTTATAAATGGTCATGATGGATTCCTATGAGGAAATATATTTTGTCACGACACAGTGAACCAACATTCCTCGCAGCAGACATATTGAGATATCGATATTGTCCGTTCACATCATATCTGTTGAAAAAGTGAGACCAAGGTGTAGAGTGTTGCTCTCCTGAAGCTCAGAAAAATAAAATATTCAAGATGTTTGGAAGGAAATTCACATCACGAATAGAAAGAGAAATAACAGTAGTTTTGAAGAATTGTTTTAAGAAAAAATATTTCGTAAATTTCAACAGACAAACTTTTTGGTCAATGAATGCTGAATATTTTCTCTATGGTAATCGCTATTCCCATCATTAAAATTACCATTAAACTTTCATTGACTTAAGGTTTAAATGATATTGATTCTGTTTTGTTTACGATGGTTTTGTTTAAAGATTCATCGAATTTTATTCAATGATTTCGCAATTTATTATTCAATGAAAATTGATTAGACTTTTGCTGGAGTCATTTATATTTGAATAACGAAACTAGAAATATTTTTGAAGAAATTTATTCATTTCTTTCGTATAAGGAATAAAGCAATTTATTTTTTTCCAATAAAGAATCTTCGGTGATGATTCTAAAAAGGTGCAATTTGACATAAGTTCTTCTTGTAAGCACTTCCCATTTTCGAAACAGACAAATTGATCTCTATAAGAAGGGAAATATATAATGATAATAACAACTGTTTTCTTACAAGGAAACTCCTAGTATACAATGTCCGAGCAGCCATTTCTTCTTTTATATTGGAATTTGTAAAATCTTTCTCTTAACACATTAACTACCAAATTTGTTTAATGCACATCTTTGGCCCAGACAGGTGTTTTAGGAGTTTATTTATTCCTTATGTTTAATTTCAGTAGTTACCCTTGTCGTTTTTATCGAAACTAGAACATCAAATATATATGTGTATAAAACATCAAAAAATAATATTGAATAGAAATAATAAAAAAATACGTCTTTATATTTCTACTCCTGAAATGTAAAATTGTGACAGAAAGTGTCTTTTTACGGCTAATAATAAAAACTTTAAAGGCTAAGTGTTGTAAAATATACCTTTGCAAATACAATGTATGTAAGCAATTCAATGTAAATACGAGGAATAACATGTAGTGAGTTTAATTTTAACAGATCCCCAAATGGGGCTTATGGCAGGTAATGGGTTAAAACAATTTTTTTATATAAACAGGTTTTTCAAGTCCAGTAGTTGCTATCGCTCTTACCAGTATTGATGGGGGTTTCCTTCCTAACATTTTGTTTGAAGTGTTAATATCTTGATTATATCATTATTTTCTCTTCCAGGTACATGTATTATCCATTTTCATTGTTGCTGTTTTGGGTAGCCCTCACGTGACGTGGTTTCTTTTATTTGGTAAAATTCTTTGTTTGTTATTCTGTAGTGCCAGACTCCACTGTTCAAAGAAGCGTGATCCCTGCCAAGCCTGACGCATAAACTATTCTGGTTCAAAGACTTTTTTTATGAAGGTAGTTACTCGTTTTTACTGAAAAGAATCCTAACACGCAAAATGTCTCTATATTGAATTAGGCCATTCTCAAATGTCTTTTTCTCATTTCGCAAAACATGCGCTTACTTAAACGTCTACATTTTGTCGGCGTGACGTTAAAACAACAGACCCGCGCAATGTAGTCATTTATTTTTGAATATCGAATGTAGTCATTTATCTTACGTACAACGATTATGACTGGTAGTTCAATTAAGCTTGTTTGATTCTGAAAGACTAAGATCAATATATCCTGTGGGAAAAGTAGTCTGCCAATACTGAGATGACCACAGGAGGATAAAGATGCGGCAACGATGAAAGGGAAATTAAACCTTTATCTGCTGAGTGGAAGGAAGTCCTTTAATCTATACTATGTTTAATTTTTCACATTTGAGATATATACGGGGTAAGGGCAGGGGGGATTCACTTACGACCCTGATCACATATATTCAAACGCTTACCAACTTAAAACGCCAGCGCACCCAACGTATATATATATATATATATATATATATATATATATATATATATATATATGCTTATTCATCTTTCCCATCCATCCATCCACATATATATATAAATAAATGTGTGTGTGTATGTGTGTGTGTGTGTGTGTGTGTGTGTGTGTGTGTGTGTGTGTGTGTGTGTGTGTGTGTGTAAACGGGTTAGACAAAATAATGTGAACATCTTTCAAAATAGTATTTTTT
>OZ038476.1:42042332-42159832 GCA_964036315.1 Acanthosepion esculentum | reverse complement strand
TTTGTTTTATATTCTTTAGTTCACCGTAAAAAACATGTTTATATACATATATATATATATATATATATATATATATATATGTTTTGTTGAATGTCAAAGACAACATAGTCCTGCGCATTTTCTTTTGAATTTTCTCATATTTTCTAATGAGACTTTTCATTTAAAAATTATATATACTCATTTCCTTGCGGGTCACATCCAGAGACCTTAGGTCGAAATGGCATCATGACTTTTTCCTGCTTAATTTTTTTGTAAAAAAATAAGAATAGAAACACATAAGGTCACACACATTTTACAACAATAAAGTCCTTCATGGGGTGTGAGCTGTACTTGTGAAAAATCTTTTTTTGTATTTCTTTAAAGCATTGGCTACCAGGGATCCCTTGAATGAGACTACCTGAACCATTCCCAATCAACCCCAGGGCTCAAAACCACAACTGGAATTATTGAGTATTTCACGTGCCACATTTTTAAGATTTCCACTGTAAGATCCTTGTATTCTGCTAGATTTTTCAAGATACCTCACGGTCTGCAGGAAATGTCAGTAAGAAAGCATGTTCTGATTTTGTTTTAATGGTATTTAATAATTTTGGCTGGCCGATTAGCTTTGATTTTTCTACCCGTGTTGTCTTGATTATTACTATTTGTATTGTTATTCTTATTATTTTATTATTAATATTATCATAATTATTATTATTTTATATATATAAAATACTTTACACACGCACCAAGATATCGTCTCCTGTTGGGAAAGCCATTTTATTATTTAATGTGGATGGTTTATTTTGTATAATAATACCGTCTCGTATTTTTAATAATCTTTTTTCGTATTGGCTACAGTACAGTATTTTGTTACTTTTTTGCACTAATATTTATCTTTAGTGGTTCGTCTTATTTAGTTTTTTGTAACATACGGATCGATATTTGCACAAATTTAATTCAGTTTCGACAAATGACAGTTCGACATACTTGTTTAGCCAATATGAGAATTAGATGTTTTACAGTTGACATTAGAGAGGCAATCTCCTAAAGGGAATAAAATAGCATAAATATTAGTTTTACATAAAGGGAATTTCTGAAGATTAGAATTAATGGTAATAATTAGTTTAAATGTTTTCAACATTTATAGTAAACGATACATTTAGGGAGGTTGTTGGAGTCGTTAATTGATATGTACCGCACGAATTATATTTTAAATGACTTGTTCATCATGGTTAGAATGAGGATACATCTCGTTACGACAGAATGAGTTAACGATGCAATTACCTATGTTATATTTGGTTGATTGCTTGTACTTTTATTCCTAAATTTCATTACGTTTAATTTTATCTGTTCATCGATGACATGTTTCGGGATGTTTGTTTTATATTGTTTTGTTCTTTATAAAATACTATATCCGAAAAAGAGATTATTTACCTTTTATTTCGTATTTTATATATATACATGCATCCGTACATACATAAACACACACACACACACAGACACACACACATATATATATATATATATATATATATATATATATATATACTCAATGAATTACTTAATTAAGATTATTTCAAATCCTTCTAATAATTTCTTTCACTTGAATATCCTTGCTTGAGCCGGCTTCTAATGCTATTGATGGAGTGGCTTGGGGATACTAGTCGTGTCTCGTGGAGACACAGTCCTTTGGATTAAGGAAACTCGGATGAGTTGCACCAAGGAATTTGTGAAGAACGGCGCTATATCGAGTCTAATTAGTTGCCTCTCTCACTATCTCTCTGCCTCTCCCTCCCTCTCTGCCTCTCCCTCCCTCTCTCTCTCTCTCTCTCTCTCTCTCTCTCTATATATATATATATATATATATATATATATATATATATATATATATGTGAATGAAGACAAAAAGAAAACTTATCTTAGCCGACGTGTTTCGTCCTCTGGGGAATTTTGTTAAGGCAAATGCGAGGATTTTACTTTATAACAGATATTTATATATAAGAGCCAAAACGTTATTGGTTTTCAAAAAATATTAATCCGGTTAGCCGAACAGGCTGACTATGGTATGGAGGACGGCAAGTGATATAAATCAATGTCTAATAAATGAATGTGAGTAAATGATTTTCTTGAATGTTTTTTTTTTAATATAAATTAGTATTTAAATTATTTAAAGCTGGCATTAATTTATGTGTTATATATTTTAAATAACATGTTTATGAAGTTAACCGTTTTTTTAATTTTGTTAATATTTTTATAGTCATGAATGTTGGCTTGGAAAGTCGTAATTCTTTCAGGAATGGAAATATCTGAAAAAAATCTATATTTTGTTAAGTGGACTAAACGTATCGGCTAAAATAAATTTCCCCTTTGTTTTTTACTCATATTCTTCTTTTACAGATATGCTCTATCTGATCATATCTCTCTCTCTCTCTCTCTATCTCTCTCTCTCTCTCTCTCTCTTTGCCAAATTACATATATATATGTATATATATATATATATATATATATATATATATATATATTACGCGAATCCTTCATACGAAAAGCAGATAATGAAGTTAATGATATGGCAAGAATCTCTCTCGCAAATAATTTTTAATAATAAAATACATTAACCTCGAATCCGTTAATGAATGGTATGATCCTTGTTTATAAATTTATTAAAAAAAATTATAAAAAAAAGACCTGATAAAACCGGAATTTATAAGCAAGGATCATACCATTCATTAACGGATTCGAGGTTAATGTATTTTATTATTCATTATCTGCTTTTCGTATGAATGATTCGCGTAATATAAATTGAACCCGCACCACATAATTGATATATATATATATATATATATATATATATATATATATATATATATATATATATATGCGTGATTGTGTGTGTGTGAATGTGCGCGCACGCGCGTGCGTGTAGTGTGGGCTGAAATGTTTATAGGCTGACTATGAAGGAGTGATATGAGACCTTTGAAATCTTGCTTGCATTATTTTCAACTCTTGTTATTGATAACTTAAGAAGGTATGGCATAGTGAGTTAAGGATTGCTCGTTTCCTGAAATTTGATGTGTTTTTTATTGTCAAAGTTCGTAAACAGCTGGAAGCCGCTGGTGTAACATTTCTACTAAAGGTACTAATATCATCAGAACACCCTGTGCGAAAAGATGCAGACAATTGTGGATAAAAAACACCAAAATGTCAACGCCATTGTTAAGGAGCTGAATGTTTCAAGGCATTCTACTAGAAGAATTGTGCGTGACGACCTTCGATACAAGACTGATGCATGTGATGCGAAGAGGCCAATCCATGTCTCCAAAAACAAAAGAAAAGCGTCTGATCTGCGCATGGCGCTTGTTGAGCAAGTTGAAACATCGAGAACCTTAAATGCTTTCGTTTTTTTCTCTGAGCTGAAAAATCTTTGATCAGGACCAAAAGGTCAACCGAAGGAAATAACTGATAGTTATGCAGAGACCCTAAGGGGGTTCCAACTTTCATGCATACAATTCCCGGCAACTGTAATGGTTTTGAGAGTTGTCCGCAACAAAGTAAGTGTAATATCTACTCATTTCTTTTCCCAAAGCCTAAGGGTCAATGCCGCTGAATATATTGGAGAGAGTTGTGAGGCGTTGAATAGAAAGCAAAGAGATGGATACCGTACTCCATGCAACTAGACTCTGTGCCATCTCCTAAGCTGAGTTACTATCTTCAGGATCTTGACACCGTAAACTTATGGAGTCTTAGCACTGCAAACCTGAATGCGTCAGGGTACTACGTATGGGGCATAGTCGAGAGGTAACGCCGTCAATGCCCTCATAACTCAAGAAAATCTCTGAAGTCCGTCATAACCAGTATAATGACCAAAATAAAGATGCTCTGATTACGTTAGTTCACCGTTTTAAATTTTTCATTGAAGAATTTATCAATAATAATGGTCGATATAGTAGATACATCAAGAAGAGTCTCAAGATAATTCATATCAATTTTTTTCTGAAATAAAGCTCTTCCTTCATGACTTACACGTCTTTTATTAAGTCAATGCAAATGTCCTCAAAGAACTGAACAACGCTCTATCTATTTATTTATCTATGTACCACCATATATATATATATATATATATATATATATATATATATATATGTGTGTGTGTGTGTGTGTGTGTGTGAGTGTGTGTATGTCTGTGTAAAATCTATTTTATTGTAATTCTCTCGAATTTTCTGATCGACTTCTTAATGTTGCTAATAAGTTCATTAAAGGAAGTTGCCGTAGTTTTTTTAATTTTATTTTCATTCACAAGTACTTTCAATCTCATCAGAGATCATCTTCAGGCATGAATTTCCAAGACAAAATTTAATGTAACTGATAGTCCTAATATATCCAGACATGCTTGAATAAAGATATAATTTATTCGGAAATTATAGCATAAACATGTTTTGTAGTGATTTTATAACATGTTTATATTATAGTTTTCGAATAAATTATATTTGCTCTAGTTTGTATTCAGCACTCTTTTACGTATAGTATTTTTAGTTATTGGAATTTATTCCGTATACACCAATCCTATACATGTATATATATATACATACATATATATATATATATATATATATATATATATATATATATATATATATATATATATATATATATATATATATATATATATATATATTCATGACAAATGGAAAACCGTTTCATTTGAAGTAGATTTGATTACACGTTTCACCTTTCTCGGGTTCATAAAAACAAAGGAAATTTGTCTGTGCGTATTTGTGTCTATGCTTAAATAATAACTTATTGGTATTTTCTCCACTAAGCTGGCGGTTCTCGTGATGAACGAAAAGAATGAAAAAGTGTGACTTTTAAAAGAGTCGTTAATATTCATTCATCATCTTTTCTTTATAATTCTTAGTTTTACATATATATTACTTCCAGCTTATTTGGATCGAATTTAAATTAAAGCCTCATCTTATTTTCAGAATAGCTCGAAAGCAAAAGCTTCATATAGGCTTTGCTTAAGTGAATTGTAGCTAAATTATTAACCAACTTTTTAGAATGTGTTGAGAGTAGAATATTTATGTTTCCAGTTCTGTCCATGTGAATGTGATTTCAATGTGAACCATATTTGTATAAAATAGGATATAGCATTTATTAATTAATTATACACAGAAATACACATGCATATTTCTTTCTTTGGCTTTTTGATCTAGTAAATCCTAGAATGGGGAAACGCGTAATCCATTCTAGTTTCAGTGAAACAGTTTTCCATTTGCTATATTTCTTCAAAACTTTGACGGGATACTGTATCCAGTTTCTCTCTCTCTCCCCACCCTCTCTCTCTCTCTCTCTCTCTCTCTCTCTCTCTATATATATATATATATATATATATATATATATATATATATATATATATATAGCTCCTGATAAGGAGTAGAGCACTTTTGCAATATATATATATATATATATATATATATATATATATATATATAGATATAGATATAGATAGATAGATAGATAGATAGATAGATAGATAGATGGATGTAGATATACATATAGATATATGAAAAATTTCTCAGAGTTAAACTGGAGAAAAAGACAATATTTATAAATGTAAAAGACAATAGGAAAACTGTAATAGTTTCCGACCCGTTCGACGTGGACTTTTTCAAGGCCAAACGAAATGAATTTCTTAAACAAAGTAACTAATAATAACAAAACAAAATGTCCTCAGCAACTGGAAGAATTTAGAGAACGCTATTTTCATACTGTTAATTGAAATTTCGTCAATTACTGTAACGTGTGGAGATATTGTTTTTATTGCTGTGTTGACAGATTCAACTATTTTCTTTTGATTTATTGATACTGTTCTGTACGTTTTGTTTGGGAGAGTAGTAATTCTGTTAAGAAAGGTGTACATTAATATTTGGGTAATATTCAATGACGGCAAATTACCCAAATATTAATCTACGCCCAGGCTACTTTTTCCCTATTTCACCTTTTTCAACTATTACAGCTTCCCTATTGTCTTTTACATATATATATATATATATATATATATATATATATATATATATATATATATATATACAGAGAGTGAGAGATTTTTCCTCCAATGATTGCATTTATGATTTATGTATGTTGTCATGCGTATATTCGGTATCATACGGAAAACATATAGTAATTCGTCTACAATATTGCTTGATTTAAGCAAGATAAAAATTAAGCCCGCTGAAAGTTGAGGTACTTCTTAATATTGGGATTAGTTCGGGAAATCTTTATAATCTGCGAAAGAAATGTTAATTCCTAGATCTTCCTGATTGTTTTCACTGGAATGAGATGATGAAAGAGAAGAAAGATGGCGTATATACCCTTGATAAATGAGACTTGATTAGCAAACATAATTTGTGGCGTGTGGATTTGGTGAAATCTTTTTTTAAGTATTTAATCCCTGTGGAATATTGGTTAGCTTGTAAGTGGTCTGACACAAAAGTAGACTAGTGTAGTCACTTCAAGTTGAATTCCCACTGAGTGATTTGATGGAGAGATATACTGGTGAATAGAGTCCAGTCATGCAAATGTGTTGGGCAGGTCCATTCTAGTAAAGTAGACTAACCCACCTGCTGTATTAGTTACTCTCCTCTAAATGAGATAGCCTGCTTTTACAAGGAGACACAAGGAGGTAGCTATGTTAGAAGGTAAGTCATTTGACTTCTACAATCCCAAGCAAGGCAATAAAGACACTAAGACTCAAGAAGGTTACTTAGAAAAAGTGATGATTTACATTCTCCAAAGAGTATTAATAGAATTATAAAATAGTATAAAATAAAAAAATTAATTTTTCAAATTTCATAAAATTAAGTAAAAACAGATGTAAAAAATATTTTTATCAAATTTTCTACAAAGAAATATTTCAAAATTTTATTTATTTTTGAAAATCTCATTAAAATTTGACAATTATTTGATTTTTGCAAGAATTTCCAAAATAATATTTTTTTATCGAAAAAAGACGGTTAATTTCACAAAGTAATCTTTGGCCCACAGCTGACTTAGAAAAACAAGATTTTTAACCAAAATTTCGAACGTGCGAGAAAGTATTAAATAAATTAATAAAATTATAAAGGATACTTTGGTCTTTTCTCTTAATAACATAAACGCTTTGACAACAAAACTTAGTATTTATCAAATTTAGGGCCTTTTTCATTATGCTATGCATTTTATTAGCGTAAATATGGCTGTGCCTAGTGTAATCTGTAAGTATCTAAACAAAAAGTTGTTTAAAAATCGTTATCTCTTCAACAAATGTGGCATTATACAGCTTGATCTCAGAGCTGAAACTAATACCATGATTATGTATCGAGACGTTTCGGTGAGGAATTGATTCTCTTAAATGCTTTGCCATTCTCAGAACTCACTTGTGAAATAAGCACAAACGTTCATCGTAACCGGATGGAAATGAAATATAAAAGTACTGGTAGATTCTATGTGGGTTGCCATCGACAGTGTTGGTAACCGAAACAGAAGAAATATAACGTGATATTGCATTTCGCTACAGCTGCTCTACATTCGAAACAGGATGCATGGGCCAGGTGGGAAAACATCACACGGAAGCCATCTTACTTTGGGTGACATCAAACAGCTGGACCCAAAGAGAATTAGTTTTCTAATAATTGCAGTATACGACATCCTTCCAACGCCAGTCAACGTCAACATGTAGAAGTTGAAAAGATCTGACCAACGTAATACGTCTGAGAAGACTGCTAACCTCAACACGTTTTCGTTGGTTGCGAGTAATTTTCTGAAAATCTGCACGTGGAGACAAAAGCATGCGCTGCCAGTCGTTTCTGTGGATGCAAAAATATATTACATAGCAGTCAATTTATGCTTTTCTTCTCAAGAACAGATTCTTTGTTGATTTAATGACAATTTATTTATATAGTTGAACACAAGTCATTAGCACGGTTCTCCGTTATTTGTGATTCCCACGTAGTTTTGTAATAAATGATGCATTAAGCTATTTTTATAATAATAATAATAATAATAATAATAATAATAATAATAATAATAATGGAAAAACACATGCCAGTTAGTGGATTTCACGGTTTCAGATAATGGAATAGTAAAATGAAAACCTAAACAATATCTGGATTTTGCCAGAGATCTAAAATATAGCTTTAATATGACAGTCGTACCAGTCACTATTGGAGCACCCGAAATGAACCCGAAAATTTTAGCTAAAAAGCTGAAGAAACTTGTAACTGGAGGAATAGACGAAAATAGCCTGACAATAGAAATATTGAAATAAAGAGAGATCACTGAGAAAAGTGTAGAAGATGGGAGACATCTTGCTGTCACAGGATTTCCAATTAGTACTGAAAGTGAACATTCAATACTGTAACTACTGTTACTATTACTATTACTACTTCAACTAATAATTATAATAATAATAATTATTATTATTATTATCATTATTATTATTATTATTATTATTATTATTATTATTATCATTATTATTATTATTATTATTATTATTATTATTTGATACGCTCTCCGATTCTTTGATGTTCTTTTCCCAAGGTATTGCAACGTCTTTTATGGCCCATTTATGGCTGCTCTTGCCAGTGCAATTGCTCTCCAAGCGTTTGTCAGTCAAGACGATGTTACACATGTGCTTCAGTTATTATTATTATTATTATTATTATTATTATTATTATTATTATTATTATTTCGATTGACTGTGTCAAACTTTAAAAAAAACGGATAATCTGATCAGCTGCTTCATGGATCTTTCCGATTTGCTCTGCCTGGGTTAGTTACTTCTGTAGTGTTATTATTATTATTATTATTATTATTATTATTATTATTATTATTATTATTATTATTGTTATTGTTATTTCCTTTGATTTCTGGTGTGTACTTATTCATTTCCGGGCCCCGACCAGAGATCTAAGGTTAGAAATGGCATCAAGATATTTTACACTGAGCAATTAAAATAATCACACATATTTTACATAGTTAAAGCCCTTTGTAAGATGTGGGCTGTACACGTGAGAACAAGGTTTTGTATTTATTTAAGTTATGCGCTACCAGGAACCCCTTCAATGAGTCTATTGGAAACTTTTGCAATCAATCCATGGGCTCCAGCTACAACGGGAATTGTTGATGTTCTCATGTGCCACATTTTTGAGATTTCGATTTCAACGTCCTTGTATTCTGATAGCATTTTGAAGATCTTCAAAGCTACATTGCTGTCTGCAATATCAATAAGGAGGCACTTTTTTGCCTTTGCGGTTTCTAATCAAGATGTCTGGGCGATTAACTTTGATTGTTCTGTGTGTATTGTTAGTTCAAATAAAATTGTTACAGGTTGCATCTCCAGAATCGAGTCTGGTCGGGCTTCGTACCAAATTCTTGCAGACCGCAAAGACAAAGTGTACCTCCCTGCATACTGTAATGTATCTTTGAAGATCTTCAAAAAGCTATCAAAATACAAGGACCTTGAAATTGAAATCGCAAAAATGTGTCACATGAGAATATCAACAATTCCAGTTATTATATTCAATGGGTGCCAATACCGTGCAACCTGATACAAGACAGTAAATTGTTTCCGGATTTCTTAACACAGAATCTGCATTTTGGGCTAACAAAATTTTTCAGTATGTGTGCTTGATAATTTCTAGTTAACAATCATTGGCCCTTTGCAACAGGAATAAAACCTTCAGTTTCAGCTTTTTACTCTGAACTACGTAGCCACTGATGGATACAGGGATTATCTACATCAGCTTGTTTGGTACGGGCAGAGTATTGATCGTGAAGCGGTTTATCTTGTCATCGTTTCTGTATCTGGTCGATTTCATTTGCATTATTATTATTATTATTATTATTATTATTATTATTATTATTATTCAAAACGATTGACGGAATTCTGCCGATGAAAATCGTAATTTTCAGAAAAGGAAAAAGAAAAAGAAAATTAAAGGAAAATCCTGTGTTCAATAATGTTTAACAGCATTTCAACTGTATTACTGCCTTCTTCCAGTTATAGGAACTTTAGTAATATATAGTTCTTCCAGTTATAGGAACTTTAGTAATATATAGTTCTTCCAGTTATAGGAACTCTAGTAATATATAGTTCTTCCAGTTATAGGAACTCTAGTAATATATAGTTCTTCCAGTTATAGGAACTCTAGTAATATATAGTTCTTCCAGTTATAGGAACTCTAGTAATATATAGTTCTTCCAGTTATAGGAACTCTAGTAATATATAGTTCTTCCAGTTATAGGAACTCTAGTAATATATAGTTCTTCCAGTTATAGGAACTCTAGTAAACCATATGTACTGTCGGAACCATTGTTAACGATTGTTGAGCACCATTTCTTTTTCTTTAGTTTTTATCTTAATTTCTGGAAAACGTGCTCTTCCGGAAAACAGAATGCATAAAAGTATAAAAATAAATATGAAAACATTTCATATATACGCATGTTATTAGCTTAAAAGCCGCACTGTCGAGTTGCATTTAAGCTAGCTCCTGTAGAGGGCTTTTAATTGGGCCTTTAGTTTGTTCAGGAGTTTGAGAGTCCCTAAGACTTTGAATATTCTCAGTACTGTTATCTCCCTTGGCTGTGATTTGATCCTGGTTTTCATTTGCATGAGACTTTCTTTATCTCGCTGCATCCCTGGCTCTTTCGATTACAATCTGGTTCTCTCTTGACGAAGATTTCTTTTTGTGAGTTATACTGCTGCCTATTCGATAGGTAACAATAAGCTACGAAGGAAGTCAAAATTGATCGCTGCATTTAAGTATTGAATTAATATTTAAGCTTACGTTTTAAACGTTCAACGATAATTCTTCTGTCGGGACTTACTTTAAAGAAAATGTGATGTATTTAGGACCTTACTTTCTATACAAATAAATTATTTTTATTTCATGGGTGACTCGCTGAATTTCGCAATTAATTTCCATTATTCCTAAATTTATTTCCAAGTTGTAAAAACTGTTATTGTACAAAAAATTATTCGCAAAAAAATCACGTAAAAAATCGCCGAAAACAATCGCATTAATGGAAACTTGGGAAACCAAAATGTCAGGAGTTCGAGTCCAGATACGACCTAGAATGTATTAAATTTGTTCACAGAGTTTGCCTGATTGCAATCTAGTGTGATCTGATGGTCTACGGCCTCTAGGATTAAGCTTGAAAATATGTGACACAGTGACATTCGCATTTATTTAAACGGATATATTTTTATATATGGCTGGAAAAGTAAGATATACTGGGAAAATATTTTAACCATCGTTAATCACTGCCTTTTCTATTATTATTTTTAATCCAAATCCTTGAAGCATCTCTTCCAATATTTTGCAAGAGATCCAGAAGGGCACAATGTAAAGGAAAGAAAGGACAATGAAAATTAAAGAAATGGTAGTGTTTAATAATGTTTCATTAGTATTTCTGGTTTCTTCAAGTTATATATAAAATACAATAGATAAAATTATACAAAGTTCTACATACATACATACATACATATATGTATAACATACACACACACACACACACACACACACACACATATATATATATATATATATATATATGCATATATATATATATATATAAGTTTAAACGCTATTATTAGTGAATACTGATATTTGAGTAAGGTGCTCTGTTTATATATTAAACAGTATATTTATATATATATTTATATTATATATATATATAATTATTTACATTATATATATATATATATTTACATTTCATATATATATTTATTTACATTATATATATATATTTACATTATATATATATAATTATTGTATTTATTTACATTATATATATATATATATTTATTTACATTATATATATATTTATTTATTTATATTATATATATATATTTATTTATTTACATTATATATGTATATATTTATTTACATTATATATATATGAATCTTTCAACGTTATTATTATTGAATACTCATATTTGAGTTAAACGCACCCTTTCTATATTAAACAGTATATGTATTTATATTATATATGTTATATATATATATATATATTTATACACACACAAACTCTCTCACATGCACACACACACACACACACACGCACACACACACATATATATACATACATATATATATATATATATATATATATATATATATATATATATATAAAGCTTTAAACTCTATAATTAGTGAATAGTCCTATTTGAGTTAGGTGCACTGTTTATATTTTGAATTATATATTTATTTATATTCACCTACTAGCCTGAAATTGAAATCTTATTAAAGAAAGATCAGAATCCTCCGAAGAACTCAAAAATTTCAAAATATTCTATAAAATACTGGAGGTTGCTGAATTGTAGTATTTTTTTTGCTAAGGACAATAATGTCCATAACATATCTTATGAACAAAAGTAATTAAAAGATTTTCTAATTAAATAATGTCTTAGTTTTATTGCATTTTTTATTTTACGATTCAGAGTAGATTTTTGGTAACTAGTAGAAAATGATGACTTAAATTCTCCAAGAAGTTCTGCGTATAATTAATATAATCACTAAACGGTAAAAAAATGAATTTCTCGAAATTTCTAAAACTGAAGTGTAAACAGAAGTAAAATAAAAAGTTTTTACCATAATTTAATAAAAAAGAAACCGGCTATGCTCATTTGTAGCGAATTTGTAGAGGCACTTTTATAACATGTAGTAGAAAAAATACTCTTGAAATATTGTTAAGCAAGGTGTCTTTTCTTTTTAATTATTATTTAATTCTATTCTCTTTATCTCTCTTTCTACCTTTCTTTCTCTCTTTCATGCCGACTATTCCAATGACTTTAGTTTGTATCTGTTATAAGTGACAACAGATATAAAAGCTTTTTCTACCCAAACTGCAAATGTTATGAAGAATACACGACTATCTATACTACATCATCATTCTTCATTTGTTTTGGAGCAAGGAACGTTAAGGTTTATGACTGTTCCAAGAAGAGTCACAAGAAATAATCAATTATGTCGGTTCGAACATTTTCACTTCTCTATTTCACTAAAATTGTTTCCACAAGTTTTGATGGTCTCCGTTATTCCGTTTGGGATAATAATAATAATAACAATAACAATAATAATAATAATAATAATAATAATAATAATAATAATAATATTAACAATAATAATAATGATAGTAATAATAATAATAACAATAACAATAATAATAATAATACTGAGATAGGACCTGTTACAATTCTATGGGACTACACAATACACACTGACAGAACAATTAAAGCCAACCGCCCAGACATTGTTATTAAAGATCACAAACGAAAAAAATGCTTCCTTATTGATATGGCAGTCCCTGCAGACTGCAATGTATCTTTGAAGATATTCGAAAAACTGTCAAAATACAAGGACCTTGAAATAGAAATCTCAAAAATAAGGCACATGGGAACATCAACAATTCCTGTTGTAGTTGGAGCCCTTGGACTGGTTGGAAAAGATTCCAGTAGACTGATTGTAGGGATCCCTGGAAGACCATGCCTCAAAGAGATACAAAAAATTGTTCTGACAAGTACAGCCCACACTTTACAAAGGGCTTTATCTATGTAATTATTTTTTTATTTTATTTTATTTTTTTTGCAGTGGAAAGTCTCATGATGCCATTTCTAACCTTAGGTCCCTGGGCGGGACCCGGAAAGAAATGTGTAAACGCCAGATATCAAAGGAAATAAAAAAAATAATAATAATAATAACAATAATAATAATAATAATTACTATTATTATTATTATTATTACAACCGGTACCTGTGCATATGTCACTCCTCTTTTATCATGTTGTCGTAGAGGTCTTGTGAAATAGGCATTACGCAAGTAATAAGCTATCTTTATAGCTTGCCACCGGCGCAAGACATCGAGTGTGAGAACAAAATTAAAGTAAGATGTTGAATCTACATACACACCTAAAATCTGTTTCACTCACGGATAGACGCACGCCATTCGGGTAAAGAAACAAAGAGAATTTCTCACTCGACGTGAGATATGCGATGGTTGCGAATCGAAAGTAAGAATCAATTGCATAAATATGAAACATGAACCCAAAATACATTTATGTCCGTTGGTTCCACGACACCGAGTCGTCGAAACTATCCTGACTATGTAAAAAACAAAACGTAAAGAAAAGAAAAGAAAAAACGGTGAAGAGCATTGTTTTGTGCACTGGGCTGAAAAAAATACCCCAAAGCATATACATTCAAGAAACAGTACTTTACAAATAATAAAATAAAATAAAAATATGTCGACGGATGCGCAGGTGGACACGTGACAATTTAGACGCAGTTTCTTTTATGTGCCCTATCTCTTCCGAACCTGAGTGATCATGGGTCTCTACAACTTCTTGTCTCCTGAAAGTCTTGGACTTCTGAATTGTTACGTAATATCAGTCCTCCTACATTCAGTAGCATACCTCCGGACGATATTTACATAAATACAGTAGTAAATACTGTATGATAGTCTACATTTGGAGATTCGTCTCCAGCTGTGCTGTTCAAACTCTCTGCCTCCGGGCAGAGAGGATCCCCGGACGAGGCTATGTCAAAGGGCAGAGTCTCGTCTCGAGAAACAGCTACCCGACCCCGATTAATATGCGGTCTACGGGGGAATATTTGGCCGAGCCTACGGGCTCGGATACCCCACATTAAATTTGACCTTGTGTTACATCTGATCGCGTTGGGCGGCTGGTAGATATCCTGCAATTGGAGATTCATTGTGGAATTCACTTGACTCACTTCTAGCAGTTGACTCTTTCTTCCACGCGCCGCTGGCGAATCTGATATGCGTTGTTCATGCCCTAAGTATTACATGTATTACCAACCTACGTTTGATTATTCTATTCAGTAACCTTCTTTAGCTTACAACACTGTATGACAATGAATGCTAGAAAATCTCCTCATCGATGAAGAAGAGACTTCAAGTAACAGATATGGGGTTCTACAGAAGGATACTGTGATTACCATGAACGAAACAGACGACGAGGATTTAGTAATAATGGAAACAAAAAGGAAACTTAGGCTTATTATCAGGAAGAGTCAGCAGGCATTTCTACGACACATGATGAGGAGCGAAGGCTTGGAAAATTTGATACTCATTGTACATAGTGAAGGCAGGAGAGACATCGGAAAACAACCCATAACCTATCTAGCGAGTTTGAGCAAATGAATCGTGGAACAAGGTTTAGAGGCATAACAAAAAGACTAAATTAATTAAAAACTACAGAGCTTAGGGACATGTGGAAAGTTATCACATCCTGAAGGGACACGGGATATAGAAGAAGAAGAAGAAGAAGAAGAAGAGGAAGAAGAAGAAGAAGAAGAAGAAGAAGAAGAAGAAGAAGAAGAACAACAACAACAACAACAACAACAACAAAAAACAGAGAAGAGGAAGAAGAACAACAACAACAACAAGAAGAAAAAACAGAAGAAGAAGAAGAAGATGAAAAAGAAGATGAAAAAGAAGAAGAAAAAGAAGAAACAAAAGAAATAGAAGAAAAAGAAGAAAAAGAAAAAAAGAAACAGAAGAAGAAGAAGAAGAAACAGAAGAAGAAACAGAAGAAGAAGAAAAAAAAGAAGAAAAAGAAGAAAAGAAGAGGAAAAACGAAAAGAAGAAGAAGAAACAGAAGAAGAAGAAAAAGAAGAAGAAGAAGAAGAAACAGTAGAAGAAGAAAAAGAAAAAGAGGAAACAGAAGAAGAGCAAGAAGAAAAAGAAGAACAAGAAGAAAAAGAAGAAACAGAAGAAGAAAAAGAAAAGAAGACGAAACAGAATAAGAAAAAGAATAAGAAAAAGAAGAAGAAAAAGAAGAAACAGAAAAAGAAGAAGAAGAAGAAACAGAAGAAACAGAAGAATAAGATTGTTCACATCACTTTCTTGTTGACATTTTTACATATAACCGTATGTTCTATTCTAATGATGACTTCACTCGAACTTCTCTCCTTTGGGACTCTCTTCTGGCTTCTTTTTTCCTGTCAGCTACGATTTTCAAAATATAAATACAGTTTAAATGATAGTCGTCTGTTTTCTTGAAACGTGTTCTTTTATTATCCTCCCTGTCTCCTCAATAATGTTTTCTTTCTTTCTTTCTTCCACTGTCTGTAACACCTTGTGTTCTATTTGCTTTATCGACTTGCTTGCAGATGAAATGATCAAAAAATAACTAAATACATTTTCAAGCATATCAAGTTTTCCGATGTGTTGCATTTTGTCTCGTCTCCAGCTTCATTTCTTTAGGCCCCAACGCTACATCAATGACTGGATCAACGACGGTCAATTTTCTTTTACCCGCTTTATTTCATGAACGACAGAAGCAGCAGCATCGTTTCTTGAAAAAAGTGAGAAGTAGTCATCCACAGGGCTCCCATTACCCTGTCTCCCTAAGGAATAGGTCTGGCTCATTATCGGAGCGGTGAAGCATCTACACCCTTCTGTTCTTTCGACCATACTGTTTGTCACCTGACTTATTTTTGGTCTTATATCAAAACGTATTTTTTTCTATTTACCGTGTCCCTTCAGGGTGGGAACGATTATAGTTCTCCACAATCACGTACCTTTTGTAGCTCTTAGTAAATTTGATATTTTTGCTATCTCTCCTAATCCCTGTTCTGTCAACCATTCACGTGAAATCGTTAGGTAGGTAACGCATTCCTCTGTCCCTCTTGTTTCCTGTGTGTGAAACATTTTCTAAGACTTCTTTCTTCGTTATTTGTCTTAAAAATGTAACCTGTAGCATTCTGAAGTAAATATAGGTGTCATTTTTGTTTCCATATACAAAAACGATCCATTATTAGCTGAATTTCACGTTCACAGGCTTCAAACCAGCTCTGACTCAGTTTTGGGTCGTCAGAGTTCTGACTAAACATTTGCTATTTTAAGACAGTCTATGTACAATTTAATACATGCGCACTCGAATTTAAACATTTTAAGTTCTCTTACAATTAAGTAATTAAGTAAACGCTTCGTCAGTATAAAATATCCTTTCCTTACTTGGAACAACGATTTTTTAAAAGTCCGTTTATGTTTAGTGTTCAATGTATAATATACAATGATTATACAATGTATAATAAAGGAAATTATTCTTATAACTTTATTAGTGAACATTCATGGAACAAAATAAATAAATAAGAAAATAATGATCAAAAAGGAAGAAAAAATAAAGAAAGAACCAGCCTTCGTCTCATCTTGAACATACATTCGACTCATGAGGAATTCTTCATTCAAGGACGTCAGGTAACACTGATAAAATTTATAATGGGTGCGCGGCTCGCAAGGAGAAATCGGAGACAAATGACCCTGGGAAAGCTATGAATCCTTCTCTTCTGCTCACAGCTATGGGTTAAATAGCAGTACAGACTGAGTGCTATATAATTTGTTGGCAACCTGTCTAGAGATGATGACTCGATAAAAACACCCATCCACTAGTAGCCAAGGCCACACGTGAGCCCATAAAAAAGCACAGTGACTAAAATTGTGTAAAGTGCCCATTGTGCCTGAGGCGGAGAAATCGTATGTCAGATTTAAATATTTATAAAAGCAATAGCTAGGCTTCTGCTATTTATTTAATTAAACACGTTATATAAATATATAAAAAGAGAGGCGCATGGGTGGGGTGTTTAAATCCTTAGCTTTAGAGGTAGACGCATGTTCTGATTGCTTGGGGACGAGAAAGATTGTGCTGCGTCAATATTTTCCCCTTATAATGGCATGTTTACTTTGAAACTCATCACTCGAAATTCTGTGGTTTCTGGCAACAAGAGAGCTGGGAGGTCTATCTTTATTTTCTTTTCTTTTTTTTTTACAATGTTGTTCACACTGTAGAAGACCTGAGAGCTATCCGATGTAGAGGGTTACAGTGTAAGTGGCACATATTATGTGGATATGTGGGTAAGATAGCGGTTAACATTAGACTTGCACAGGTTAAGATTGCAATCATCAGGCAAGTATCTTCAAAGCCACAAAGCAGCATGAATGTAAACCTCAATGTATACTAACCATATTAAGTTTTTAATCATTTCACCAGAAGCAGGGCGAGGAATCCACCGAGATGCAAGGGATTACTAAGGAGTTAGTGAGAGTGAAATAATCTGAGATTGTAGTGAGCGGGGAAGCATCCTCTTGGGAGTCAAAAGAATCTGAGAAGAATCATTTTTAAGGAGAGAGTTCCATTAGGAAGGTTTTAACAGAATTCAAGGAAATAGCAGATGTCGATTGATATTGCATTTAAATAATTGAAGAAAAAGTTGACTGGAAAGCGAGATGCTGGAAGACAGTTCCATAAGAGAAAAGTGCGAAAGAACAAAACTGTTATCATATAACTTATGGCAATATCTAGGAAATTCAACTGTAAAATGTTTGAGACCTATCTGCCAATCTAGTACTGCGCTTGAATTCCTAAAGTCGAGGTGACCAAAGAGGAACTGTTATCAGAAGAGTTACCATGGAAATATTTATAGAAAAAAATACAAGCACAGGGAAGCTATGTTACGGCTATGGGAAATCGATTTAAGCCGTGATGCCAGGTCAAGACCGATAACATTGCAGATTCATTTTTTGGATTTTATAAAGAATTCCTAGATACATAGCATAAGCATCAAACTAGATGTGACAGAAATATGCAATGCATGGACAAATAAATCACAAAGTTGAATGCTCAGTATACATATTGGCTTCCTGTTGACCCAAATGCTGACAGGAAGTAGATCTTTTATGAACGAATGAACGGACTCAATACCGTATGAATGGAAACCGAGCAAGTCAGTAAATGGATGTGGTTATTTCGAGCAAGAAAGACGCATCAACGAAACGTTTAGGTAAACGAAAGGATCGATCTTTATTGTTGGGCATTGAAATAAAATGATTAAACAACGAGAGTGTTAATGAAATCTGAATCAATAGAGAATTGCTTAATCTACACGTGTATTGATATCAGTCTATGGATACATCTGTCGGACGGCCATTATCAATGATATTAAAAGCCTACTTCGATCTTTATCGTTCCCTCACACGTTCTCACTCTTTACACACACGCACGAGCAAACAAACGCTTGATCTGAAGATCGCTTGAGACGTTAAAGTAACAGTCAATATTCAGTATCCATACTTATGTTCTCTTCCTCTCACTTTCTAGTTCCTTCCATATATATATATATATATATATATATATATATATATATATATATATATATATATATATATATATATATATATATATATATATATATACAATATTCTGTCTATGACATAAAGATCTACCTGGATCATATCCTCTTGAAAATGTATATATATTGACCACAAATATCGTCTATCTATGTATCTATCTATGTATCTATGTATCTATCTATCTATCTATCTATCTATCTATCTATATATATATATATATATATATATATATATATATATATATATATGTATATTGCGTATATTTTATATATATTACGTATATTTTGAACAGACATTGAGACATGTTTCATTGAATAATTTAAACAAGTTTTGTTTACGTATTTTTAAATATAATCTTTCATATTCACGGATAAGCTTTTTGATGTCATTAAAGGAAGAGTGAAAATTACTGGGTTGATACTTATTATTTATTCCGGGCATTTTCTATATTAGCATGATTTCGTAGTCAGGGTGTTGTTTTCAAATATATATATATATATATATATATATATATATATATATATATATATATATATATATATATATATATATATATACATACATATATATATATATATTGCACCATCTCTCAATACGTATAGCAATTTATCATTCGACTTATATATAATTCTACTTCGTTTCGGTAAACCAGTAGAGATGTCTCTCTATATTTTCATCATCTACTGAACGTAAAGATATTCAGTATATACCCCTCCCTACAAAATATTCCCACTCCATACTATTCCTGTATTAATAAATATTCATAGAAAACATACGGAGTCTTATCAGAATAAAGAAATGGAAAACACTTCTTATATCATGAATATAACAGAAAAATCATACACGAAAACAAATGAGGGATTCAACAAGAAAGTAATGACGGATAAAGCACAACGAACGAGATAATTCTGGAAAAGACGTGGCGAATCAGACACATGAAATTTAATAACGACAAAAACGAATTCCAAAGAAAACTAAAAGAGGACATAAAGAAAATAGGAAAAAAATATATCCATCGAAGGTCTTCGCCGATAAAACTAAAAAACTCAGCAACTTAAATACCTATGAGCACAACAGGTTCCTTAAGGAAAACGAAACAATAACATAGACGAATTGAATACAAAACAAAATAACGCGAAATTAACCCCAATATCCCAGAAATCCCACCCATTTTCAAACCGAGAGGATTGCATGAAGTCTCCTACAAAAACAACGTGCATTCATCACGTTAAAAGACCACAAAGAAACCGTCAGAGATAAGACAACATGCAGATTAATAAACCCAATAAAAAGTGAAAATTGAATAAGATTATTCAAGTGAAAATTAACTTTGAACAACTTTGGATATGACGAGACTATATATATATATATATATATATATATATATATATATATATATATATATATATATATATATATATATATATATACCCAAGTGTAGGGATTGGTATATACGGAGTAAATTCCAATAACCAACAATTATCATTCTTTAAAGAGTGCTCAATACAGAGTAGAGCAGATATAATCATTTATTTAAATATTATAACATAAATATGTTATAAAATCACTACAAAAAACATTTATTCGACATTCAACATCATCACTTGATAAGACACCGGGAGTATTGAAACAAAATGGCTAGTTTTGTAGTGATTTTATAACATATTTATGTTATAATATTTAAATAAATAATTATATATATATATATATATATATATATATATATAAAAAGGCTAAAAGTCCGTAAACACAAGATTTTTAAAAGGTTCAAATCAACCAAATACCCCTTGGTGATTTGAACCATATAAAAATCTTTATTCTACATTCAACACCATCACTTGATAAAACACCAGTAGTGTTGAAACAAAATGGCTATTTTTTCTAGTGCTTTTATAACATATTTCTGTTATAATTTGCGAATGAATTATATTTGCTCTACTTTGTATTGAGCACACCTTTTAAGAATAGTATTTTTTGCTTATTGGAATTTCTTCCGTATACACCAATCCTATACTTGTGTGTCTCTCTCTCTCTCTCTCTCTCTCTATATATATATATATATATATATATATATATATATATATATATATATATATATATATATATATATATGATAAAAGTAGAGTTTTAAGGCATGGTATATTTATGAGCTAAAGTGTTCAATATCAGTGATAGATCGTATGTAAATATAAGAGTGAACATTGAAATCAACACCTAGCGGCCACGGCCTTCTTCATGCTTAAACTACTCGTCAGGACACGGACTGACGATTGCGTTTAAGCATGAAAAGTCTGTCTCCCCTTGATGTTGTTGGTGTTGCTTTCAATGTCGACTTATATATATATATATATATATATATATATATATATAGCATATCTTCATGTCATATGTAGCATATCTTCAGTCAAACATACTTCATTGAATAATATTATGTTTATTTTTATATTAATCTTTCCTAGTTCTCCAATTATCTTCTTGATGTTAAGTTGAAATATATCAAGGAGGGTCACCTATTTTTTGTTTACCCAAGTACTTTCGATTTCCCCCGAGGTCATCTTCAGTGGTGAACTGTGAAGACAAATTTATTGTATCGGTGATCGTTGTAATGGTGATTTTTGGAAAAACGCATGAAAAATTATTTTACAATTTTAAATTTATATTGGGACGCATGCAAAAACACCATAGCTACAACGAGATAATGAAGTAATTCTTTGAAGTTGGTTGTTTGTTTTAGGTGCATATCAATTTTTAATGGGTTATTTAATGCCGGAATCTAAGTATTTTGTTTGCAAATGTATAAAACGTATTTTTGGTGATTTTACTCTAAATTTTATTGTTGTTCGTTTTTACTACATAAAACATATTGCTGGTATTTTCACTATACAAATGTATTTTTTACTTTCAGTGTGTTTTGCGTCCACTATTTGGCCACAGCTGGGCCACTACCAGGTGCTACTACCATATTGTTATCTGTGATATGGCATGATTTCTTCTAAAATTACATCTATAATCTTCCGTTACTTTCTTCACGGATTAAATTAATTTTCAGAGAATGGCTGCCCGCAACGTTCGAAAATGCTGGTATTTAACTGATAGAAATTGATTTAAGTTATTTTTATCAACAGGGTTGAATTTATGCCAATGTACGAAAGTCAAGGCAACAGCCGAGGCTGTAAATTGAACCCAGCTTGCCAATTGCATTTTCAAAGGTGAAGACACTTACGCCACTACCACACATTGCATAAACGTGTCTTACTCACCTACTGATTATGTATCCATGCATACACACACAGACATATATATATATATATACATATATACATATATATATATATATATATATATATATATATATATATATATATATATATATATATATATATAATTATTTATTCGAAAATTATAACATAAATATGTTATAAAATCACTACAAAAATAGCCATTTTGTTTCAGCACTTCTGGTGTCTTATCAAGTGATGGCGTTGAATGTGGAATAAAGGGTTTTAAAAGGTTCAAATCAATAAAACACCCATCGCTATGGGGAACGCTGTTACATCAGCTGGAATGACCAATCAAAATATAAGTATATGGGAATTCAAAAAACTTGACAACGAACTTTGGTTATAATAATTATTTAATGCTTTAATGTTAGTTTTAGACTAAAATAGAATTCATTCTAACTAGTAAACATTAAATTACACTATAAAATTCAAAATTCAAAATTACCAATTTTAAATTTAATCTATATTAAGTTTAAAATTATAAAATTATTTAAACAAGAAACTGGGGAAAAATACATGTTTTTTTATTTGTTTTGTTTTTATTGAAATTAAATTAGAATAAACGTCAAGATCTAATGCTCCTCTGAACTCCGTTACAACTTAGATACATTTGAAGTGAAGAAATTCTTATATTTGCTCTACTCTGTATTTAGCACTCTTTTAAGAATAGTATTGATTGGTCATTGGAATTTATTCCATATACACCAATTCTATACTTTATATATATATATATATATATATAAGTATTTTGGACACACTTCAATGGCGAATGGCGATAGTCTGTTTCCTGCTTGAATGTTATCTGCAGGCCAGTATGGTGGATTCAAGCATAAAAAAATGCTGTTCTTTCTTATTCGGTGTTGAACATTTTGTACCCAAAGCTT
Source organism: Acanthosepion esculentum (assembly GCA_964036315.1). Lineage (NCBI taxonomy): Eukaryota > Metazoa > Mollusca > Cephalopoda > Sepiida > Sepiidae > Acanthosepion > Acanthosepion esculentum. The sequence goes on along the minus strand of OZ038476.1, from coordinate 42,136,495 downwards.
ATATTTTCATACGCTCTATCCCGTTTATTGAAAACTTTTATTTTTGTATCCGTAAAGAGATTGCAACGAGACAAAGATGGTACTCGAGTGAAGGGACAGCAACACGTGCTTGGATCAAAGAAGAGAGGTTTATTGTAAAAGAGAATACACTACTGAAAGACAGGGTATCGGGAAGCAGGCTAGTAATTCCAGAAGCAAGCCCACACGTATATTCTGTGCTTACTATATATAGCTACTAATATAGTCTGTCCACATTGGCGATAGGGAGTGTGGGACATTCCAGTATATTTATAATCATAAAAATAGTATATATTTCAACTATATTATATATATATATATATATATATATATATATATATATATATATACATATATATATATATATATATATATATATATATATATATATATATATATATATATATATATGTATTTAGTGATGTTTTCAAGACACTACCAGTATTAAGAAATAGGAAAAAAAGAAAAATACATTTAAACACATGCTCCATACACAAATCATCTTTTTGAGTGCAGTTCATCAGTTCGAAATATTCGGCAGGGACTTATGCCAAAGACAAGTTCATATATATATATATATATATATATATATATAGAGAGAGAGAGAGAGAGAGAGAGAGAGAGAGAGAGAGAGAGAGAGAGACACACACACACACACACACACACACACACACACACACACACATAATACACCAAAATTTAAAACACGCTTGAAAAAATATATATATTGAAAATATATATATATATATATATATATATATGTACATATATAATTATTTACAAGCCTGTTTTAAATTTTGGTGTATTATGTCTATTTATTTTAGATTTCATCCTTTCAAGTCCACGAATTAATTTCTTGGCGGCTGTAGAAAATTGATTAAAATATTCCAATTTATCTTGATGGAGCACTGATGTATTTTCGACTGTCTAAACTTAAATGTTCTGAGATTGAACTATGGTCGTTCACGTGAAACGTAAGCCTTCTTGTCATCGTCATTCTTGTAAAACCAACGTACGAATTAACATATTTATCAGAGATGCAATCTTCAAAAGACATTTAAATTGATATACGATGTTGGTCTTGACGTTAGTTAACGAAGAATTGTTTGGGATAACTATGTTAGTTGTATTAAATTTAGTATAATATATAAATAATTTTATTTTTTACTTGGATCAGTGGAGGATATATTTCTATTTATGAAACGTTTCAGATTTTCTTCTTCCTGCTTATAGTTAGAACGCGGTATTGTATCTTGATATGTTTACTTATATTTGAGGACGTATTATGTTCAATTTTGTTTATGCTTGAATTCAAATATGCTACCTAATTACACCCTCCCACCAAAAAAAAAACATGTACATAAGGTTCCCACTTTGTGTCTTTTTATATAAATACTTTCATGATTATTGTTCGGATGAGCTCTTCGCTACTGTACCTAGACTTTATGAACTTAAGCGTAGTAATGAAATGGAGTCGAGATCTCATTACTTTACATTTGAGCTGGCTAGGTGTAACTGTAAGTCCTCTGCTTACATTTTCACGCACTTATCGTTTTTGAAACTCCCTTCTGGCTTCATGCCTTCTAGCCAACATTAAAGTGCAAAATTTAAATCCAAAGTCAATCGCCATTCACTGTCATCTTGATTAATCTTCTCGATTCTCGTTAATTATTAATGTTTGTGTTCCTAATTATTCCACACCCAGTAACTTCTTGTGTCTTAGTGGCTTTACTACCTTACATGATGTGAAACCGATTCAAACGAATTAAAAAAATAAGGAGTTGGATATTTTTTTATATCTGTTATTAAACATAAGTTTGAATTGATACTTTCATTTCAGTAGAATCTCACTTTATTTATTAAACAGTATATTATTTTTTAAAAAAAAAGTAAAATATAGCCCATATTTTTCTCTAACAAGATTTCTCGTATAATCAGGCCGGTAGGCGAAAATGAATAAACATTCTGTTTAATAAATAAACGGACCGTCTACTCAGAGACGAAGATCCATTAAAAATATCGTTCAAGTTATAATTGATATATATCAGTTCGACATTCCAACCACCTGAAGAAAGCCAGAGCGTACAAGGGCCGAAACGTTGTGATAAACATGGCGACAAGGATGAGGACAATAGTCCGAATAATGTAAATACTGTACATAATACCTCATCTCAGAAATATAGACAGATACTTATTTATATATATATATATATATATATATATATATATATATATATATATATATATATATATATATATATATATATATATATATATATATATATATATATATATATATATATATATAAGCATATATTTTTAAGCTAATATAGCATGACTCTTCGGCAGAATTGAGTCACTGTCAGTCACTGTGTGTTTATCTAAATCTAAAACTAAACACGCTAAAATTCACCTTCATCCCTGCCGTGAGCCGACGGCTTAGTGGTAGAAGTTCCGACTGACGCCAATTCAGTCGGGTTTCGATCCTAGCTAGAGGCAACCAGACGTCTAGCCACACTGATGAGCTGTGAAACAGCGAAACAGTCTGTATGTGGATAACAATATATATATATATATATATATATATATATATATATATATATATATATATACACACACACAAGTTTGTTTCGCTATATTACAGCTCATCAGTATGATTAGACACCCGACTGCTTCAAGCCGGGATCCAGATCCGACCGATTCGGGATCATTCAGAGATCCTACCCCTAATCTATTGGCGCAAGGCAGAGAAAAGGAAATTTTAACCTATTATATACGGAGGTATACAAGCACTAGCAGCCAGAGGGCTCAATTCATTAATGAAGAGCGGTATATAGATATGTTTAGAGATAGGAATAAACAGCTTCCAAAAAGGATCCTAACATTGCACAATAGAAAAATAGTGTTCAATGCCTAAAATTGTCAGAGCATTAATATATTTTGAGTCAAATCTCAAGTGAAAGTAACCGCCCACGACTTTTAGTTTCATGCGCTTTCACACAATCATCAGGTGTTCGAATGATTGCGTGAAAGCTCATGTAACATGAAGAGGTGGTCGTTGATTTAATATATATATATATATATATATATATATATAAACAAATATACTCTTAAGGTGTGCTATATTCATGGGATAAAGTGCTCAATATCAGAGATAGAGCGTGTGTAAATATAAAAGTGAACATTGAAGTCAACAATTAGAGGTGACAGACTGTTTCATGCTAGACCCAATCGTCAGGCCTGACGATTGCGTCTAGCATGAAACAATCTGTCGCCTCTAAGTGTTGACTTCAATCTTGACATATATATATATATATATATATATATATATATATATATATATATATATATAGATAGATAGATAGATAGATAGAGAGAGAGAGAGACAGAGAGAGACAGAGAGAGAGAGAGAGAATTTAACACAAAGCAAGGCGATAAAGTCGATAAGACGCAAGAGATTTATTGAGAATTTGAGACACTGAAAAAACATTTTGAAATCGAATGGATAATTAAAATACTAAGATTAAAATAGACATAAGACGACGATTAAAATGCATTTAAATTTTTGAAGATAGTGGTTGCAGAAAAAGGAAGAAGCCAGGAGAAGGTTTCACGGGTACAGGAATAGATAGATAGATAGATAGATAGATAGATAGATAGATAGATAGATAGATAGATAGGATTATTGAGAATGAAAGACACATGAGAAAAGATAGTGGATGCAGAAAAGGAAGAAGCCAGAAGAAAGTTTCGCGGGTGCAGGAATGCGATCGTCAAAAATTTAAAATAGAACTTTCGATTATATCTAGAAATTTCAACATTAAAATTATGAAACATGTATGCCAGTCTATTACTACGCTTAAATTCATGAAGGTGAGGTAATAAAGACGAAATCAGAACAATTTTTATGAAAATATTTATGGAAAAACCAAACGGAAGCCACATTACAGTGACAGGAAAGTCATTGTAGCCGAGATGCTTGGTCAAGCGGATAAAATTGCATATTCTTCTTTGGATATTGTCAACAATCCAAATATAGCAGAAACGCTCGGCTATAATATTCGATGCATGGACATAAATATACAAGAGGAATTATTGCGATTGATTGATTTGCTTTTTTACGTCTTATCAACCCTTTGCAGGTTATTTAAAGCTATAAAATTTTTATTTAGATTGTAAGAATGTTTTTTTTTAGATAATAATGCTTTAGGGATATAAGTCTTACTAATTAACCCATAGCTGGAGGAGAAGTGGTGGTCTCATACCTTTCCCAAATTATTTGCGCGTAAATGAATATAACGAACTCAACTGGAATCGGATCTAGGATTAACAATTCTGAGCCGTTATCCATGACACCACCCGCACATCCAAACTTACAGCACCTCGTATTCCCAAGTGGTCAACTCATCTAGGTATTGACCAGGCTTGATGTTGCTTAACTTCGGTGATAATGTCAGAACCGGTGTTAGATTTTTCGTCTAACATGTTATATCGTTTATGTTCAGTCAGAATATATAGAAAAGTTTAACGGAGACTTGCTGTCACACTGTCTCTTGAACGGATGTCAGTCTGTACGACGATATTGGAATTAATGACAACGTAATCAAACTGAAGAGTCAGAGAAATTGTTTCATTGCTGACAAAAGAGTAAAATATGCCTGCAGGATATGATATACAAATAACATTACACCTGTCCACCTGATAAAACCACTTGCAGTTAGAATATATGCTGTGTGCAAACGTTTCAAGATAACTTCGCTTGTTCAATGAAGAATTTTCATCACTGTCACAGAAAAGGGAAAAGAATTTGAATGAAGATAAAAAGCTATGTTCAGAGGTTAGCACAATCCTTTCACTATGAAAGGAAACAGTCGAGAAAAATATTGACAATTTTTATCCCGAGAAACGGACTTCATTGAAATAATGCCTCACAACATGGATTCGGTCATTGCATCATTTTGTTATACATGTTTTCAATGGCCGTTGTCAAGACTGGCATGAAAACAAGCAATCAGTTTCAATCAAGTCAAGGAATATAATTGGCATCTTTTTCTTTTGACTTTCTTCAAAATATTTGTCTTAAAATTAGAAAAATGCATTAAAATGATATTATCACCTTAAAAAAAGGATATTACACTCACGAAAGGTGAATTAGAAGAACACATCCAAACGGAATGTAGTACGGATTATTTTTTATTTTTTTACTTCCCAAAAATGTAAAGAAATACGGCATTGTATTATTTTTGACAATGATGTTCACCCTGTACATGGCCCAATAACCACTCGAGTAGAGGGTTACAGAGTAAGAACCATCCCCGCAAGCAAACGCCACTAAGACGTAAGGGGCCACCGGAAGTGAAAGAGAATGGACAGATTTTAAAAGGAGCCGGAAACAAAATCCTGAAAAGAAAATAATGGATAAAACTCTGCTCCGGGAAGGAGTGTGAACCGGTCTACTTCTATTATATATAACCGGTCAGCTTCGAGGGAAACGGTTAAAACTATGCGTTAGGGTATGTAATATTTTTTCATACTCTTTTTTCCGAAATCCTTCGCAACACATGGTATACACTCACACACCTACACGCACAATATACATGCGTATGTACACACATACATGCGTGCACACGCACACACACAACATATATAGTGAGTGAGGCAGAGTGGACAGACGTTTTGAAAATGGCTATTACTTAGCTCCAGGTGGACGGACATTTTGTTCATATGTATTCTTCTAATTCACCTTTTGTGAGTGTATATCTTTTTTTTAAGGTGACAATATCAATTTAATGCATTTTTCTAATTTTAAGCCAATTCGGTCCGTGGTGTATTCGCAATGTGAATGTTTTTTTCTTTTCAGTTCAAGCCTTGGCGCTGTGGACGATAGAGCACCGTGTGTTAGCTTACGACAGTTTCGTAGTGAATAACAAGTCTGTCACAGCAATTCAGCGTGAGTTTCCTCGACGATTCAACATTCACCGAAATCAGGCTGGCAGTAGTTGACCCCTTCATTTCACTGATTTGTCCATGTATGATTATTTCTTGTGGGGAAACCTCAAGGCGCATGTGCATGGGCATATTCCCAGTACATTGGCTGATTTGAAGGAAAGAATGGAGGCCAACTCCCAAGAACACCTTCAGAAATACGTTTTTCACACTTATTTCATCAAATGCTAATTTAATACGAAAACACATGTATGCATGTCAAGAAATCTAGTTGCATTACTTGTCGCATCGGGAGAATTTGTGTCATCTTTCACAACATTTCCTTTAACATTCAAGAACCTTTCGTTTAATATTCAAAGATCTATTTATTGTTTTAACAGAGGATGGATTGTGCAGCATTGAAATTCGAAGGTGCATTAAGATAGTGAAAGGTGCCTTTCAAAAGCTAAGCAAAGTATTAAGATTAAATTTCATATGTAAGCAAAACAGTACTGAACTGTTACGTAATATTGGTTGCCCTATATAGCAGTGCACACTGTACTTTCTATTCACAGGTGAAGACGAGAACAGAAGGCTGCTGAGAATACCGTGGAGCAAACATGGGAGCAACGACGAAGTTTTAGAGAAAATTAAAACGCCTAAAAGAACGTCTATACTTAAAATCAAGAAGAGAAAGTTGAAAATTCTAGGACACATATCATAAGGAAAGAGGGCTTTGAAATTTTGAAACTCATAGGACAGATTGAAGACAAGAGGGACAGAGAAAAACAACGCATAAACTACACAGCGAACCTGAATTAATGGTTGACGATGGAAGTTATAGAAGTCATAACAAAATTATAAAATTTATTAAGATCTAAGAAATTGTGGAGAGCCATGGTCGCCTGTCCTGAAGAGACCCGGCGCGTAAAAAAAGAAATTCTCGTAAATGTAGGCAATCAAAAATTTATATTTATCGCCATATACACGAGAATGGTGCTGTGTCAGAGGTCGGTGTTCATGGTCAAATTAAACGAAATTTCGAATACTGATTTTCAAAGTAAGCCTTTAAAAGTAACTCAGTACTTCTGATCGTTCCATTGGAATATAAGTTTCATAAATACGAAGATTAATTTCTTTAAAATATACGATCATTTCAGTCAGCTAAGAATTATTTTTCTTGTGATATTTTCTAATTTAGTACTTTATAGTCAAATACACGAACTGTAACAGGTTTTGTGTGTAGTCCATAGTGCCATTGTTCTGTAAGCACTTTCAATGGGACTTTGAATAGACAGTTGCTAATAATGTCTTTCCTATCTATGCTTGGAATGAGTACGATGTGAGATGACTACATGATAACTCACTATTAAGAAACATCAGATCAAGAGAGATCACTGAATTTTGACAAACATAGAATCACTAAAAGTTTGAAGGAAAAGAAAGAAAGGAAAAGACGATAAAAGATCATTGGTACTGAGCTCGATACACTGACAGCTGGTATTCTTCTTCTTCTTCTTCGGGATGTGGGTGATCATGGCTCTCCACAGCTTCCAACTGTTTCTGACCCTTCACAGCTTTTTTTTTTCCATTTGCCAAGCCAAGCTCGCCCCCGTCCCGCTAAGCATTCCCCGAGGTTCGTCACTTAGGTGGTCGGCTGCTTTCCTCTATCTCTCATGCCCACGATATTCCCTGTGATCGCCAAGTTCGCTAAGTCCTCCTTCCACATTATGGGTCCAAGAAAACTTCAGATATCTCTGTGGGGAGTGTGTCAAGTCGAGAATTGTTCAGCACCCCTCGTAAAATAATAATAATAAATCTTCTGGCAGAAGCCAATTCAAACTGACGGTGACATAAAAACCAACAGGACTGATATTATCATGAAAGACAAGAACTTCAGGATGTGTATGCTTATTGGCATTGCAGTACAATTTGAGAGAAACACCTCCATGAAAATTATCAAGAAATTTTCCAAATACAAGGAAAATTATCAAGAAATTTTCCAAATACAAGATCGAGATTATCAGGGTGTGGGGAATGAAGACTGAAACTGTAGTAATAGTAATCGGAGCTTTGGACCTCATGAGTAAAGGAACGGACAATTTTACTAACAGTGCTCCAGGTAACATCAATATACAAGTTTCCCAGAAGATCGTCCTACTAAGAAATTAAATGACATTTCTCCTATAGGGTCTAAGGACCATAATTCTTGCCCTGGCTCTACAGCATACAAAGGAGGAAGCATAACATACCAAAATAATAATAATAATAATAAAGATGAGATCAATATAGCAAATCAAAGAATTTTTTTCCATTTTTTCCATATCCAGAATTTTTTAAAGAACTTATTTTTTCCTACATGCAAAAAATCATCGATTTCCACTATGCACCTAGCCCCATCCAATTGCTCGTGATCATTATGGATTATAGAAGTATGTAACTGGTGTAATACAAAACTCTAATAGCGTCGACATTTCAATGTCCCTAATCGAATGGATTTCTTTTTGTATTTCTGGTATGAGGGTATGTCATTATTTACCATATTATTTGCATTAATCCACATGTAAATAATTTGTTATCACGACGTTTCGTTGTGCTCCGCAGACTTCATCAGATGCCTGGCGATCCGGTAAACTAGTAAAAGTGGGCAAATTCTTGAATACAGTAAAAAAAAATGTTTATTACAACAAATAAACGTCCTAATTTGTATCAGAGTGTCACTGATCAGTAAGCACTTACAAAAAAAACATTACATAGACAATTGCTCAAAACTTCTTTCCCGAATTCTATGATTGTAATCAATACGATGTCGGTTGACGTTCCAATCACTGAGTGCTAAAAATCAGCTGATCAAGAGACATCATTGAATAAAAGATCATTGATGAGGATTTTGATACAATGACCGCTGATTAAATTATTTCTTTTAATTCCCTACCTCGGCACGGTGTTTATTTGGTGTAACAGGCTTATTATTTGGCAAATATTTTCCTCCGCGGCACGCTTATTTTGTTCTCCGTTTATCAAATTTATATTAAAATTACACGTTTATTAAAAATGGCACGCTTATTTTATAAATATGAAAATTTTCCTACCGGGAGGACCATTCCGAACAGCATTCGTGTTTGGTACAAAAGAGTAACTTATTTTTATGGGAATATTAGACATTTCCTTAGAAGGAAATACTCAGTATTCATTAACCGAAACATCTTTCGATTGAAATTTATAAAATCTTTCTTTTAAGATATTTCTTTCAAGAAAATACATTTCTCAAGTACAGTAATTACTCTCTTCAGTATTCGAGGTGGGGAGGTTCTTTGCTAACCTTTTGTCTTAAGTAGGGTGGAAAGTTATCGCTTTGATTATGTCATTTTTTTCTCTTCGAGTTACAGGTTATATCCATTTCATTCGTTGCAACTGTCGAACGTCATCATGTGATGAGCTTTTTATTATTTTGCAGAGTCTCGTGTCTGTGATTCTGTATCGCCAATCCATGGCATCTGAAGAAGGATGGCCCTCCCTAAGACGTACAACGTACCTCCGATTGAAAGCAATTTTATCTATTGATCTGAGAAAGCGATGATATACAGCTGGCTGTCCAGGCATTTATGGACGGTTTGGACGCCATGAATGACAGTCATATGAATATCTGTGTAGTGGTGAGGGTATTTAGGAACATGCCTCCAAGTTCCTAGGTTAATGTTTTGGTTTCGTAGCACTTTGTGGTATCTGAGAAAACTATAATATCCTAACCGAGTTCGAATTCGAATCAAATCCATTACATTCACTTACGTGCTAATACCCCCGGGAAAGGTATGAATCCTCTTCTTCTCCCCCCAGCTATGGGTAAATAGCAGGACAGACCCGGTCCCATAGCCTTGGATGACAACGAGTCTACCGCAGAAAGAAATGGCAACCTACTTCGGGTAAATATCTGTCTCGTCAGTCATGTATCGAAAGATTCATGATTGTGTATTACACATGGTACATAACTGACTAACTGATGGTATCCCAGATGATATTGTGTACACAGATTTCAGGGAAAGCTTTGTCTAAATACATAATACGTGACGGCGATCATAAAGAAAAGAATGAAAGAAAATATGAGTTTAAAACGGGGGATGTACAGGTAATTTATGATTATTATCTTGGAATGTAGACTCGGACAGTTAAGCGGGATCACTTTTGCATTAATACCACTGAAAAACATATGAATCTATGTTTTCCCTTCCCTATGGGTTAAATAACAGATTAGAATTGACTTTCTAACCTAAGAGGAAAGGCTGAATCCAAAACTGGTTTCAACAAGAAACTACTTCACAATTTTGGACTTCTATGTTCACTTTTATATTTATATATATATATATATATATATATATATATATATATATATATATATATATATATATATATTCTAGATGTTACCTTCAACCTAAGATAAGGCACACACAAACCATACAGAAAACCGAATGATAAACAACAGTACATACACATATACTCCAACCACCCGCCTTCTATAATCAAACAGTTACCAAAATCGATTAACCGCAGGCTTTCCGACAATTCTTCCGATGAATCTATATTTAACAAAGCTAAGAAAGATTACGAAACAGCCCTAAAAGATAGCGGATTCCCAGCAACACTCACATACTCACCACAGAACACAAAAAAGACCAACAGGAAAAGAAATATCATATGGTTCAAACCACCGTACAGCAGGAACGTAAAAACAAACATAGGAAAAATATTCTTCAAACTTTTACACAAACACTTCCTGGAATCAAGCACCCTACACAAAATATTCAACAAAAACACAGTAAAAATCAGCTACAGTTGCACCGAGAACATGGCACAAATAATAAAAAAGCACAACAGGAAAATTATTAACAAACCACACGAACAAATTAAACCCACGTGCAACTGCAGAATAAAAAACGAATGTCCCTTAAACGGTAATTGTTTACAAAACAACGTAATCTACCAAGCCACGATAAAATCAGCAGATAATGAAGAAAAAGTATACATAGGAGTAACCGAAGGACCATGGAAACAAAGAAATTATGTACACAAAATGTCTTTCACAAATAGTAAATATGCGAACAGCACAATGCTTTCTAAGTATATCTGGGAAATAAAAAACAAAACACACACCACACCAAAAATATCTTGGAAAATAAGGAAAAAATTATCAGCCTACAACAACCTATCAAAAACTTGCAAACTTTGCTTGGAGGAAAAAATAGGTATCATTACCTTCCCAGATCAAAATAAATTATTAAATAAAAGATCCGAGCTAATCTCAAAATGCACACATGAAATAAATTTTTACTACGTAACTTAAAATAGAAAAATAAATATATATATAAACAAACAAAACAACAATAAAATAAGCAAAATAAATTAATCCAAACAAATTACAAAACCACACCTGTTAGAATATGCGAAATAAAATCAAAACAAAAGAACGGACGAAAGTTATAACTGTTATATAACGATAAAAAATAAAAAAAAATTAATAAAAGATAATATACTACGTTACTTAAAAATCGAAAGTCAAAAATATATAGTGTAACAAATAACTAACAACAAGTATAATAAATTGATCTAAATACATCCAAATATATAAATAAAGTAACAACCGATTACGATAAACTAGCCGTTTAGAAAAAAAAACAAATAAAGATAATCAACCCAAATAGATAAATTAAAAACTGTTCCGACCAAAATAATAGTAAGAACAAACCACAACATCCCACCCCAAAATTCAACAAATAGATTTAATCAATGACAAATAAACAAATATATAAGATAAAAAATAAAAAATGAAAATAAATAAAAACAAGCAAAACAATTTGACCCAAATAAATAAGCAAACATACGACTTCCGGTAAATGACCGCCATAATAGACTACCAACAATATGATATATAAACAAATTTTTACTTCGTTAACAAAAAAACACCGATCAAAATAAAAAATAAATAAATAAATATATAAGATAAAAAATAAAAATAAAATTAAAACAAACAAAAAAACAAGCAAAATAATTTGACATAAATAAATAAACAAATAAGCGACTTCCGGTAAAAGTAACCGCCAAAATAGACTACCCATAATGCACCACTGACCCTTATATATAAATAGCCGAGAAAAATAACAGCACTAGTTGCCTGACGATTGCACTAGCATGAAACAGACTGTCGCCTCTAAGTTCTAACTTCCATGTCCACTTTTATATATATATATATATATATATATATATGTGTGTGTGTGTGTGTGTGTGTATGTGTGTGTGTGTATATATATATATATATATATATATATATATATATATATATATATACATATATATATATATATATATATGTATTTCGACAATAAATTCCCATGAGAAACTTTGTTTGATAAACATTAATTACAAGGGCAAATACCACCAAAATCTTGGCGAACGTAGTTGTAGATCTACCATGTGTTATTTTGGGACCATTTAGAAAGCGTCAGTAACACTCTTCGTCACTACCACAAATTCGAGAAAAAAATTTTCGCGAGCCAATGTAAAACTATTTCCTAACCAATGAAAATATTGTATTCAAAAAGTTCACAAATCTATGTGAAATTAGATTTTGATCTCCCATACGGATATAAAAATAGAAGCATATTGCTTCTGGAGGCTCAAACCAATTTCGGGGGTTAGTTTCATCTACACGTGTGTACACACGCACGCGCGTACCCACACACACGCACACAATGGAAGAAAAACAGCCAGCACCCACCGACTAAAGCTTCGTCTACTCACACAATAGAAGGGATCAAGTAGCAACTGCCTACTAAGCCTTTTGTCACAACGCTTACTGTCATAAAGTAAGTCTGTTCACACACCTCACACTGGACTAAGAGCAGTTAATTCCTTGATGAAACAAACTTCGCTGCAAGGAAAACTGAACATTTTATTGCTATTGTATAGAGTATATAAACGTTATTTCAACTAAAGTTCAGTTTCTACTTTTCCTCCTGAAAATAACATTTAATATGTTTCATTTAAAAGAGGTGTTGTTGTCGTCGTCGTTGTGCAATGGTTGGTACGCCGACAATCAGAAATAAAAATCTGAGCAGACGGATCCCAACAATATAATAACTCATAGATAATGAAGTAAAATAATTTATTCAAAAGCCATGTTCGCATAACTTCTGAAGTGATACGGCATTCAAAATGTTAATGCTTGGATTCGAATAAAATGTCAACACAGGACCCAAAATAATTTAATTAATCTAAATTTAAACCCGCGGATTCAGCTTATATTTCGTCTGTGATAACGGCACCGTTCAAGAACCCCATTTTTCCTGGCATATGTAAATGTTAGTTATCTCGATAATTATACCGGCACTGGAGATAGCTCCAAACTTCTCAAGGAGAAGTACGTTGAAAATGGCGATAACTTATGTCGTTCAACAGGCGACAAGAAAAGCGTGAAACGAATTGAAACTCTGACGAAATTCAGTGTCACCTGACCCGAGCGGTATCAATCAATGCCGTTTTGGGTAGGGCGGATCAGTAAGAGAATTGGCAGGCAATCGGATGTGGCGGATCGATCTAAAATCGCCACAGCGCATAAGAGACTTGGCGTTAGTGATTCGATACCGGCCTTGGATCAATATTCGCACATCACGTGACGCCCAATGTCAATTGATGGACTCTTGTCGGTTGTCATTTCCGAACGAATGAATTTCGCCAGGAATAAAATCTTTCCTTTGAGATTTAGCTGGTATCTTCACGTTTTTCGTCTTGCCTTTGTCACTGTTCTTGTTTTCAGCTCTTCCATCCCCTCTGTCGTAATCCCCTCTCTTTTTTATTATGCTTCCCCTTCTTACTCCTTAGAGCTTAATTTTCCTTTTATATTCCTCCACACGCTGAGACGCATGCGTCGCAAGCGTCATTATTATTAGCGATCAAATGATGGCTATTTATTTTTTATTATTTTTTATTTTTCTTTGTTTTTGTTGCTTTATTTCTTCACTTTTCTTTCCTTCCTTACTAGTTTCCTTCCCTTTCTCCCTTAATTATTTTTTCTTTCTTCCTTCTTTTCCGTCCGTTTTGTAATTTGCATTAATCTTCATTATTTTTTCATCATTATCTTCTGCCATTTCGTTATTCATTTTTTCTTTCCGTTCTTCATTTTATATTATTCTTTCTTATTTTTATTTTATTTCGGATACCTTGTTTTACTCATTTTTTCTATTTTTCTTTCTTTTCTTTTATCTTTTTTTGTTGTCCTCCCTCCTTATATTATTTACTTTCTACGTTTATTTGATATTTTCTTTGGGTTTTTGGGGGTTTTTTATCATTCATTCTTTCACAATATTATTTATTTCTTTTTCTTGCCTTCTGACATTTTTCTACTTTCTTACTTTCTATGTCCTTTCATTAATTTCTTTCTTTCTGTCTTTTTCTTTCTTTCTTTCTTTCTTTTGATATTTTATGCTTTCTATTTTCTTCCTTCTTTGCTTTCTGCACGCTCTTTCATTAATTTTCTTTACATCTTTTTCTTTCTTTCTTATATTTTCCTCTTATTTTTTCTTTCTGTCTTTTTCCTTTCTTTTTTCTTTCTTTCTTCTGGCATTTTTTGCTTTCTATTTACTTCCTTCCTTGTTTTCTACATGCCCTTTCTTTATTTTTATTTCCATCTTTTTCTTTCTTTCTTACATTTTCTTCTTACTTTCTTTCTGTCCTTTTGTTTCTTTCTTTTTTTTCTCTCGTTCTTTTCTCTTTCTTTCTTTCTTTTGGCATTTCTTGTTTTCTACTTTCTTCTTTTTTTACTTTGTACAAGCCCCTTCTTTATTTTCTTTCTATCTTTTTCTTTCTTGCTTACATTTGCGTCTTACTTTCTTTCAGTCTGTTTTCTTTCTTTTTTCTTTCTTTCTTTGTTCTTACCTTCTTTCTTTTGGCATTTTATGCTTTCTACTTTCTTCCTTCTTTGTTTTCTATATACCCTTTCTTTATTGTTCTTTCTATCTTTTACTTTCTTTCTTACATTTTCGTTTAATTTTCTTTGTCTTTTTTCTTTCTTTCTTTCTTTTTCTTTCGTTCATTTTCTTACTTTCTTTCTTTTGGCATAGTATGCCTTCTACTTCCTTCCTTCTTTGCTTTGTACATGTCCTTTCTTTATTTTTCTTTCCATTTTTTTCTTTCTTGCTTTCCTGCATTTTTATTCTTTCTGGCCTTTTTCCTTCTCTTTTTCTTTCTTTTCGGTTTGGCTTTCCGTTTATTTTTTACATTTTTATATCAACTTTTTTTTTCATCCTTCTTTCCTAATAAGGAATGAAGGTGTGAAGGAGAGAAGAAAAAAGGGAAGGGGATGAATGGAAGGAAGGGATTAAAAGAAGAGACGGAACAGATGAGGAGAAGAAGGAAGAAAGGAAGAAATAATAAAACGTAAGAAGGAGATTTGGAAAGAAAAGAAGTAAGAAAAGGAGAAAATAGCGGAAGAAAGAACGAAAGAAGGCTTATAGCTTTCTACGAGACTTCTTTCTTTCGTTCCTCCGCTAAGGAAAGAAGAAAGTAGTGTAAGAAAGAAAAAGAAATTAAACTGAGTGTAAGAAGAAAGGCAGAAATGATAAATGGAAGGAGATAATGAAAAGATGGACTAGAAGGAAAGAAAGAAAGAAAGAAAGAAAGAAGCAATGACGGAAGATAAAATAGAGAAAATGAGTTAAAGAAGAAGCAGATGAAAGGAGCATGGTGGGAAGTCAGTATTGAAGGAGTAAAGATAGAAATTAAGTAATAAAGAAAGAAAAGAAATTTTTGTTTAGATGCCGGGAAGAAAGAAGGGAAGAATAGAATGCAGAGAGGAAAGATGGAAGAAAGTAAATAAGGTAACATAGAAAGACGAGAAGAAAGTAAAATGCAAAGGAAGGAAAGAAGGAAGGAAGGAAGGAAGGAAGGAAGGAAGGAAGGAAGGAAGGAAGGAAGGAAGGAAGGAAATTGAGAACAGAAGAAAAACAAGAATTAAAATGAACGAAACGGCAATAGAAATTTGGATGAAAGAAAAGTAATTATTTTCCAATGTTTTATCAACTTCTTCTTCTTCTTCTTTTTCTTCTTCCTTCTCCTTACGCTCCTCCTTTTCCTCCTCCTTCTTCTTCTTATTATTATGTCCCTTCATCACGTCAGTGTTGCTCTCCACAACATCCCGTCATTTGTAGCTCTCAGTATAGTATGTCTTTTAGTTACCGCCCCACCCCAATCTGCCGTCCATTGACACAAGCATCTTTGTTAACTTACTGCTTTCCATTGTCCCTCTATCCTTCAGTTTGTTCTTCTTCTTTCCCTTATGTGACGTGTCTCTTCAGGACGTAGACGATCATGGCCCTCCACATCTTCCTGTCACTTGTAACTCTTAATATCTTTCATCTTTTTTTCTTATTTGTCCCAAGCCCTGTTCTACCATCCATTTACTCAGGCTCATCAAGTACGTTACGCGCTGCTTTCCTCTGTCCCTCTTTCCCCCAATCTGTCCTGAGAGTATCAGGTTTTCTAAGCCCCCTTTCCTCATTACGTACCCCAGAAATTTCAACTGCCTATTCCTGATGCTAAGTATAAGTTTCTTTTTTGTTTCCATTTTCTGTAACCTCGTCGTTGCTCACATATTCGGCCCATGTTATCCTCAGTATCTTTCTGTAAGACCACATTTCTGTTGTCTCAAATCGCTTCTTCATTCAGTTTTCTCTATGGACGGCAAATTAAAAAAAACTCTTTCCTTATCGTGTGCCCTAGAAATTTCATCTCTCCATTTCTTAATCTAATTAGTAATGTCCTTTTTGTTTCATTATTTCTTAAATCTTCGTCGTTGCTCACGTGTTCAGTCTATGGTAATCTCAACATCTTTTGTAGAACCAGATTTCTGTTGCCTTTTGTCTCTTCTTCATCTGTGACTACATTCACTGCCATAAAGGAGGGCTAATATTACATAACATTTCAGAACTCTTTTATTTGTTTCCCATGAAAATTTTCTGTTTCTTAATATTTTACTTAGATTTTGCAAGACATCTTTCCAATGCACTTTCGGATTTCGGTTTTTTGTTTTGATTAAAAAAACAAAAACAATCGTAGATATGTAAAATCTCGTATTTGCTTGATTTTGGTGTTTCCATTTCTTTGTTCGCATCTTGCGATGATGCATTTTCTGACAAATATTCTGTATTCTTACAATAGATGTGTACGCCTTTTTTCTCGCTTTCCTTTGCTATTTTCTGCTGGAGTTAATGTAGATTCATTTCTGTGTCTGCTATCATCACTGTGACGCATGAATATCTTTTACTTAACTTTGTATGACATGAAACAAAGTGAGGGAAAATCTTCTAAAGAAAATTCTAATGACAATCATCTAAAGAACGACAAAAAAAACTGTATTCAAAAGATCGAACATTGACCTCTGGCACTGATGGAATGTATCTAGCACTATGCATTACGTTTCCTTAGCTTTTTCCCCTATATTTTCTCTTTTATTCTGAATCCATTCCCTTACTTATACTCTGTATCTTTTCCTTTTCTTTCTTTCTGTACAGACGTAAGTTGCAAGCCTGTCGCCACTTTATCACTATTTCCATGACAAATGTTCATATAAGCTTCGTTCTTTAGATCTATCCATTCAGACCTTTACAGATAGAACAATCCATTCAACTTACTTTTATGTGCCATGATCATTCGGGACGTAGGCGATCATGGCTCTCCACTTCCTCCTGTCTCTTGTAGCTCTCAATAAGTTTTCTCTTTTTATTAATTCTCCCAGACCTGTTCTGCCATCCACTTGCTTAAGCCCGCTAAGTATGTCACGCGTTGTTTTCCCTTGTCCTTTTCCCCTCTATCCACCCTGTGAGTATCATATTTTCGAAGCCAACCTTTGTCATTACGTGCCCCAGAAGCTTCAGCTCTCTCCTGATGTTAAGTATAAGTTTCCTCTTTGTTTGCACCCCATCCAAAACCTCAACGTTGTTCACATGTTCAGTCCATGGTATCCATACCATCCTTCTGCAGAACCATACCGTTTTTTGCCTCGAGTCTCTTCTTCATCTTTGAGGATAACGTCCAACATTCGCTGCCATAGAGGGGGACAGATATCACGTAGCAGTTCATTACTCTTTTTCTTTAAAATCAAGTGAAATTTGTTTTGGAACCACTGTAGAGGCGGGGGTTAATGTCTGTCTGTAATGCCAGTTAATGTCAGTGTCTGGATATTAATGACATTGTCTAGACTAATTAAATACCTAGAGCTTGATGAACCCTACACTCGAATTCTGAGAGCTATACTTATCACTTGAAGACATCAAGCATATAAATCACAGCTCTATGTATCAGTCCCTGGTATTTACGCAAACGCAGAATGCAGCTTGCAGGGCACTGCTGGCCAGCAAAACAAGAACTCGCGAGTGATATACTGCTCTGGACAGCTAGCAAGGCGAGTTGGTCGCCTAACAACTACCTGCATTGACCAGCTATGTAATGACACGGAATACCACTCTAATGAAATACTGACCTTAATGCAGGAGCGTGATGGTTGGCGGGATAGAATCATGCACGTCCGAGCTAGCCTGACCGAATAATAAGAGATATTTTCCCCTAAACTGACACGTTTTGGGACATATTTTTCGTGTGTTAATCTTTTCAAGTGAAAGGTCACTAGTTATGAATACTAAAGTTCACTTCCTGCCTCCTGTTCTTTCATTCATATCACACCTAATGCACCGTAATTATTGTAATAGTTATCCCCTAACTTGAGAGACTCGGGTTCCTGAGTGAACTTTACCTTAAAATAAAGAAAAAAATAATTATAGTTTCGGTTTATTTTTTTTTTCTGTAAGTCGCGCAATGACGAATAGAAATGTCTGAATTTTCAGTCATATTCTCGTGTTATGCAGCAATATTTTCAGCTGATCGCCGTAAACGAGCACGCAGTGGTGTTTTCACATCTGCCACTGAGCCAGTTTGTTTGAATTTAAAAACATTTTTTTCCAAATTGCACTCTCGGTTGATCGATTATGTTGACCAAAATATCGTTAAATGCGGGAAATGCATTTCTGTTTTTCGTAGTCGGCTTGGATAACATTAACACGTAGTTTGATTCTTAAACTTTCCAAGGTTGAAATCGCCAAAGACTTAAGCTGTTAAATCTGAAAGAAAAAGAAAAAAAAATCATTAGACGCTTAAACTTAATAACTTAATTGACATTTAAAATCGGTCCAAGTTACTGAAACACCGTGATATATATATATATATATATATATATATATATATATATATATATATATATATATATATATATATATATATATATATATATATTATATACACAAGTATAGGATTGATGTATACGGAAGAAATTCCAATAACCCAAAAATACTATTCTGAAAAGAGTGTTCAATACAAAGTAGACCAAATATAATTCATTCGAAAATTATAACAGAAATATGTTATAAAATCACTAGAAAAAATAGCCATTTTGTTTCAACACTACTGGTGTCTTATCAAGTGATGGTGTTGAATGTAGAATAAAGATTTTTAAATGGTTCAAATCACCAAGGGGTATTTGGTTGATTTGAACCTTTTAAAAATCTTTATTCTACATTCAACACCATATATATATATATATACATATATATATATATATATATATATATATATATATATATATATATATATATATATATATATATATATATATATATATATATATTGTTTCCGTTTCTCTTTTTATAAACATCTTGACTTACATCTTTTGGGATAAAAGACACCAAACTTCTTTTCAATTAAAATGTTTTTGCCTTTTCTAGCCGACCCTCCTCCTCCTCCTCCTTCTCCTCTTCCTCTTCCTCTTCCTTTTCTTCATCTTCTGTTATTATGTTTTGGACTCCAATTATCTTTCCATTTTTTTTTTCATTCGACCCCTATTTATTTCTTCATTCCAGTCATTCTTCCTTTGTTGTAACCGCAGTAAGCCGGAAGTTTTTCCTCCTCGTCTTTGATTGATTCGTTTTCCTTATTTTTTCGGCCCCTCCCGATGTCTGCAAAACTAGTTATTTCCCCTCTTTTCATTTTTGTGTTCACGTTGCTCTTTACATATATCTTCATTCACAGCCGTTTTTTTTTCAGAAACCTTTTATTTTTATATGCCGCTGCTTTGACTGACCAATATATGATCGTTCCTCCTGAGATCACAGAAAAATAACTTTAATTTATTGATAAACGTTTTATGGACAATAACAGAATTACTTTGACGTACAGAAACGACTTATAAGCGTTTATTTTTGCGTCGCTATCGAATGTGACACAAGGTCATTGTTTAAAGTGGGTTTCAGGCAATACCGCCGAAAAATTGGCCAGTCTCCCTCAGGCGCCTGATAATAAATCCAACCAACGGAGGTAGAGGTACTTCCTGTGGGGGGAAAGCTCCCTGGACTTTGGGCGTAATATTTTAAAAACTTCCCTTCATATAACTAAAGAGATGTTTAATTATTTAAATCATCTTTACCATTTAATAAAGAGAAGAACACTTAATAGCTGGAAGAGGAATTTGAAATTTATGGGACGCTTTATGAGGAGAGACGGCTTGTGAAATTTAATACACTCGGGACATACTGAGGGTACAGGGAAACCGCGAATACCGTATTTTCTGGCTTACAAGACGCATTTTCCCCCCTAAAAAAATACCCTGAAAAATGCGTGTGCGTCTTCCATGACGAATGTAAGGCAACGCCCAGGCTCATGTAAGCTTGGACGGTCACCTAATTGGCTTGACCGATAGGGACGTGGATTTTTATGTTGAGTCATTACACTATAACGTTAGCTATCCATCTAATTCAGCCTTTTATATGATGTAACTTCAGTACTTAGCTGTTACAAGTATTTCCAAGGCTATAAACCTTCCTGGAGCTGAGCCATAAGCTTAAAAATGCTCTATTTACTAGCAGTGGCTGGAGCCTTGCTGCTCTTTATTAGTATGTCATTGCCATACAAACAAAATCGGACGAGTGATTAATGTAGACAATACGTGGCGCCAGTATGTGAGGGACGCATGGTGAATGCGTTGTATCAGAATTACTATTTTTTTCTTAGAAATTTCTTTCCAGTATTAGGGTACGTCTTCCAAGCCGCATGGTAACATACCTAATATGTTTTTTTGTTTGTTTGTTTGTTTTTGTCCAAGTGTCACTCGAGATAGAGACTGACAGATAAGAGACAGAATTCATGGGGATATGTAGGGAAGTCTTGATGAGGCTAAGACTGTAGTGATCCGGGAAACATCCTCTTGTGAGTCGGTTACACAAAGCAACGGTTCGTGGGAAGAATATTCTCGTGTGGAACTTACATCTCAACAGTGGGAGTACGATGACAATGAGATGTGATTCGCTACAATGGGCGCAGCATAGCGGGTCCTAGCCGTGAAGTATCTGTTAATGTGAATTGATGTCAGACAGAAAGAAAGGAGTATTGATAGAATTCCAAATGTTGCTTAGAGCTAGCTACGATTGAAAGCAGTGACGAGCCACGAATGATTACATCCTGAAGGGAAACAGCATATAAATGATGATGATACACCCTTGTACAAATTCACTGAAACAACCGCTTTAGTTTCCTTTCTTTCACCATACGGTCAATTTTAGATCCACTGGAGTCATAGGGTACAATCGATTTACATTTTTACCTCAGAATAGGTCATTTACAGTAGTTTGCAGTAATATGAATCTATTTTCGGGGTGTATGATGAAATTTGTTTGACCTTGAAAAATGTTTCGTCATTCGTGATTGCGTCAGATTTTCATCACGACTGGACACTATTGTCTCGACTGTCGATTAGTTGTCCTACGGCCATTTTCTGCGATGGACGTTACTCCAAGGAAGCGTACGAAAATTGTAACGCTGCACGAACGCTGAAAGTCCTACTAGTAAGCAAATCAGAGTACTATCGTCTGACTAGGAAACTCTCCTGATTTAACTCCGATCGAGAATCTGTGGTCAATCTGCAAAGAAAGGCTTTGTGGAATGGTCAAACGAAGTACTAACACGTGTAGTGATTTTTTTCACCGGAAAAATACGAAACGTAGATAATAGTGAAGTTATTCGTTTTGTTTCAATTAATTTGCACAATGTTGTAATTATCAACAGCCATTTTATTATTACAAATGCAGAAGACAAATATCCAAGTATTCATTTCACCATGTGTCATACTTCGATTATATGGGAATTGTGGAGATTACAAAGGAAAAATTCATTTGTAGGTTTTAACAGTCTACCGTAAAATAGTATAAACATTGAGAATTCTACTTTGTATCGAGTGAATAAAACCATTCGCTTCCGAAAAGAAGTAAGTTTCATTCAAGTGATCAGAAAATGGATATTCCTATGATGAGACTGGAAATTGCGTCCTTGTAAAGATATTGCCACCACCTTTTCACTGTATGGGCAGCTTTACAGCTCCTTCTGTTATGATTTCTTTTTTGTGTCGATGTGAAGAAAAAACTAGGAAATGTCTGATATATGGTCAACTAAAGAAGGCGGGAATACTATACACAGATCCTCTTTTCAATATACTGCATCATCTGGCACGGTAGCTAACACGTGAAACATGTTAGCTGCTAATCTTGTCTTGTTTCACGACGCACTAACGGGTCAGAGGCCTCCATCGGCTAGTGAGAACTACGGCTCTCTTTGCGTCCATCACTGACTGCGACGCATTGCATCTCGACGGACGGTTCGTGACTTACTGACGACTCACGACTCCCTACACTCTGCCTCACAGCGGATGGCTTGTTACCCACTAATTGACTGTTTCTTCGATTCGCTATTCCAGAAGGCGATAGAATTATATAAGCCTAAGAATCCCTTACTTTCCGACCGAATGGCACCAAATCCCAGTTTTAGTTATTTATTCATTTACTTTCTATTCTTTTTTTCTCCAATTTTTGGACAGTTCGGGATTTCTTTGAATTTCCTTCTCCTCGATTTTACTAGTTGTCATAAAACACCAAAACGAGATGCAATCATTTTCAACCAACGTGACTGCACGTGTGTCCTAAGCCAGTTGAGTGGGGACCTATTGTGTCACATCTTTACGAAATGGAATATGTTGAAATCAAACGACAACAACGGTATTGTAACTTTATAGGATTATTTGATAGCAGACAAAAGAAAACGAATCAATATTCAGCAATAAAAGTAGCAATTAATTTTGCGGGGTGATACTGTCTTCTTTTCAAAGACTTTTTCATTTGGTCATTCTTTGAAGAGCAAGTGAGAGAGAATTCTAACAACACACAGTCAAGAACTTTTACTTATATATCTACAGACGACTGTCAAATATAGAAGATTGTCTTGTGCTGAGATTTGCAATTGAATGCCTTAGTCTCATTCAAACGTCGGTGTACTTAGGGAGTAAGAAACTCATTTACTGAAGACGCTTATTCGTTATATATATATATATATATATATATATATATATATATATATATATATATATATATATATATATAAGGAACTTAAATAATATTTTGCTCTACGCTGTATTGAGTCCTCTTTTAAATTAAATGTTACGAGCGTTGGAATTGTATTCTATTCGTGCTCATCTTACTTGTATATATATATATATATATATATATATATATATATATATATATATATATATATATTTGAGGTGCACCTAGTGCCATTCACATATATATCTGCTAAACATTATAATAGATTCTTAATATATTTTATGTGAGAGATTGAATTGGAGATATTGATGTCCGTCCAGAGAATAAGGATAAATTTCCATCCGGCAACAAGGACTCTGATCGGTAGACTAAGTGTTTTCAAGAGCGTAGAACCATGTCTCAATTTCCGTTGTCTCCCCTGACCAAGATGATAGCACTTATTAGGGTCCCTACTATGGGTAAATATTAAACCCGCAATCTAGGATCAAACACTATGAAAGTATGAAAAACATTTTTATAATGAAATACCAGCAATCCTTTTTCATAGTAAAAATTTACTAACAATAATATTTTGAGAAGAAAAGCAGTACCAGCAATATATTTTTGTAGAGAAAATTACTAATATTCCTAAGAAAATTAAATTTCAGTATAAAATGAACAATATGCTGCTAAACACACAAACAAGATATTGTTGTGGGTTTGTTTTGTTGTTTTTTGTTTTGTAGGGTTTTTTTGTTTTTTTTGTTTCTTTGTTTTTGTTTTCAAACAGGAGACAGTGTATTGAAAGTATTGTATGCGGTGCGATGTGATGTTTCTTAGGAACGAAGAAATTCCTCTGGAGCGGGAAGATATAAGCAATGTCTCTACGGAATTCCTTTACTGAAGAGTAAAAGAAGAAAAATCGGTTTGTGACCATTCTTTTTATACGGGTTTATACACCACTTAAAGACACTTACGGAGAGTTTGGAGACTAACCCTGGAAAAGAAGGCAAAGTAATCCCAGAACTTTATGCAGACAACGAAGCTCTGATTTTTTTTTTCTACTTTTACGTGCCCAGTCCCTTCATGATGTGAGAGGACATGGCTTTCAACAACTTACGCTAATTTTTGGCTCTTAACAATGTTTTTTTTTCTTTTTTACTATCCTTGCTACAACCTGTTCTGCAATCCATTTCCAAAGCGCTTGTTTGATAGGTTACACGCAGTTTTCCATCTCTCCAATTCAATATTTTCTGAGTGTCAAATTCTCCAAGCCTTCTATTCTCATTATGTGCCTAAGAAATGTCAACGGTCTCCTGATTCTAAATGGAACTACCTTTTTTTTTCAATTTTCATTAAAACTTCCACTTTAATAACATGTTCAGACACTCTTATTCTCACCATCCTTCTGTAGAACTACATCCTCGTGGCCCCAAGTCTCCTCTTCGTTTGTCAGAAAATTTTCCATCATTGACTGCCATGTATGGGGGCATTTTATTGTTATTTTTTTTAATCTAAATTTTCCTGTTTCTTACTACATTGCTTATCTTTCAGAGTCAGGGCATGTTTTTTCTGTCCTAATGTGCTTCCGTATTTCGATGTTCCAGACCAGTTTCTAAAAGATAACCATTACACTGAACTCGGTCTTCCCCTAACGTGAATCGTATTGTACGCGTCTGGTTTAATATGGTTCTAGAAATAAGTAATGTGTCTAGAAATCCGGACTACAAAACAAGATTTGCGTCCTGTTTTAGTACAGGTTAGTCTGCCAGAGTAAAAGATGGAATATCTGATAAATGTGCTGCTAGCGGCAAGTTCTGCTAACTTTCCGAACTGTTTACGTCGTTGAATGAAGGTGCAGTATTGAAAATAGAAATATCTATCTATTTTTATGTCTTGCGTTGTCATAGCAACGATATGTTTTCTGTGATGTCATAATATTTTTGACATCTATTAATCTATCATATTTCTTTTCCCAAAAACTGATGAAACATAATCTTGAAATAAAATCATTTGAAATTCGTGTTTCAGTTTGAGAAATTGTTCTATATTTGTCTGTTTTATAGTGGCATATCAACACCTTATGGGTCATTTAAAGCTGAAATTGAATTTTCTTGTGAGCATTGGTAATTTCTTTTGCTAAAATGTATTGCTGGAAATATTTTATTATTTTTGTAAAAAATGTATTGCTGGTAAATATATATATATATATATATATATATATATATATATATATATATATATATATATATATATATATATAACGTAAATCATTCAAACGAAAAACAAATACTGAAGCTAGTTATATGGCGAGAATCACTCTCACAAACAATATTTAATAATAAATTACAACCAACTTCGAATCTGTTAATGAATGGTGTGATCCTTGTTCAAAAAGTCCGGGTTTATCTGGTCATATGTTTTTGTACGAGCCGGCTTTCAGTCGTTTCGAACGACCATCCTCAGGTAGACATATTAGTGTGTTTTTGTTAAATTCCGAATAGTAATGCGACATCGAAAGATATTGTGGTCCGAAAGAGTGCTTATTTTAGTAATGAGATATTGTTAAATGTAAGAATAATTTTGGAGCGCTGCAGACACAACGCTGAGGTTGAATTTTTTTTTAAATTTGAAAAATGTGCGTTCTTGTACTGGAGAAAAGTGGCATGAACTAAATTGTTCAATAATAATAGTATTGTCACAATTATTACCGGGAATTTCGCACTTAGGATCAGGTTATTTTAATATCGGTTTTGTAGTGCGTATTCAATTTATGTAACGTAAATCATTCAAACGAAAAACAAATACTGAAGCTAGTTATATGGCGAGAATCACTCTCACAAACAATATTTAATAATAAATTACAACCAACTTATATATGTATATATATATATATATATGTATATATATATGTATATATATATGTATATATATATATGTGTATATATATATATATGTATGTTACAATGAATCATTCATACAGAAAACAGATATCTGTTTTCTGTATGAATGATTCATTGTAATGTAAATTGAACTGCACCACATACTTGATATATGTATGTATATATATATATATGTATATATATATATGTATGTATATATATATGTATATATATGTATGTATATATATATATATATATGTATATATATATATATATATATGTATATATATATATATATATATATATATATATATATATATATATATATATATATATATATATATATATATATATATATATATATATATATATATATATATCAGGTGTAACAGCAAGAGTGTCCAAATTGTGTAACAGCATAATTTACCAACCCAAATAATGTTTAATATCTAAAAAGAAAAAACTCTAAACTAATTGAGTTTCTTTTTTGCAGATTTTCAGGCAAGACGTTTAGGCACAATTTGACACAATTTTTCGTAAATATCACTGAAACATTCTTTGAGTTATTCAGCTAGAAAGAGAACAGGTTAAGATCGTTTTTTGTCAGCTTCACTATATCTTCCCAACTGAGCAATGGTGAGAGGAAAAAGATAATTCTGGTCTTTAGTAATGATGCCAACATTAATAATCTGGCTTTCATCTTCAAAGTCCACTCTTGTACCATCAAAAGAACGGTAAATAAGTTTTAAAAAGAGCAAAGATTATGCAGATGTACATATACAATCTCACAGCATATCGTATATCATATATATTAATATAACTGACATTCGATTGTACAGATACGATGGACTTATGGTTATAAAGAATTCAACTAACTTTAAAATTGATAAAATTAGAAAACTAATATTCAGAGAATTTAATTGCCTGAAGTTAATAATTACTGTAAGTACTAAACTGAAAAAGGTGTACTTCCTTGATATTACATTAGATTTAATGAATAATGTATACATAGCTTATTAAAAAAATCAATATTCATCCTTTGTCTATACACCCTAAATCTAATCATCCTCTATCTATAATTAAGCATATACATTTATCTATCGAAAAGAGAATAAGTACAAATTCAGCAAATGAGAACATTTTCAATAAACATAGTCATTTCTAAAGGATAGTGGCTACAAAAGTCCAAAACTATATTATATAAAAAATGTAATTGGAAACCATAGCAAAATCAGAAGTAGAAAAAGTATTTGGTATACACCCCCATACAACCAAAGGGTAAAAAACAAATTAGAACAAAAATCCCTTGGATTAATCGTTAAACTTTTTCCTAGACAGTAAACTCAGTTCATTTTTTTATAAAAATACCCTAACAGTTGTACTGAAAACTTAGAAATTATTATTAAGAAAGATAATGCTAATATCTTGAGTAAACACTTAGACGAAAATCAAAGAAATTTAGACAGTATAATAAAAATAAAAAGAGATGAAGATAAACAAAAATTATGTAACTGCAAAAATCCTCAGAGCTGTCCTCTTAATAATAATTGTCGCACTAAATCATTAATTTACCAATGCAATATCTCATCTATTGAGGATCCAGACAACATAAAAGTCTACATTGGATGCACAAGACATGAATTCAAAAAACGTTTTAACCAATATCAAAGTTCTTTTAGAATAAATAAATACCTACCTAAATATTTCTGGCATTAAAAGAAACCAATAAAACACCTACTGTGAAATGGAAATTAATAAAAAAAGCTAGAATATTTAGATCATTAAATGACCCATGTCCTTTGTGCATACATGAGAAATTTTACATTAATAAGTTTATAAAAAATTAAAATTTACTTAGACAAAGAAGTGGAATAGCTATTCTTTGCCGAGATTTTCAAAGTTTTTTCTTTAAATAATATATTAAAAAGAGAAACTGAAAAATGAAACATACATATTTATATCTGATATTTTAATAATAATTTTTAAATATAAAAATAATTCTAATATATTTATTTGTTTTAAAAGAAGTATAGTCTATAAGTATTTAGAATTAGAAATACTAATGTAAAATTGTATTTTAATAGGACGTACTCATATTCAAACAACCCTTTTAGAAAAAAAACTTTATGCATACAATCACAAATTTAACGGCAAAACAAAAGTGCCAAAAACCTTTTGTCATTGAAAAAAAAACAGACGAATGTCATCATTTGTTGAACAGGCACCCACCCCACCTTAAATTAACTTCATTTCGAAAGTAACACATATTTTGATACAACAGTTGTCAGTGAAAATGAATACCCTACCACCCCTGTTCAAAATGATTGGACTTACCCGTATCCTCAGAAACTAATATTATGAATGTATGTGCTTATAAAACTTAGTAAATTTAAAATAAGTTATTCTAAAATTTGCTTGAAAAAGAAAACAGTACTAGGGATTTTAATTTAATTCTATAATTAAATTTGAGGATTTTTTGTTTCTGTTTTTGAAACTAGGTAATTCCTGTTGTAGCGATCGAATCTTATTTTTAAATTAGGAAATATATATATATATATATATATATATATATATATATATATATATATATATATATATATATATATTAACCAAAAATGCATTACTCGTAATATTTGTTTATACAAAAATATATTGCTGGTAATATTTATTATTATTGTTTATATTTACAAAAGAATATGTGACGCTCGTACTTTTACCATAATAACGTATTTTTTATACTTTCATAGTGTTTTGACCCCGGTTTGCGGTTTACCCATTTGCCCAAAGCTGGAACCCTGAGGAGCTACCACCCAGCGTTAGGGTGAACCTGGGAACAACAGGAATTAAGAGGTGGTTCCACAATCCTCAAAATCTCCTGATCAGAGGCTTTGCTGTCGGATACAGTTCATCGTCCTATCTAGGACGAAGAAGTACTTGGTACTGAACAACGTTCAGGACATTAGTATCGCTATTGTAGTAAGTTCGATCCTCAGTGACTGTCCCATATATGCATAATTTCGACAGACTATTGCCTCTGGTAATATTAACCGTTTCCTTATTAAGAAATATACGACATGCATTAGCCGAGCAGTCAATGCTACTGTCGGTTGAAATTTATAAAGTTTTTGTATTAAAAGAATTATAGGTTTCTCAAGTCGAGTAACTATTATTACTCTTTCCATTAATGATGGGGGCTTTCATCCTAGGATACATATAAAAAATACGTATACGGTAACTTTTGAGTGTTCTGCCACTGTGGATAACGAACTTATCCGGATTCACCATTACTACTGTAGAGAGTTCATTTTTCATTTGTATCATACGACGGTAATTCCGAAATTAATCGTCCTATTTTATAATACAGTATATTATAAAAATTAGTTCTTCGACGGTGGAGATGAATGTTGGTTTTACGGGTTTTAAGGCTGACACTTTCCATCAATAACCTATAATTGTCTTTTACCATGTTAGAAGTAGTAATTGAACAACAGTCTGATAAAATGTCATCTGACAAGAAAATGTGGGGGAAGCAGAGATGCGACATGCCGAAAACATTTCATTTGAATGTTATTCATTCTATCTTCAGAAATGCTTCCCGGGCGTTTAAGGAGACCAAACAATGTATGTGAACACAGGTTGTCGGTTATAAATTTCGGTATGAGTACAGCGATACCGACGAAACGTTCATCCCCGGAGAAAATGCATAACCATTAGTGGTTCGTCTGTGGAAAATTTTGCTCTCTTGAATGGTGTTATTTTTCTCTCTGGATTTGTTGTAGTCCCCCGTTTAAGTAAATAAGAAGCATTATATTCGGATAGTCTCTTGTAGAAAGCTAACAAGAGGTTGTTGCTGAGAGCCCCTCTCAAACGAGGAAGTTGAGGTAATACTAATAGACGCAGAGAAATTCACAAAAGTTCGTATAATTTTCAAATAATTGTCCGCTTCTATTATTAGCATTTTTTTTTTTTTTGCAATTATATTTTAACATACCAAATGTCATGAAATACAACGTATGGCCGTTACAAAACGGGCGAATGCATGATGCGAGCTAAGAACTGGAGACATCAAATTCAATACCGAAATTTAACTATCTGCGAAATGTTTTCACAGACGACCGAAAAGCTGACACAGAGATCTGAAGTTGCATTAGAATAGCAACATTTTACTTCCAAAAGCTAAACAAAGTTTGTGATAAAAGAAAATTTCGTTAGGAACAGGAAAAAAATAAATTTAATTAAGAACATATATATTTGAAATTTAATTAAGAACCAGCAAAATTTCGTTACGCGCATTTCAGCACTTGCTAAAGTGGTGAAATGCTATATATCAATCCTCCTGCATGGCATTGAATAATGGACGATTTCCTCACTGTTCAAAAGGAAAGTCGATGCATTACAGACATGGGTTTTTTTTTATAAAAAGCATGCTGAGAACTTCATGGAATTAACATGTGGACAACGAAGTTTACTAAAAAATGATACAAAAAGGACACATTTATTTAAAACCAGAAAGACAATTGAAATTTCTGAGACACGTGAGAAGGCTTAGAGAATTTGACACTCACAGAGAACATTAAAGGTAAAAGGGCCAGAGTGAAAGATCGAGTAACTTGCCTAACGAACTTATGTGAATGGATAGCAGAACTGGGACTTGGAAGGATTCCAGAGATTCAAACATTAATTAGAGAAAAAAAGGATAGAAAAAAATGCGGAGTTTTTATCGCCAACGTGCTCAAGTGACATTGTGTATAAATGATGAAGAAGAGAAGCAACATACGTATCTGACTTTGCTTATCTTTCTTTCATTATTGACAAGTGCGTGTACAAATGATTTATAAGCCAGTATACGGTTCACATCGCTATTTTTTTTTCTCATGGGCAAAATGTGTGCAGGTTATTTATCATAAAAATACGTAATATATAGTTCCCAAAATAAATTGATTGCTATATATATATATATATATATATATATATATATATATATATATATATATATATATATATATATATATTTAAATATTTAATACAATGATTACATTATCGTCGGATTTTTTCGGTCTTTAATGTTTTGCAATGATTTTTAGTTTCCTGCAGTTTTTTTAAGGTATTCAATTACTTTCTCTTTTCACGGGAAGAATTTAATCTTTTCTTAGCCTTTTTTTTTTAATCGCCTCAATTCCGTTTTTTTTAATCTCCTTATTCTCCGCCTTCTCTTTTCAAATTCTGTTTTGCGCCTTGTTTTTATATTTTGTTAATTTTCATGTTTCTTTATTCTTTTTTTTTTCGCAAATACCTTGCTTATTTTTCCCGACAAACAGTTCAAATTTCATTTCACATTATCCAATTTCTTTTCCTTTTTCAATTCCCTTTTTATTTATTTTTATTTTTACTGCCACCGTTTTATCTTTTATTCCCTCTTAGATTACACATCGCTTTCCGGTGGTCTTTTCTTATTAAAAAAAATAACACAACAGAAATACTTCATGCATCATTTCCATTTTTCGATCTAGCCCTAATTTCTTCCTTTCTCCCATCGATATGCCAACTTGAAAGATTGAATAACGCTTTTCAATTCGTTCCTCTTATATTCAGCCTAATTCTTTTTTTCTCTCATACACGAAATGATGCTTAAATCTCACAGAATTCAAACACTGTCAGCTACGAACTTTTAAAATGTCACCATTTCAGCAACGGTGCAAACTGGAGACAGAGGCCGAATTCATTGAGACTGTTGAAAGTAGGTGTCAGGGTTAGTATTAATAGGGAACTGTTGAAAGTAGGTGTCAGGGCAAGAATCTTTTTTCATGGTCAATTACCCTTTATGATCCGATTCTCTGGAAGCATAGCAATTCACAAGAAACCATCGACCTGAAAAATGTACAATGACAGAAAATCGTAATGAAAACAATTGATTTGAATTTCCAATCTGTTGGAGTTTTGGGGTACCTTGGTATACTAGTGAGCCAGCCAAAATGATCTGACACATTTTATAGTTCACAAATAGCAGTTTTAACCAATGAGAAGGCTCAAAATATTCTATGCGACGTGTATAAAAGCGGCCATGTTTTTTCCGGAATATTCACTGCCAGCCTTTGATATCAAAGACTGAAGAATTACGGAACAGCTGCTGGTGGTATTGGCGATATAGTCAGATTCAGTAGAGTGTCTGACTTGTGAGTCTTAATCTGTAACGTTGTTTCATTGAACAGATTACGTACTGCGCTGGATTCTATATTGATAGACTATGGTGAACATGGTCAACAAAGGTTATGAGCCCAGCACGCTTTTTTCCTTGGAATTGTTTGGAGGAAGGAGACAGGGAAAAATGTGACAGGAGTGAAAGGAATACATGACAGATTTACTTGTATTCCCACACCTCATTTTATTTGGATGCTTGTGGGAATACAAGTAAATATGTCATGTATTCCTTTCACCCCTGTCACACAATCTGCCACGGGCTAAGATGCATCCATATTAATGAGTATCAATCGTCTGTGCCTGTCAACTTGTAAGAATTTGGTCTCACAGTAAGTTACTGCTGTAGTTCATTCAATCCCCGCTGAGCGATCCAAAATACAGCTTTATACCATACAAAGTTAAACTTGCCAATATCAATGATAAACTGAACAGGCATGATATAGTCTTCGTTAATTTTTTTATTTCGATGATAATTTCCCCTTTTTTTCTTTATAATATTTGTTTTTGTGTTCTCTTTTCTTTTTAATTCTACAGTGTATGTTTTCCTTATTGCGTGCTTGAATTATTTTGACTTATATATATATATATAAAATTAACCCTTTCTATATACGACATATAATTCCTCAGATCAATGATTAAAAATGGCTTCCAGCGAATGAAGAAGGTATCTCTTAGCAAGGACCATCCTATTTTGAACTTTGTCGACTGGTGCTCCAGAATCAAGAACAGGCGACTGTGCCAACTAAAAGAAACCGCATCACTTGAGGACTTTTAGGAATATTTAGCCACCCCCCACAAGAGTTACATGTGGCACAAGGCCGGGTTTAATGTGGGTTTTCCGGGCCCAGTTGTCACAAACACTAAAACTAATAGTACATATAACTCGAAAAAGAAAAGGATGACATAATGAAGACGGCGATGTTCCCCATTACTTCATGCAAAAGTTTAGGAAGAAAACCCACACAAATACTGAGAAGATTGATAACAGTTACTGGACTTGGGAAACCTATTTTCCTTAAAAAATCGTTTTAATTTAATGATTTTATAAATTTAAACCGAGAGTAGTGAAGCGATATTATTATTATTTATATATGTTATGTTTCCTGCATTGTACCCTGTAGAGGCGGGTCCAAACTGGTACTTAAACCCTGTTGGAGAATTTTCACTTAATTGACAGCACTTATCCCGGTATATGCCATGTTCCTAGTATAGCGATCTTCTGGGGAACTTGTATGTTGATGTTGCCTGGGCCACTGTTAGTAAAATTTTCCATTCCTTTTCCCACGACGCCCAGAACGTCTATTGCTACAGTCTCAGCCTTTATTCCCCCACATCCTGTTCATCTCGATCTCAAAATCCTTGTATTTGGACAATTTCTCGATAATATTCATAGAAATGTTTCTCTCCGATGGTACTATGTCAATATGCATAAACTTACTGAATTAGCATGTCTTTTATGATAATATCACGTCAGTTGGCTTTTATTTCCCTGTCAGTTCGAATTGGCATGTCCCAGAGGATAGTTACATCGTTATTTTGGGTAACTCTATCTGGTTGGTGCTCATACCATCTCTCGGTGGTTTCGATTTTGTGCTTCTTGCATATCTTACAGTGGACATATATCACTACCTTGTTATGTCTGTGGATATATTATTTTTTGTCAGACATCCGGAGATAATATGGTCGACAGTTTCATCATATTTTTCGCAGATCCTGCATTTCAGGTTAGTTCTATGCTGGATTATGTGACATTGATAGGATCTGTTTGCGAGGCCTTGGTCCTGACCTGCTTTCTGTCTCTGTTTTCAGCCAGGTACTCCTCAGCCACTGATGTGTTTTCTGCTACCCGGTCAGGGAATACCGAATGGTTCCTTGTACTGATAAGCTTAATATTACTATTACTATTAGCAGATTACTTGATTTGTTTCTGTTTATATGATTTTAGTCAATTCTCTCTGAATCTATTGATGTAAAATTAACTAAACATGCAAAATATAGGATAAACGTAACTGTAAAATCATCGGATAAATCATCGTAATTGAAATATTTCTCCGTTTCAAATTCGTCATCAGAATATGTTTTTTGTACTGTTAAAATTCGATCACCTATCCATCAAATGATACACGCTGCCTTTAAGTCAGCATTGTTGCTCCGTTTGATTCGGTAGCATATACCCCTCTACGACCCGTTGGCATTATTCCATAGAGTTGTAAACAAACACGCGTATTTTACAGACCTGGTCTGCCTGACGCGACCAGGAAGCGAAAATCCCCCATCCCGTTCTTTCTGTAACATAAGATCTGTAGGTTGGCTTAATCGCTTGGGTAATTTTCTATCTCTAACCGGAACCATTTGTCAGTGCTGAGTTACTGCTAAAAAGCCAGTGATTTCAAAGTTGACAAAATCCTGTCTTTCATATGGAAAATTGGCGCGGCAGTGTCTTCATCTGCATAAATGAATCCATTTGCTTTAGCAGACTGAGCTACGCTTATTAAATATATTAATATAAACGTTTTATTTGTTCTTCCTATTGTTTTCTCGCTACTCCCATATATTTATTCTCCGTTTTCTTTTCTTTGGAACATTAATCAGTACTCACGCTTTTTTTCCGGTTTCCGTTCAACACGTTAATTGAAGTTACTTATATTACCTTTGTATTTCTTTCTTTCTCTCTTTTTTCATTTCGACAGTTTGAATCACTTACATTCCGTTTTCCTTCAAAAACATTATTCTTTCTTTCTTTCTTTCTTCTTGACTAGCAACAGTTGAATAATTTTCACTTTTCTCTCCCACACTCCGAATCCTGCTCTTGCCAACAGTTGAAGCTTAAGCCTGCGCCATTCATTCAAAACAACGAAACCCCTTCCCTTTTGCCAGGATCGCCATTTTTAAAATCCACAATCCCTAAAGTCGCGTGTCTTCGTATGTAGGAAAGACAGTGGGAGTGTGCGGCAGGATAACGCTGGATTATTCGCAATATGTCTTCTTCGTGCGTGCCTGCTTTCATTTGCGCATGCGTAAACTGGTAGAGGGCACAGAGGTTAGATATGGACCAATGAAAAACAGAAGGGATTCGTTTCATCCCATGTCTCTTTGGTTTAAATTTCTTCTTTCTTTGCCTGTCTCTCGGATTTGTTGAAATCGGAATTGGCGGGCGGAAAACGAAGCCCCTTCCCTTTTTAAATGGATTATATCGCTGTTGCTACTTCTGTAACAAAAATCCTTCGTATCGGCTTGTAAGAAGGAAACGGGATGGGCACATGAATTAAAACCGAAAAAGTAAATAAATAAAATAATGAAATTTTAAAAAAAAAGATTAAGATTTGATGTCAGTGCCGCAGTCTTCTGTTTTATTGCACTTTATCCTTCGTTGTTGATTAAATAAACCTTTCAATATTTCATTTGACTGATTAAACCAACAAATTGAAAACAAGTAATGAAAAAGGTGAATATTTTATCGTCTGCCATTTGAAGGAAACCCAAAAATATGAAAAGAAAAAAAGACTTCAATTCTACTGCAAAAAATGTCATAGCTTATTCAATAAAAATATCCATCATAAACTCACTAGTTTATCTCTTAGTATAGTCTGGCACAAGGACAAATATGAGAGAGATCTTATTCGGACCGACCACATTATAGTAGTAATTTTCAGTGAGACAAACATGTTAAACCCTACTCCAGAAGCGCCCCGGCATTTATAATTTCTTTTTTGTCTAGTATTCCTCAGCGTGGGTTTTTAATAGCGGATGGAAAATATGGCACTGAAATCCGAGTGCGCATTTGATCCGCGAACGATACATTCCAAAAGCAAAACGTTGTACTATAAAACAGGAAAATGTCATTAGAAACAAAGAAAAGAGTGCTGAACGGTTATATAATAATGAATGATGGACAATTTCCTCACAGATAAAATGAAAACTAAGAGACATCAGATATTCTACAGAAGGTTGCTGAGAATATCATGGACGGGACATGTAAGTAACGAATAAGTCTTAAGAAAATTGGAACCAAAATGGACGCTTCTACTCAGTAAGAAAGAGACTGTTAAAATTTCTTAAATATATGAACGAAGACGTGTAATTTTATAGTCACAGGACATATCGCAGGGAAGATGAACAGCAAACCGCCTACGAGCTGACAAGCTTGGAAGAATGGATGGAGGAAATGAGGGAGCTTTAGGTTTTGCAAAGAGACAAAGGTTGCTGAGGGCTACAACGGATATGCGATAGTGGAGAGCTATGATCAACCCTAACCTGAAGGGACATGGTATGTAAAAAATGATTCCACATCGGTGCTCCCTGCTATTTAGAAATTTTTCTTAAGCGGTGTAGTCTGGCCTTTTGCTTCTAGCAGAACCGCATGCAATCGCTGTAAGCGAATTCTGGAAAACGCAAAGTGCAGCTACGCGCGATCTTTCCAGGAAAAGATTGAAATTAAACAAAATGGATCTCGTGAATTCTGGAAGAACACGGACCAAATTATGAACAGATGCAAAGCGGAAGTAGCCACTATTATAAATGTCCTCGAGGTCATACCCTCATCGACAGACAAGGCAAAGCTCTTGGTCTCGATCTTTGCCTCAAACTCAACGTTAGATGACAAAGGCCATTCCATCCCCAACTTCACACGTCTCACTGAGGACAATGTCAGTAATATACTCATTTCAGAAAGAGACGTCTTCAGACTTATCGAAAACCTCGACCCGCCAAAATGCCATGATCCAGGCAAAAATTCCAGTAGTCTTCTTCCTTAAGAGTATCAGCTCAGAATTATCCCCGATTCTGGGAAAGTTATTTAATCGCTGCTTGAAGGAGAATTCTTTCCCAAGAATGTGGAAGGTGGCAAGCATATGTCCGGTCTTCAGTATCATCAATAAGCATTTTGAGGCCTTAATCAACAAGAAGGTCGTCGAGTACCTGGATAGGAACAACTTCTTCTGCGACGAGCAGTATATGTTTCGATCAGTCCACTCTACAACTGGCGTCCTAACTACAATTATACATAGAATTAGTGAGGCTCTTGACGACATACATAACGCAAGAACTATAGCATTAGATATCTCGAAGACCTTCGACAAGGTATGGCACAAAGTTTTGCTACATAAGCTCTCCAGCTATGGAATCACTGGAAGAGTTTCCCTTATTACAAAATCCTTCCTTGGACCAACCCTCTTTTTGGTTTACATAAATGATCTACCTAAGAGTATACTCCGGTCCTTTGTAAAAGTTTATGCCGATGGTACGACGATATACGCGCGCATCTCTAAAAAAACTTAACGATTCGAGATTGGCATCTGATTTCTCCTCCGGTTGTTTACATTCAATGCCTCTAAAAGCAAACTTGTCACATTCCATCACCGCCAATCAGAATCAGAACTACCGCCTGTCGACGATGAACGGATGTTCCCCAGAGGAGGCCTCGTTCTTCGAGAGGAAATTGGGCCTGTACTCACACCCCAGCTCAAGTAAAATTCCTATGTACGATACATCACTAAAGAAGCAGATAAAATGATCGGCTCCCTGTACGTACATCCAGCAAGTACCTGACTCCTGCTATCTTGTATATTTATAAGACCCAGATCAAGCCGAAAATGGAGTACTGTTGCCATATTTGGGCAAAAGTTGCCCAGACCTCACATTCTAGTCTTGATAGAGTTCAAAAGCCTATCCGAGTCCTTGTGCAAGATGAATTATTTTCCACACTCCACCCTCTCTCTCTCTCTCTCTCTCTCACACACACACACACACACACACACAGAGGTGAGATGTGGTGAGTCTCTCACTGCTCTATCGCTGCTACCATGTAAAGTGCTCGGACGAACTGCATATCCTGGTTCCACAGGCCAGATCTTCACGACCAGGACTGGCCATGCTATTTACATAGTTGCAAACCACCCGCGTTTGCTCCGTATTGTATAAGCGAGAAATAAGTTTCACTCAAACTGTTTCTTCCCGCGAAACACTACCCTGTGAAACAGTCACCAAGAGGATTTTCCCCAATCACTACAATCTTAACCTGTTCAAGTCTAGAGTCAACCTTTATCTTCCCTTCATTTTCATATAAACTATCCCTTAACGTAAACCTCTAACTCGAGTGCCCCCCGGGCCTTATAAAAGGTGGACCTTACAGTAAAAAACTACAATTAAACACAATGCTATAATTACAGTATATTCTATAATAACGAACAGACTTCTTTTGCATGCTGATCAGGATGTGCGTGATCATGGCTCTCCACAATTTCCTATACGTTGTAACAAATCTAAGTAATATTTTCCCCATCACTATCACCACCACTCCTTCCATTTTAACGAACTCTTTAGGTCTGCTGTAAGGAAAGTTGGTTCGTTGTGTGCTGCTAGACAATCTTTCTCGATCAAGTCTATCTTATATATTAATAAGTCTATTATCCATCCATGATTTGAATATTGCCGTCACATTTGGTCTAGGGTTACTGCTATCTATTTAAATATTCTTAATAAAATCTAAAGAAGAATCTGCAATTTCATTGGTGCTGTCCTGGCATTTGGCTTGGGCCGCGGTCTCATCGCTATAATGTAGCTTTCCTGTGGCTTTTCTCTAAATACTTCCATGGTAATTGTTCTGATGAACATTCCTCTATAGTACTTAGATTTTATGTATTTAAGCGCAGTACTAGATTAGCAACAGTAACGCACAATTCAAATGGCTACACGTAACCATAAGTTCTCGGCTAACAGTTTCTTTCTTTGCACTTGTGAAACACTCTTCTCGATTCTTGCTACCCAGTCAACTTTGATCTTCAAAAATTAAATGCAATATCAATCGTTATCCTCTGTCTTCTTAATTTCTGTTTTTTTTTCTATTGCTCTCTTTCCTTAATGATGTTTTATTATTTTTTCTTATATTCTTTCACACTCAGTAAACCCCTACGTCTTAGTGGCTTTGTTGCCTTTATTGGAGTGAAATTATTAAAATAGGAAGGGTGGGTTATTCAGTATTTCTCACTGTCTCTTTTACGATACAGTATGTCTTCTTAGAATGGATGCTCAATGTTTTCTAATCTATTTACTTTAGCATTGAGTT
Source organism: Acanthosepion esculentum (assembly GCA_964036315.1). Taxonomy (NCBI): domain Eukaryota; kingdom Metazoa; phylum Mollusca; class Cephalopoda; order Sepiida; family Sepiidae; genus Acanthosepion; species Acanthosepion esculentum. The sequence continues at coordinate 42,096,971 of OZ038476.1, read as the reverse complement.
GGTGCATAATTATCAGGCGTTTTTTAAACAATATTTATTATGAAAAAAGAAATATAACAATTCAACAATGACATTTTTAAATGATTATCCCGAAGCATATGATTATCGACACGGATTCTTATAACCTGAAAATAATATTTTTACTAAAATAAAGTAAACAAAACAGCAATTTTTATCAACATAATACGTCGCCTACAAAAAACGCCTGATAATTATACACCAATCCAATACGTTGTCTAAGAGTTTTTGTTTCCTTTGTCTGCTATGTACATGATATCATCCGCGTATCATATTGTTTTAAGACTGTGGTCACCAATAAATACTATTTGGATTTCAAGTTCTCTTCGGATTGCCTTGATGCATAAGTTGACTAAAAGATGTAAGGAAACATCCTTGTTTTACGCAACTTTTTGAATGTGTGTACTTGCACATTTAATACAATAATGGAAATAATTATGTGACTGATATTTTACTGGTATTAACTAGGTTAGCGGAAAGATCACATCATTTTACAATTGAGATGGCTCTATGTAACCGTAAGTTAATAGTTTCTTCAATCGCACTTCTCGCTTGTGGAACTCTTTTCCTGCTTCTTACATCCCTGTCAACTTTGATCTAAAAAATGTAAATGCAATGCCAATCGTTATCTACCGTTTTCTTAGTTCCCGTCCTTTTATTGTTCTTACTCGTAATTGTATTTTCCTCATATTCCCTAACACTAAGTAAACCCTTGCGCCTTAGTGGCTTTATTGCCTTACTTTACATGAAATGATTTTTTTAAATTTGTGAGATTAGCTTAGCATTGCGAGATATTCTTTGTTTATTAAGCACAAGAGGGATCGATTCCTACTAGCATCTTTTTATCACTTCTCTAACAATACCGATAAAACAACTTTCCATGTATCCCGTACTGGAAACGAATAATGTTGTTTTGCCTGTTCCTACGCGTTACAAATCCCTAAAAAAAAAAGAGAAAAGAAACAAATGATATATTCCATGGACAGATTAAAAGAAAATATTTCGGACTGATATATATATATATATATATATATATATATATATATATATATATATATATATATAAAGAAAGAACAGTAAGATATATAAACGGTGTTCTTATAGATATTTTTATTTTTACACAATACCTTTAGCTTCCATTTTTGAAACATATGCTTATTACTGTGTAGTGAAAAAACATATATTAAATGAGTTAATTTATAACACACACACATATATATATATATATATATATATATATATATATATATATATATATATATCAGAAAAAATATAGTTTTAAGGTGTGCTATATTTATGGGATAAATTGCTCAATATCAGAGATAGAGCTTATAAAAATATAATTATAAAAATGAACATTGAAGTCAACATTCAGAGGCGACAGGCTGTTTCATGCTAGACGCAATCGTCATGCCTGACGATTGCCTGTAGCATGAAACAGCCTGTCGTCTCTGAGTGCTGACTTCAATGTTCACTTATATAAATATATATATATATATATATATATATATATATATATACTAATTTTTGCTTTTTCAATTCACCCCAGGCAAGGCGGAAGAGCCACTAGCACGCAAGGGGGTTGCAGAGGATCGAGAACAAGAGTAAAGAGGCGTGTTTGAAGAAAGGATACAGAGAAGGACGGGGAACAAGCTCAGGGTGTCAGATGTCGACTGACATTACACATAAATATTTGAAGATTATAGTCATCGGGGAAGCAAGTAAGGGAAAAAGTGTTCCACAGACGGGAAGTGTGGGAGAAGAATCTGTCCGAGTAGAAGAGATGGTTACATTTAACCGTTTCGACAGTGAAAGGTTGGGACAGAGATGCCTAGTAGCTCGCTTAAATTCATGCAGTCTGGGAACCAGCGAAAGTAGCTCGTCGGAACAGTTGCCATGAAAAAACTCTTGTAGAAGCAACAGAGGGGAGTCAGGGCACGTCTGTGGCATTGCATATTCGTCTCAGGATTTTGTCGAGGACGTCGAAACGTACATAGGAGGCACCAGTCCATATATGACGTGAATGGGAATAATAGTGGGTGACATTGTATGGTTTGTAGTTTATTTTGTTTTACGGTACATCAACCTCAATGGGTTATTTAATGCCGATAAGATTTGTGGAATAGCTTCGTATGAATAGAATATGAATTCTTTGTAAGAAATCAGTTTGTAGGAGATCAGCTTTCATTGACGTATTTTGTAAAGAGGGTTTTTGTCAAGAGTCTTACTGGTATTACTAGTATTTTTTTCTTCCATAAAAGTTTATTGGTGGTAATATTTTTAAAAATATATATATTGCTGGTAATTTTACTATAAAAATCTATTTCTATACTTTCATAGTGTTTTGACCCCTCTTTGGGGGTTAACTATTTGTCCATATCTAGGACTCTAACAGTTGCTGCCACCCTGGCTCAGGGTGGACCTAGAACATCAATTACACGCTACTGAAGACCTTCCGATCACAGGCCTTGCTGGCGGATTTAGTTTATCGTCATACTCAGGAAACATCGTGTGTCTTAAATGTGATGGTCTGAACTGGTAAAACTGGAATGTATTCCACCAGTATATTTGCCATGGAAATAATAATATAGTAGCAAGATTTGTGTATGTTTCGTTTCTAGAAAAGTGTGGGTGGTTTTAGAAAAATGAATTACCCACAAGTCTGCGTAGACGCTTTTGAACCCTTTGTCGACTGGAAAGTGAGAACAAAACACAAGTGAAAATATTTCCATTTTCTGCTTAACATTAATGTTGATGGAAATCTTAAATTGACCGAGTTTTACTGTTGTAGCGGAACGGGCCCTGTGTGAGATTGCGTGTGTTTTGGTTAGCCATGTTAGTTGCGTGTTGAAAGGGCTGTTCCCCACAATTATTTATTTTTGTTAGGAAAGGTGTGGAAATTATTAGCAATGGTGAAATACAAAAACAAAAATGGAGTTAAAAACATAACAAATGAATTTATTAAGTATTGAAATTACATGCATGCGAAGTGAAAAGTGAGACTGAGTTGCGTCCCTTTGATTAGGTAATTATTTGTACCTAGACTCATAACGAAAGAGTTGATTATTAAAAATGCAGTTTTGAAGATTGAGTATGTTGCATGATAGAGATTGTCTATTGGACAAGTTGGTAAGAGTTCAGAGATTGTACTTGCGTGAAATGTTGTAAAGTTCTTTAACGTCTGACTGCGTTAGTCAAGACGGGAGTTCTTGAAAGTCACATTTTGGCAGGGGTGTTGAGTGACGAAGAGAAGTTAGGTTTGAGAGTCCGCGTCGAAACAAAGAATTCTTCTTCTGCTGCGTCTTCTGAGAAAGAATCACACGTGCTGGGTTTAAATACCATGTCGTATCACGTGACAGGCTCAGAGAAGGATTGCGCCAAATATTGCTTGTGAACGTGCGGGTGACTTGATTGGTCGAGAAGGACCAATCAGTGAGCTAGATTGACGGTGATTAACCAATGGATGCCTGTTGATTATTTGTAAGTATGATGTTGATAATAATATAACAGGAAGAGTGCATTTCCTAGTAGAGGGTAAACTGGTTGTCGTGAACGAGTCTACACTCTCATTTGAAATTTATAAAGTATTTCTGATACAAAATGTTTAAGAAAAATACGTTTCTCAAGGCCAGTAATTTCTATTACTTTCCCAGTATTGATAGGAGCATCATTCCTAATCATTTCTTTAGAGTAGTATGGATCTCCAGCTTCCTGATTATGTCCTTTCATTTCGAGTGACATGTGATGTTCATGTTAGCTGTTATTTCTGTTGAAACTCCTCGGGTGATACGGCTTTTATTATTTGTTAAAACTCTATGATGCTGCAGAGCCCCTTCGCAAGGTCCTCGCTAAGATGTACGTTGTTCATTCGTTGGAAGACATTTTTAAATCTTTGATCGTAGAAAGCGTTTCTCTACAACTGACCGTTTTGACATTTCTGATAAAGTTGGACGCGATACATTACAGCCATACGTCGGTATTGCAAAACCCATCTCGAATTCTGATGTTAATGTTTCGGTTTGGTAGCATTTGGTGGTATAGAACAAAACTATCTTTAGCGCAGTCCATTCTATGGCCGCTTATTACCTATACTTGTTATGTTATAACTGATTCATATACCGAGGTATTTCAAGTATTTTTATATTTATTATTAATAATTTTTTAATAACAATATCTATTATAATCATTTTCTTTTCTTTTTTCCCCATACTGTGAATCCGTGTACTGTTAATTCGTTCCTCCACTTCAGTTTATATAAGCAACTTTTATATAAATTTGAGAAAGGGGCATTTATTTGAAATTAAAAATAATGGATTTTTCCCATATTATGGTAAGGTACTTACTAACCAACAATTCGCAATGAAGTGCCACTTTAACTTCAGGTAATTTGTTCTTGAGCAAGTTTCTTTTTTAGTATTATTCATTCTGATGGTGTTACTCTGAAATTATTTGTTTTTTACTTCGTTATCAGGTTACATATTGCCAGTGAAGATAAAACACATACTGTACGAATTAGTTTTATAACCCTGAAGCATTTTCTTCACTTGAAGAAAAATTCATTAACCAAATTCCGTAACATATTGGGTTAGATTTCCCTTTCTTCGTAAACCTCGTTCCAATATGCGAAAGATTTCTGAAAAGTTCTCAGCTCAATTTGTTTTTAAAAATCAGCCCAAATTACTAATCCTTTATTTTGGAAATGTACGCTGAGAACTGATTTTCTTGAGATCCGCCAATCCAGACCTTTACAGCTATGACCCACCAACGGATGTCCATGGAGTTTAATCACTTTCTCCTTCTGTATTCCATCTGTAAGAAGGAAGTTACACTCTGCTTTTGGGTGCTTGCTTGAACGGTACAGTAGCACAGTGTTTAATGCGATAATCTCGCAAGCGGACGAGAGTAAGTGAAATCCTTACTTAATATTTAAGAAACCCGCTCTTGATTGAAGGTTAACAAACACGTCTGGAGTAAAAGGGGTAAAAACCCTTTACCCTGTTGCAGTAGATGAGGAACAGAATAAAAGTCGGACGTAGTTTCATATACCCGTGTAAAATGATTCTGGCTATAGACATCTGTCTGTTACGACACAGTGAACCAATTCTCCTAGCAGCAGGCTTAGCAATTGGTTCAATATAATCACTCCACTTCATTTCACTGAAAAACGCGAGACCAAGAAACGGGTTAGCGCTGGAGGTTAGCATCGGCAATGCTGATGGTTGGCAAAAAGACTTCTCTATTAAACCTCCAGAGATGACTTTCTATCGAACATTATGAAGAATACAACCGAGAAAGCATGTGGTAAATGAGGAAGTTTTCTTTTGTTTTTTTTTAAATACAAGTTATATAAAAAAAATATTGAAAAATATCAGAAAGGAACAGGTTTAAGGTTTTGGCTGTAGAATGAATAAAAAATTCTTGGCAAATCTAAAACTCCCATCGCGTAAAGCAAGTTAAGTAGATGTAAACATCGAATACCAGAAGCTGTAAGCTTGGATGTGCGGATGGTGTAATGAAAAACGGCTCTGAATGAGAAATCGGAGAGATGAGTTCTAATTGTGGTCGGTTTCGTTCTATTCGCTTATGCACAAATACCCTTTGCAACGGCATGGATTAATTTCTTCTTTCCAGCCCTGGGTCAATTATTAGGACTTGTATCCAAAAAACATGAACAACTCAAATACATTTTAGTACAATGTTCATTTTCGGCTTTAAATAACCTACAGAAGGTTGATAAACCGTAAAAAATACCAAAGAAATTAATCGATTACCTGTGATTTCCCAATTGAATGGTTTCCTCTTGGTTTATCAACGGTTGTGAATTCAGAACTTTTCTTATCCAAGACGGTTTTTCAACAAGGCTCGAGATCAGAGTGTCCTGTTTTCTATTTAATCCTAACGATGACAAATATCAGAAAAGGACAAGTTCAAGGTTTTGGATGTGGAATGAATAAAAAATGCTTGGCAAATCTAATACTCACATCGCGTAAAGAAAGTCAAGCAGAGGTAATCATCGAATAAACCTACCTGACACGTTTGTGGAAATAGACTGGTAAACAAGTATTGATTTTCTATGCGTGGCTTAGATGTGGCACAAGGCCGAAAGTATTGGGCACTCAGGGAGGATTGAACTCACTATTCAGTTGTAATTGTTTTAGCGAGACTAGCTTGGTAACCATTACACAAAGCCGAGGCTGCCCAGAATGATTTTCTAAGCTTAGCTTAGATGTGGCACAAGGCGGAATGTATGGGGCACCGAATGAGGATAGAACTCAATATTCATTCGTAACTGTTTTAGCGAGACCAGCTTGCTAAAGATTACACCACGACGATGCGCCCCAGAATGATTTGCTAAGCGTAGCTTAGATGTTACACAAGGCTGAAAGTATGGGGCACCCAGTGAGGATAGAACCCAATATTCAGTCGTAACGTTTTTAGCGAGACAAGCTTGATAAACATTACGCCACGACGAGGCGCCCAAACTGGTAAACAAGCATAACACAGAGAAAAAAGAGGCATCTCAAAAGCTTAATCAGTGCTAGGAAGTAAATACACGAATGTTCGTGTTATCCTCTCCGTTTACAAGAGCCAGATCAGGACTAAAATGGAGTACTTTGGGCTGAAGCTATACAGTCCTCGCTTTCCATTCTTGGTAAAGAATCTCAGAGTCCTTGTAGTTGACAAAAGATTTTCCACCACTTACGGGTGGGATGTGTCAAGCCTCTCACTGTTCTATGGATACTTCCATGGAAAGTGCTCGGACTAAGAGCATTCCTTTTATTCCGCCAGTTCTTACCTTCTCTGATAAGATCCGACATGCCACTCACATTGTAGCAAATGACCCACCTTCCCTCCGTATTCCATTTGCGAGAAGTAAGTTCCATTCGAAGAGCTTCTTCCGCGAACCCCTGCTCTGGGAAACCTAATTCCCCGTTCACTACAATTTTAACCAGTTCAAGTCTACGACTAAGCGTTTATCTTCATCACCTATCCGCATAAACTGCGTCTTAACGTAAACGTCTACGTCGAGTGGCCCCCTAGCCTGGCAAAGAGTGAACCTCACTGTAAAAAGAAAAATTTAAAAAAGCAAAATAAAATCGTCTATTCTTAATTTGTCCCGCCCTTGTAAGATGATATAAGTAAATCTTATACACATTTGGAGGGTGTGCTACGGATTTTTTTTCATATATTGGCTGACGCTTATTCGAGGAGGGGGCGCTCATTTTCAAATTACTTTTGGTAGGGGAGGGAGCACTTATTTAAGAGAGGCTCTTATTCGATGTATAGCGGTTTATTCAAGTAATTATAGTAACTAATGTTTCGTCTACCATCGCACCTCACTCTCTCAAATGCAAAAAGAAATCGTGATACCTTCAGGTATAAATGTTGGTTCTCACCTTTTAATTTCTATTGTTACATTTTAAAGCGTATGTTTTCATATTATGGGGGCGTTATTTGTGAGGGACGCATATTTAAAAATCAATTCTTTTCATAGGAGGAGGCGTTTATTCGCGGTCGGAATCAAAATGTAGAAAAAACTGTAATCACAGCGTTGGTATGTTCTATGCAAAAGGCTATACCTAGACACCACTCCTATTGGAATAGGTTCATTATTCATTGGCTACTCCACTCTTGTAACATTGTGCCAGACTAAACTAAGCCTAGGCATTTCTTTCTTGCGCAGCAAAAAGCTAAACAGAGCATTACTGCTGTTGGGAGTTCGATCCTCAATCGCTTCCGAGTGCTTTTTGTCTTATGTCTGACTATGCTAAGTTGAATCAAATAACCAGTTAAATTCTTTGATATTATATATATATATATATATATATATATATATATATATATATATATATATATATATATATATATATATATATATATATATATATATATATATATATATATATATATATAAAGGAAAGAACAGTAAGATATAAAATCCGGTGTTCTTATAGATATTTTTATTTTTACACAATAGTGCTCAATGTAAATTTAAATTTACAGAGCATTAATATTATAAATTAATAGATTTAAAATATGGTTTTTACCGCTACACAGTGATAACCATGTTTCAGAAATGGAAGCTAAAGCACTTGAATTTAATTTTGTTATCAAACCAAAGACATTAGTTCCATTTCCTCATCAAGCGAATTTGGGACTTGATGAGGAAATGGAACTAATGTCTTTGGTTTAATAACAAAATTAAATTCAGGGGCTTTAGCTTCCATTTCTGAAACATGGTTATCACTGTGTAGCGGTAAAACCATATTTTAAATCTATTAATTTATAATATATATATATATATATATATATATATATATATATATATATATATATATATATATATATCATGTACGAATTGAGTTCTCCGAGCGGCTGTTGTATTTCATATAGAAAAAATTTCCCTTCGTCTCTCTCTCTCTCTCTCTCTCTCTCTCTCTCTCTCTATCCCCCCTCTCTCTCTCACCATATATATATATATATATATATATATATATATATATATATATATATATATATATATATATATATATATACAGGACTGATGTCATTCTCAGAAAAGACTGATTGAGTTGATACGACATTGTGCTTTCCAGGCTGAGAGCTAATACATAGCTGATGAAAACGTTGATATTTCTGCGGCCCAAAGAGTTCATAACTTGATCGTAGGAACCTCGACCCCAGGCTTGTCCTTCACTTTCAACATAGAAATGATAATAATTCTATCACTGTATCTCATGTCTTTGGTGAAAGTATTGTCATCTCAGACGGTAGTTTCAAGCCAAAAGAAAACTCGTGGGAAACCAAGTCTTGGTTAAATATTTCGCCGACAGTCCTCTTATTGATATAGTTCCATGACTGTGTTTGTCATTCATTTAACTAGTCAAGTTATGGTTTCTTTAACTTTTTCTGTTTCCACTGAATATAAAACTCTGTACACTGCAACATATTTTCTGTCAGTCAACTGCTAGGTAATATCAAATATCCTATATGGTAGTGTATGCTAGAAAATCTAATTAAGGTGAAGAAAAAATTTGGAGTGACAGAGATTTGATTCTACAGAAGGATGCTGAGAATACCATGAACTGAATATGTGAAAAAGGAGGAAAGAAGATCTGGAGAATATAAAACTCATATGTCATATTGAACGCTCGAGAAGCATGGAGAAGCAGAGAGTGATGTATATTGAGGGAATTGTTAGCAGAATAAGACTAAACAAGCATAGTAAATCTTCGGTTATTACTTAGAACATCAAATACCAGAGGTTGTGTGGAAGCATAATTGTCTCCATCCTAATGGTACGTAGAACACAAAATAATTTTTAGACTAATATAGTGAGCTATGTTCATTTTTAAATTCGATTTTTATTATTGATTAGGGAAAAGCCACGACGGAAAAGAAACAGTTACTTGTTTGTTATTAATTGTTGTATGTAATTGCATTAATATTTCTTCTCATAACTGATATCTGTTTGGCAAATTGTTGATTCCTTAAACGTAAAATCTATCAGGTTTGGATGTACAGAAACACGCAATTTCAGTTTTATCCTCTTCTCAATTAATGAACTGTCTTCCCACTAAAAATTGTGCAATGATCTGAAAAGATGATAGTCAGATGGAGCATAAACAGGAGATCAAGGAGGATAAGACACACATCAATATTCAGTGCTATAATCTTATCCTTGGTGACTTGTATTATTGTATCAGAGAAACAGGTCTTTATTATTTAACAATGATAGGAGCTTTTCTGTAAAGTCTTAGCAATGCTTCCAGTTGATTATAGTAACACCTTATTAAATGTTTCGTAAAATGCGACATAAATTATATACTAGCAAACCGAGAGAAATATTTCTCTGTTGTAGTCCTGACTTCAGCCTTTTTTTGAATTTATACAGCATAGTTTTGATCTCATATAGAAAGGCGATAATCGATACAAAATTCATTCACTTTGATATTAATAAATTGGCAAAGAAAGAATTAACATTAGAACGTTAAAATTACTGGATATTTTACTGTAACTATTGAAAACCTACTCTCGAAATTATCATGTCAAAAAATCTGACAGGATTTTCTTTCTAATCTAATACCAAAAGATATTACACGATCTGTTAAATTATCCCACATTTGAAACTGTTTATAGTTTATCTTCTTTGTCTTGACGATTTACTCGTCTTTCTTGTTTAAAATCTCTTTACATGAACCACGTAGTGTCCGATTTTCAGATAGCATTTTTACAGCACGAATCAAATAGCGAAGGAATATTAATAGTCTCATTGTTGCCTTTTCGTCCTTTTGGGTCGCCCACCGTCAGTAATGAGGTTCTAGTGCTTCCTCTCTTTGGATGCTGTCACGTGCAGACCCCGGGACAAGGTTAAGATCGAAATCGAGATCTCTTCAACAGGTGGTCTTTTTCCTTTTCTTCTCTTCGGGAAATTCCATATTAAGCCTCACCAAATGCTGTAGGTCGATGGCTTCTGTGAGATGTTTCCAATCTAAACTTATCTCTTCTCAAAGAAATTTCTTCTTCGGTAAATTCACGCCAGGTTCGATGCCAAAAATCGCTAATGCAACTCGCTTCAGGCTTGTGATTCCGTTGTATTCTACACATACGTTTAGAATTCTACACTAGCTTTTAACGTTTCTTTTAGAATAATATTTTCGTATTCGTTAATGTTTTAAATCTGTTAAGAAGATATTTGATTTAATCACGATTTCTTTGACGCTCCGGAAATTGTTTCAGAAGATTTTTATCCATTTCTCAACAGTTCGTATGCAAGTTTACTGACAATAGTGCTTATCTACACTGAATGTCAAATCGGCGAACCAAGTTTAAATTTTGACCCCGTCGATACGTTCCTTTTCGCATTAATGACTTTGGAAAGGCATGAATTTATTTTTACTCCCCATCGTTAGGATTAAATAAAAGACTGGACACTCTGATCTCGAGCCTTGTTGAAAACCCGTCTTTGATAAGAAAAATTCTGAATTCACAACTGTTGATAAGCCAAGGGGAAACTATTCAATTGGAAAATCACAGATAATTGATGATTAATTTCTTTGTTATTTTTTACAGTTTATCAACCTTTTGTAGGTTATTTAAAGCCGAAACGTTTTTGCTAGTGAACATTGTATTAAAAATCTTTTTGAGTTGTTCATGTTTTTTAGATACAAGTCCTAATAATTGATCCGGGGCTGGAAAGAAGAAATGGATCCATGCCATTTGTACGTAAGTGAATAGAACGAAACCGACCACAATTAGATTTCTCATTCATATCCATTATTCATTGCACCACCCTCACATCCACGCTTACAGCATCTGGTGTCCCCATAGGGTCACTCATCTAGATACAGAACAGACTAAGCTTCGCTTAAGTTCGGTGATACAGTGGAACCTCGGTTCACGAATTTAATTCGTTCCTGAATCCCGTTCGTAAGAAGAAATGTCCGTTAACCGAATCTATATTTCCAATGGGAATCACTATAAAATGGATTAATCCGTTCCTGGTGCCTAGATGATTGCTTATTTAAACTTTTACAAGAGTACTTTGTGTACAAGTTTATACACAAAGCTAATGAAAATCATTAAATCTAAGAAAGAAATAAAGCCCAATAATAAATAGATAAAATATAGACGAACACTTTAATTTTACCGTCGTACCTGTATGTAGGAGAGTTGATGGCGTAAGTGGAAAGGGAAGAAAAGAAATGTTATTGCTTGGAAAGGGGAAGGAACGACATGATTGTCTCTTTATTTATAACAATATTATAAATCGTTGATTTTGCCGTATGAAACTGAGTAGGACGATACAGTATCATCAATAATTGTTTTTCTCTTAACTTTTCTTTTTCCTTTACTAGTATCACTGCTAGCTTTCTTTGGGGTCATGACTGAGGACTAATGAAGAGAAAAAAAGGCACAGTACAATAAAACTGGCGAAGAAGAGCGCAGCAGAACCCACGAATGTATAGAACACGGCGATCGACTAAGAAATGATTGCGTTCGGGTTAACTCGGTTCGGCTCGGTTCGGCTCAGTTCGGCTCGGTTCGGCTCGGTTCGCCAATGTTGTTCGAGAACCGAAATTTTGTCCGATAACCGAGGCATTTTCATCTCGAATTTCCTGTTCGAAAACCGATTTGTTCGACATGTGAGACGTTCGAGAACCGAGGTTTCTCTGTAGTTCTCGAATCGGTGTTTCAACATGATATGGCCGTAAACCCCACATATAATATGATTCCGGCTTAGTTTGTTGAGAAAGACGAGAAGTTATTGCTACTAAACCGGTGACAGCCATGTGGTAAATAATAAAATAGAACAGTCTATCTATCCTTGGGATGCAAACAGTACAAAATACGGTGAACTCTGATTTCAAAAACGTAGAGGAAACAACGGGAAACTATTCTACTACCTTTCCAAAGAAGTCATTGCATTTCACAGATAAAAGAGAAAAGTAACAGAAACAAAGAAAAGGTCCTGAAATGTTATGTAATATTGGTGCTCCTATATGGCAGTGAATATTGAACAATCTCCTCACAGATGAAGAAGAGGCTTGAGGCAACAGAAATATGGTTATACAGAAGGATGCTGAGAATAAAATGCACTGAAAATATGAAAAACAATGTTTTTAAAAAATGGAAACAAAAAGGACATCTATACTTAACATCAGAAAGAGACAGTTGTAATATGTAGGACACACAATGGGGAAAAAGGGCTTAGAAAAGTTGATACTTACAGGATAGATTGAATGGAAGAGGGACAGAGGAAAGTAGAGATTAACGTACCTAACGAGCTTGTGTAAATTGTTGGCAGAACAGGGATTGGGAGTGATAGTAAAAGGATAAAAAACTTCCTAAAGTCTATAGAGTACAAGAAATTTTGGAGAGCCATAGCCATCCACGTCCTCAAGAGACACGGTACAAAGAAGAAGACGAAGAAGGAGGGGGAGTAGAAGAAGAATTGCCTGTCTTGAAGGGACCTGGTAATTCAAATGAATGGTAATGGTAATATTAGCCGTTTTCCTTATAAGGAAACATACGTCATTCATTTACCAACACTCAGTATTACTGTCGGCTGAAATTTATAAAATGTTTGTCTTAAAACAGTTTTTCAGGAAAAACAGGTTTCACTTAAAATAATTTTTATGGAAAATAGGTTATAATTAAAACACATTTTCTAGAAAATATGTTTCTCTTAAAACAATTTTTCAGGAAAATAAGTTTCTCTTAAAACAATTGTTCTGGAAAATAGGTTTCCGTTAAAACAATTTTTCTGGATATTAGGTTTCTGCTAAAACAATTATTCAAGAAAATTGATTTCTCTTAAAACATTTATTCTTGAAAAAAAGTTTTCTTAAAACAATTTTTCTGGAAATTAGGTTTCTATTAAAACAATCTTACTGGAAAATAGGTTTGTCTTAAATTATTTTCTGAGAAATAGGTTTCTGAATTCCTGTAAATGTTACTTGTATTCCTAGTATCTAATGGGGTAGAAACTGGATACTATTTTGCCTGACACCAAGGCTATTCGTTTGCTTCGTCTTAGAGTGTCCGGAAAGTTATTGCGTTTTACCAGAAATTATTAAAAATACAAATGTCAGTTAATATTCATTAAGAATTTTTTATAAATAATATCCAGTAATATATGTCAAAATCATATAAAAACACATGAATTAAATTTGTTTAAATATTATTTATAAAAAAATAATAGCATATTCATTTTCAACGATCAGAAACAAAGGGGAAGGTAAATTTTTAATTCCAGGTTTAAAGAAATCTGTGGATTTTTTCTCTGAAAAATATTTTAAATATTCTTTCCAAATTCTTTGTTTCTGACATTTTCCCCAACATCTGAAATGTTCTAGTGATAAAAAGCAGATGGAAATCCGGACTAGTATTGACAACATCGAAGAATCTCCAGTCGTAATGATTTTATTTTTTCTTGGATATGTTTTGCATTGTCTGCAGAATAATTCCTTTTCTGTTTACCAAAAAAAAAAAAAAATGATACTGTACGCCATGATATTAAATCATATTGTGGCTGTCAAACTTATGCAGGTACAAAATTTAACTCTCTGCTTAATGTAGTAAAACTCGACGGAAAATGAGACACAGATATATGAAAGCTCATATGAACAAGGAATGGTGCCTTTCAGAAAATAAACCCAGTATTATGACATAAGAAAAACGCCTTTAGTAGAAACAAAGAAAAGAACAGTGAATTGCTATGTCATATATAATCTCTTATATGGCAGTGAAGGCTGGAAAATCTCCCCTTTGATGAGACTTGAAGAGATAGACATGTAGTTAACCTGAAAAATGTTGTGAATAATAAGAAATTATAAGGAAACATGCTTACAATCAAACAGAAACTGGTGAAATTTCTTGGATATAATGAGGAAAGAGAACCAAGAAAGTTTAACACTCACAGGAACAAAATGAATGCAAAGAGAAGTCTATTAATTTGTTTTACTGGGTTGCTAAAACAGGAACACTGAAGTAGTAAAGGTTGACATATGATTAGAACCAAAAGAAAGTCTGGCAGCTGTGGAGAGCCATGATCATGTACTTCCGGAAAGAACTTGACACATAAGAGAAAAATAAGAATATAACTTATTTTGCTAGGCAAATATAGATAAAAATGTACTACGCTCCAGCTTATATCAGAAGTTTCATTATTCTTAAACCCATTATTACGCTGTTGCCGGCAAGATTATTGCCGTTCCCTTGTTAATAATACAAGCTTTAGTGGAGATTTTGTTCAGTGGCAATTTCTTTATAAATTCAGTATATTCTATGCTTACACCATTATTGCAGATATAAGATGAGGCTATATTGTATTAAATGAGAGGTAATTGGGTATGTAACTTCAAAGCTTCCATTTTTACACAACACCGGTAGATTCAATCAATATTCTTCATAAGGGAAGCAGCTTCTGTCTTGGAAAAATAGAGTGATCCATCGCATTAAGATATGAAAGAGTAATAAAATAGAAACGGAAGGAAGCCAATATGAGCCTATTCCCGCTGCCACTGTAAATAGTATTTTTGTTGAAGAATGAATGGATAAAGTGATCAACATTTTATTGCCGTCTTTGTTCATTTTTCAGAATATGCAAAATCTTCAACGCCGAATATAAAGTTTCATTCGACTCAAATGTGTTTATTTCGTTAATCCATTTGATTAATTTTCTAAACCGGTTATCATTCACTTCTGCCGCCATTAAATAATCAATGCTTGAGTTTTATGTTTTTTCATTACATTTTTTTGTTTTTCCACCATTTTTTTTTTTGCTTTTTTTTATACATTTTCAATTTTTTCTAATGATATTTTCTACTGATTTTGTCTATAATTCTTTCATTTTTACTTTTTCTATTAATTTTCCTTTAAGTTTTCTACTATTTTCGACTCTTATTTTTTTTTTAATTTTCTACTAATTTTTGTTGCAGGTTCATAATAATTTAAATTAAGTTATTAAAATAATTCCTACTTGGAGTTAAATACTGGCCATCAATCTCACGAACTTGATGAACTTTTAAATAGTAGTCAATTCTACTGCCTTTTAAACAAAACACACATTTCAATGATTTTTTTAAAGTTTAAGATGTTTAAATTTGAAGCCAGACATTAAAATATTGACGGATTTCGGATTATCACGAAGTAAAATTTCTCATTAGATAAAGTTCCGCTGTTTTATTAGAGCGAATAAAAATATTAATCATTTTTGTACTATCGAAATCTCAAGGATCTTTCACCTTCTTTTGAGACAACTTTATAACGAATCAAATAAGAGAATTGAGCTGCTGAAAATATATAGTCAGGTTACAGTGACCGCACCAGCCTAACGTAACTAACGGCCGTCTTTAGGAGTTTAAACTTGTTTCCCCGCATCTTAAGGCGAGATTATATATTTAGACTAAAATTTCTAATATTCTGAAGGTATATTAAACGGGGAAAAACAGTACTTTAGAAGAGGACAATTTTGCCGAAGCTACTTTTTTAAAGAATTACAATGAAATAAATATGGGCATGTAATGCAACACGGCAGCGCACACATATATAGATAGATAGATAGATAGATAGATAGATAGATAGATATGAATAAACTGAGATAGATAGATAGATAGATAGATAGATATGAATAAACTGAGATAGATAGATAGATAGATAGATATGAATAAACTGAGATAGATAGATAGATAGATAGATATGAATAAACTGAGATAGATAGATAGATAGATAGATAGATAGATAGATAGATAGATAGATGTAACTCTTCCCTGGTCTTTTGAAGAGATGTAGAAGTTTATCCATTGTTTCCTCTTTAGGATTGCATTTCCTGTTCTTTCTAAAATGTTCTCATTCTCTCTCGATCCCAGTAACCGCTGTGCGTCTTAGTGGCATTATCGTCTTGCTTCTGGTGAACTGATTTAAAAGAAAACGATAGATTGATAGATAGACACGGTGTATGGATCGGTTACGAAAAATCTAGTGTAGGGAGCAAGAAATTTGAACAGAGGATATGTTACGCTCGGGGTACTTTTGTCCAACACGGTAAGATGCTACAAAGGAAAATATTAAACATGGGCTCGAGTCACGTTCTTAAATAGCCTCGTTCTTGTATGAATGTCATGCTTGGCGCCGAACTTTTACAGATATATCTAAACCTATCATCAATATACAACAGTTTTCTCAGATCAATATTAGAAATGGCGTCACGCGAATGAATTCTTCAAGACAAACGTTCATCGGAACTTACAGAATCACAAAGAGGTTTACCAAATACAATCAAAGTCACTTGAAGACTTCCAACAGCAAAAGCAATAATAGCAAAAATGCTAATCATATTTAAATAGAAGATAAAAAATGATATAATCAATACGTTCAAATGCTACACTATCTTAAGCAAATACGAAACTCCCGACAATACTAGAAAGAGTAATAAATGTGGACCGTGAAAGTCGAATTTCCTGAAAAACTGTTTTAATTAAAAGACTTTAACAGTCTCTACCAACAGTAATGTAAACAATAAAACAGGGCTTATTAACCTGGGGATCTATGAACTCGCTAGAGGGGTTTGAAGTGCTCCGTGGGGATCAGATAAAAATTAACACATTCTCTATACAGCCCTTGTCGCAATCAACGGTTTGGCATTGAAAGAAATAAAAGAAAATGTATCCTACCACAGATTGAAAGAAAACGAACTACTTACAGTGCCGACCGCTAGGTGTCTTTTGATTTGATGCACCCACTGGCATATTTTCTTTAATAACATTATTTTAATATTCGGGCCGGTAGGTGAAAATGAATAAATGTAATGTTTAATTAATAAACGGAGCGTCTAATCAAATATGAGTATCCACGAAAGTAACGTTTAAGTTGATAAAATCTTTTGGATTAATTAATAAAAACATCCATGACGTCTTTAGAATTATATATAACTCAATAGTAATTTTAAGGATCTGCATTGTTTTTCATAATAATTCAGCATGCCTAGACCTCGAAATCTCAACGGAATGCATAAAGGTTTTCTAGCAGTGCGCATCCACTACCGAGAATCGAACCCGGATAATTACGACACAATGCAAGCATTATACAAAATGGCCAGCAGGTCTCGGTGACGAACAGTAAATTAAGTTACAAGGCACAATAAAGCACAGCTAACCCTATTTCCTGAGATGATAATCAGCCAAGAATGAATAACTCACAAGACAGACGTCAAGAGCAAAGACTTCCTACACCAAGCCGCTCCATCCAGAGAATTAGAAGCTGAATCTAGCATAGGATTATACAACTGAATCGTAATTTTGGAAATTTTAGTAATTGCTTTTCTGTATTCTGTTGAGTTTTCTAGGTCTAAAGACAAGGAATCTCTGTCTATAAAAGGTAGGATGTGTGTGTGTGGGGGGGGTTAACGAATGCACGGCCGCAATATTCGACGGATTTGCATCAAAATTTACATGCACATGCTCCAAGTTAGTGAGAAAGCCAAGACCGACATTGCATTTCCCAACTCCCACCGATAGTAGAAATAATCGATTTTTCATGCTTTTACGGCAGTTTTCATGTAGTTTGCGGTCATTTTCTACTGGCCAGAGTGAAAGCCTATAGCTGGCTGCCACGAATAGGCAGGAAGATTCTATTGGCCAGCGTGAGAGCCAACAGCTGACTGACACGAATGTTAACTAGCATGTAAAAAAATCGATAGCTTCATTCGTCACAAGTGGGAAAAATTTAAATCTGCATGGCACTTTACTTCAATTCTTCTTATAATCAACGTTGATCCTGATTCCGTAGAAGTGGGTTGGTTGTGAAAAAAGTATTTGTTGTTAACATTCTTTTTACATTCGGTTTTTCCAGTCACGAGTCCTTTTTTAAAGCTGATCGTTTTGTGTTCATTTTGTTTAGTTCTTTTTTCGTAACAGATTTAATGTTTAGTATAGAGCTTAGAAAAAATTCACAGTGTGAGATAGGCAAGACGTAAGGCATGTAGCAACATCAGCACGGCAAAGTGCACTCCTTTAAAGGCAAGGAAGGGCAAAAATATTTCAAGTCAAATGATAGCGATTGCTGTATGAGTCCTACGATTTTTGAATCAAGCATCGGCAACGCCGGACCATGCTGCTAGTTATATATATATATTGCAACAATCGATTACAAATTCTTGAAAACATCCTAATTAAAAACCAAAACCCAACATAAATAAAATAGCATGTCATACTGTCAGAGATATCTTAAACATATTTAATAACTAATCCTCCGAATACTAAACACCCCTCCTTATTAATAATGAACTAATCCTACCACATTGTCTAAATACCCAAAGTATTGTCCACAAAACTAAAATAATAAGCAATCTATTTCAAACCAAAACATTCAGCCATGATAACGGTTGAGGATACCAGAAAGCTAAACAACTTGGACTAGGGTCTTATTTTAACAACTTAGACCCAAATATTAAAAAACTTGCGTCAAAGCAAGAAAAAACTAAACAAAAGTTTATTAAAGGGAAAAGTTCCGTAGTTTTTAACGACACGTGCCTCAATATATATATATATATATATATATATATATACATATATATATATATGTGTGTGTGTGTGCGTGTCTGTGTGTATTATATATATATACACAAATATATATATATATATATATATATAAATATATATATATATATATATATACAAATATATATATATATATACATATATATATATATATATACAAATATATATATATACAAATATATATATATACAAATATATACAAATATATATATATATAAATATATATATATATATATATATATATATATATATATATATATAAAAGTGAACATAGAAGTCAAAACATAGAGGCGACAGTCTGTTTCATGCTAGATGACACTTTTGTCATTACATACCTTCTATTACACATATTGAGCAATTTTAGCCATAAATCTAGCATGCTTCGGAAATATATATATATATATATATATATATATATATATATATATATATTTCTAAAGCATGCTAGATTTATATATTGAGCAATTTTAACCATAAATATAGCATGCTTTATAAATATATATATATATATATATATATATATATATATATATATATATATATATATATATATATATATATATATATATATATATATATATTTCTAAAGCATGCTATACTTATGGCTAAAGTTGCTCAATATATGTGATAGAACGTATGTAATGACAAAAGTGGCCACTTAGGGGAACATCAAACGGTGAATCTCATGCATGAACGCTATCTTCAGTCCATGGATTGCTGGCAATAGTTTTTTTTTTTTTTCTCTCCAAAAACGTCTTGCTGGTAATAGTTTTTTTTTTTTTTTTTTTTTTTTTTTTTATAAAAACGTATTGCTGGCAATAGTTTTTTTCCAAAAACGTATTGCTGGTATTATTTTTTTTTCTTCAAAAACGTATTGCTGGTAATATTTTATAATGCTTTTTACCTTAGTTTCGTGGTTAACTATTTGCCCATAGCTGGGACCCTAACAAGTTCTACCACCCTTGGTCATGGTGGCCCTGTGAACACCAACAATTAAGAGGTGGTTCTACGTTCCTCAAAACCTCCTGATCAAAGTCCTTGCTGTTGGACGTAGTTTATCGTCTTACCCAGGACGTGGATGTAGTTTATCGTCATACCTAGCTCGCTGTATTGCTGGTAATTTTTTTCAAAAATATATTGCTGGTAATAATTTTTCTAAAAATGTATTGCTGTTAATATTTTTTTTTCAAAAATGTATTGCTGGTATTTTTACTATAAATATGTTTATACTTTAATAGCGCTTTGACCCCAATTTGGGGTTTAACTATTTGCAAATATCTGTGACCTAACGAGTGTTATCACCCCGGGTCAGGGCGAATCTGTGAAGAACGGTAATTAAGATTTTGTTCCACGCTCTTCAAACCTCCTGATCAGAGACCTTGCTGCCGGATGTATTTTGTCGTCATACCCAGGACGATTGAGAAGGTTTACTTTGCGTCCTACTTCTCTGAAAACATGGTAGAGAACGTTGTGATTTTATTTCAGATCGCTCTTATCGCAAATATGAGTACCTATCATTGGCATACCCCACCTCGTTCTCTGGACATTAGTCTTGAGTGGGGAAACAAGACTGCTGTTTTCTATCGTTTTGCTTGAAATGCTTTACCTCAGTTGATGCTTCACTTCACATCCGGGTGTGTATATACATCTAGCATAGGTTAGGAATAGCTTAAAGATATTGGCGTTCACACATTCTCTTTGTAATAATTCTGGTGAAGTTTGGAATTCTTCAGTATTGAGGTCCTCGCCAGACATGGTGAACTGATATAGTTCTTCAGTCAGATGTAGATATTCAGTAGATTTAGTGCCTGGACGGATATTTCTAATGAATGAAAAGAGGAAGTTTCTATTGATATAGTCGTATGTTGCTGTTCGGTTTACATAGCAGTTATACAATATTCTATTTCCTGATTTTTTTTTATGAACATTAGTCAAATTTGGTTGTGTGGAGTTGACTTCAATAGAATTGCGATAGTCCCGTTAATACAATGTCCATTTGTACCATCATCATAATGGATCCAAGTGAGATACCTCTATATGTGTGAGGTGCTTGAGGACTACCTTTTTTGTTTCCAGGAAGCATTAATACGTGATACAGTTTTGGAGGGTTGCGCTTCTGATTCTGATGACCTTATTTTGAGGAAGTTTTTTTCTGATTCCATACCTCCTTCATGAAATTTAGAAAGATTCTTTTTTTAAATTAGGGGAGAGGGTACGCTAGTTTCAAATGTTCAACCTCAATGTTATGTGATACATTATTATTATTTCGCATTTTTTATAGCTTTCTTTAATTGCTCATCATTAGGTTCGTTATTGTTTATGTTTGCAGGCAAACATTGTAATACTCGGGTGTTCTCTTTTCTCAAGTTTATTCATCTTCGTGCGATCAGCGTTGAAATGTCACTTTTTTCTTTAGACCAGGATATCGTTTCTCTTTTGGATTCGATTGTAGGTTACTATCGGAATTTTTTCTCTTTTCTCAATATGTCAACACAATGTCAATGCTGTTTGGCTTCATTAATTTGTGTTTCAACTTTTGGAGAGATTGGTTTCCAAAACTATTACCTCTTTTTTTTATATTTTCATTCATAGTTGTTTCCTTTTACTTCATTTTACTCTGTGATTCTTTCGAGTAACAATCATTTCAAAGCATCACACAGGAGCATCTATTTCCGTCTCAGTGCTGTTGGAAGTGCCTCGCGTGCTCCGGTTAAGGAGAGTAAGATTTGATTTTTATTGTTAGATTCAAGATTTAGGGACATCAGTTTGAACTCGTGTTTAGCACAGAATTCACTCCTTACGCTCTCATTATTTTTAATGGCTTTCGTATATTGTGTGAACAGAAACGAGGCATTTTATTGGCTGGTTTTGTTAGTTTTGTTACGAGATATCTGCGAACATATTAAATGTAGAAATTATACATTCTGACATCTGTCACGAAATGCTTAGGGTGTCATTACAAATTTGATCGTGATGAATTATAAATTAACCAATCAAATTACAACAATGATTCATTCATGTGAACCGCCGTATAGTTTGCCATCTCTATCATCCTACAGTGTGTTGCTTATAGATAATTTCAGTTTAATTATTTTTTTTTAAGTGATAATTAGAAATTTCCATTCTTCATCAGTTTTGCTTGATAACTACACACCAACCTTTCTTTTGAATATCGCATTGTTTAAGTAGGAAGTTCAGAAATTACAGGTTGTTACAATGGGATTTACATGTCAACAAAAACGAAATAAGAAACCAGTGCCTACACGAAAGACAATAATCCAGCCACAGAATTCCTTCATTTCTATCTGGTGGAATATGAAAGGTGTCGGCCATGGCGAGCTCCTGGACCACGCGAAGAACAATACTGCAGATGTTTTAAGACAGCTTTGCGGTAGAATCGATATCGACACAAAATGAGAAATTAGATAGCCGAGTTCGAATTCTAGTCAGGTTCATTGCATTCAGTTACGCGCAAATACCCTTGGAAAAGGTATGAATCTATTTTTTCTTTTCCTCGCAGCTATGGGTTGAATACCAGGACAGACTAGGTTCTACAGCTGTAGATAGCAACCAGTCTACCGCAGAAAGAAATAGCTGCCTACTGCGGGAAAATGGCATGCCTAGTCTGTCATGAATCGAAAGAGACATAATCGCTCAAGCATATAGCCCATATAACACTTAGCTGAATGCCTGAAGTATGCAAAATTAGAAAAGGGTGTAAAAAAAATCAAGCACTCTTCGTTAATAGACTTCTCATTGCTTTCATTTTATTCCTGTGAGTGTTAAATTCTCTTGAGTTTCTTTCCTCATTATATCTAAGAAATTGCATAAGTTTCTTTATGATTGTAAGCATATGTTTCCTTATAACTCATTATTATTCTAAGCATCTTTCAGTAGTTTAAGTACATTTCTATCTCTTCAAGTCTCATCTTCGGGGAGATTGTCTAGCATTCACTGCCATATAATAGATTTGTCTAGCATTCACTGCCATATAATAGATTATACATGACACAGCAATTCATTATTCTTTTCTTTGTTTCTAATAAAGAGATTTCTTATATCTTATTACTGTGTTTATTTTCTGAAAGACATCATTCCTTATTCATATGCGCCTTTACATATCTCTGTCTCATTTTCCATCGGGTTTACTAAATGGTGTTCCAATAACTTGGACTGATTTTAATATAAATTAAGTTTAAGCTTTTAAGGATTTTTTTTCTTTTTCTTTCAGAATTGGTGAACATTAGGGCGATATTATTTTTCACAGATAATTGCCATGACTCAAATTACAAGATTAATAAATAAATTTCTACCCATAACACTGATTTATTTACTGCTGACTTTGATCTGTCTTAAAGAAACACCCTTATATATAATCCGTCTTAATGAAACACCCTTAAGAAGAGAGTTAAATTTTGTACCTACATAAGTTTGACGGCTAGAAAAAGATTTTAATATTATGGAGTATAGTATCATTTTTTTTTTTTTTTTTGGTAAACAGAAACGGTATTATTATGAAGACAATGCAAAACATATCAAAGAAAAAATAAAATCGTTGGGACTGGAGATTCTTCGGTGTTTTCCACATTAATCCAGATTTCTATTTGCTTTTTATCACTAGAACATTTCAGATGGTGAAGAACACTTCAGAAACAAAGATGAAATTGGAAGAAAATCCTTCAAATATCTTTCAGAGAAAAATCTAAATGTAAATAGAGTAAATGATTTTCACATTGTTGTGGATTCCGGGAATGGAATCCTGCACAAATAAATAAACAACGCCAGTAATTGAAATAGGAATATAAGTGTATCGAACGTAAGAATACAAACTTGAAATGAAGATTAGTAGTCCAGGAATACAGGTTAGTAGAAAGTATATGTACAAATCTCTGTAAGTGAAGCCATACTTATCTCTCTCTCAGTGGACTCTACGTATTTCAACCTTATCTCACTGTATCTCCCCGTATCTCAACGTATCTCTCCGTATCTCAACGTATCTCTCACCCTGACTCCAACTCTGTCAGTATAAGTATACTTTAGACGAGTCCATCTTGTGTAAAAGGGGAGAGTCCCTGAACACATATGCATAGTTTAAGAATTTTGGAAGAACCTGTAGATGTCACAAACTCACCTTAGGCTGGGTTGCAACAATTTGGAAAACATTCATGCACCCTGCTCTTATGTAGAAGGACCAATCAGTAAACCCATAATTTTTACCGTTATTTTGCTTGAATATGTATATAGCAAATATGCATGTAAATTCTCTCAGAAATAAGAAATTTTGCATTCGCTAAAGGAAAATATAAATTCAGATATAGTGTAATGTCATTATGAAACCTTATAGAAAACTATATCCATAATAGGACAGCCATATTTAAAAATAACATGCACTGTCGTATATTGCATTTTTCCTAAAATTTAAAAAATTAAAATGCTATATAATCAAGTGCAGAACTGAAAACCTTCACCAAGGAACAAGAGAATTATCTTTTTTCCTTGATTCTACCGAATCACCTTCAACGCAATTTTCCTCTGTCCTCAACTATTTGCAATCAGTTAACCGGGACTTATTGTTATTTATTGATGATACTTGTTTTACTAGAGCTGCATAATTCCATGGGTTCGTCTACTCTTAGAGCATTTGTCTTATTTGCGTGGTTTCGGAACAAGTATGTCGCCAATGAAGACGTCGGTCGTGCTGGAAAAGATTGGTTTTAGACAAGAAAAATATCACCAAAAGTAGTCCCGGTAGCAATTAAGACAATGAAGCCAATATGTCTTTAATCATACAACGACATCTACTCCTTGCACGATTTGTAATGTCAAAAACGAAATAGTGATGACAAAACGAAGAAGAAGAAGAAGAGGAGGAGGAGCGGAGGAGGAGGATGAAGTAAATAGTACTGGTAGAACAATAACATGAGCATGTAAAAATTGAGAAAGAAAGAAAGAAAGAAAGAAGAGGAGGAGGAGAAGGAAGAGAAGGAGGCATGAAAAACTGAAGAAGAAGAAGAAGAAGAAGAAGAAGAAGAAGAAGAAGAAGAAGAAGAAGAAGAAGAAGAAGAAGAAGAAGAAGAAGAAGAAGAAGGAGGAGGAGGAGGAGGAGGAGAAGAAGAAGAAGAAGAAGAAGAAGAAGAAGAAGAAGAAGAAGAAGAATAGGATGTAATAGTAATACTACTGGTAGAAAAATAACATGAGCATGAAAAATTGATAAAGAAAGAAGAGAAGGAGAGAAGGAAGAGGGGGATGGTTGTAGTAGTAGTAGAACTGTTAGAACAATAACATGAGCATGAAAAAATTGAAGAAGCAGAAGAGGGGGAGGAGGAAGTGGAGGATGTAGTAGTAGTAGTAGTAGTAGTAGTAGTAGTAGTAGTAGTGGCAGAACAATGACATGAGAATGAAAAAAATCGAGGAAGAAATAATTAAAATCAGAAGAACGAGAAGAGGAAAGTAATATTTTTCTTACGAGCAGTGACAAAAAGAGAAAAGGAAACCGAAGATAAACGAAAGTAATTATCTTTTTATGGCGAGGTTTACTCTGTACAAGGCCCATGGACACTCGAGGTAGAGAATTCGTTTATGGCGTAGTTTGTGACAACAGAAAAGAACAAGAATAATGAGAAAATTTATAAACTTTCAACGATATAGCTTCGGATTAAATATTTCTAAGGTGTCAATAGTAAATCACCCGATGTGGAACGAACTCGCTACACTTGAAATTGTAATGTGTAAACGGAAAGCGTTAGTAAAATAAGGTATAGGTAAGAACTAGGGGGGGAAAAGGAGAGGCAGAAGAGAAGAGCGAGAGAAATGAGGGAGAGAAAAAAAGAAAAAAGAAAATGGCGGAGGGATAGGAGGTAGGAAGTAGCAGTGAAAAATAATAACAATAATATAAAAGGAAAAAAACAACGATGAAAAAAATAAGGGGAAATTGAAAAAACAATAAATGGACCAAAAAGAAATAAAGAGAGAAAGAAAATTATATAGAAAGAAATAAGGAAAAAATAACTAAAAAAAAGTTTAGCAGTTGAATGAAGAAGAAGAAGAAGAAGAAGAAGAAGAAGAAGAAGAAGAAGAGTAAGAGTAAAAAGAAGAAGAAGAAGAAGAGTAAGAGTAAAAAGAAGAAGAAGAAGAAGAGTAAGAGTAAAAAGAAGAAGAAGAAGAAGAGTAAAAAGAAGAAGAAGAAGAAGAGTAAAAAGAAGAAGAAGAAGAAGAGTAAAAAGAAGAAGAAGAAGAAGAGTAAAAAGAAGAAGAAGAAGAGTAAAAAGAAGAAGAAGAGTAAAAAGAAGAAGAAGAAGAAGAGTAAGAAGAAGAAGAAGAGTAAAAAGAAGAAGAAGAAGAAGAAGAGTAAAAAGAAGAAGAAGAGTAAAAAGAAGAAGAAGAAGAGTAAAAAGAAGAAGAAGAAGAAGAAGAGTAAAAAGAAGAAGAAGAAGAGTAAAAAGAAGAAGAAGAAGAAGAAGAGTAAAAAGAAGAAGAAGAAGAAGAAGAAGAGTAAAAAGAAGAAGAAGAAGAAGAAGAGTAAAAAGAAGAAGAAGAAGAGTAAAAAGAAGAAGAAGAAGAAGAAGAGTAAAAAGAAGAAGAAGAAGAAGAGTAAAAAGAAGAAGAAGAAGAAGAAGAAGAAAGAACGGTAAAAATTCAATATAGGAACAGATAATGTCCCCCAGAAAGACA
Source organism: Acanthosepion esculentum (assembly GCA_964036315.1). Lineage (NCBI taxonomy): Eukaryota > Metazoa > Mollusca > Cephalopoda > Sepiida > Sepiidae > Acanthosepion > Acanthosepion esculentum. Next base: position 42,070,221 of record OZ038476.1, on the reverse strand, counting down.
ATTTGACCCTCTGTATCTGTGCAAGAGACCGGAGAGCACTCGGTAGATATGGCAAACGATAACGAGAAGCTCATCAGCAAAGTCCGGAACAACCCCAAACGCACACAATATGTTATAGGAAGACAAAAAGTTATTATCGGGCAAAACAATTTCCATGTCACAGAATGAGATGATGTGATGTCAACATACCTGTAGGTTGGATAAATGCCGATATGAGTTCTCATTAGGGGAAAAGTCGCTGGGGCTACTTGGAAACAAAAAGAAATATCACTTTCTAATTTATATATAAGATTGCATTTAGGAAGATACGACGAGTGATCCAGTGTCTTTTGCAAGAAATTGCATAATATCTATGCATTATTAGTAAATTGACTAATATACATTTGTCTCTACTTATCTACTAACCTGTTTTCTTCAATACACACACACACACACACACACACACACACACACACACACACACACATATATATATATATATATATATATATAAAGACATGTCTCATTGAATAATTTAGACAAATTTTGTCTACTAATTTACAATAAGGTCTTCTTATATACATAGGCAATCTTTTTAGTATTCTTATTAAAGGAAAAGATATAATTACAATGTTAATACATATTCATTTATTCCGAGTACTTTCGACATTAGCACAATGTCATCATCAGGGTTTTGTTTGTTTTTCCTAAGACAAAATTGTTATATTCATCTGAAAGTTATTTTTTTAACTATGAAGTGAAAAACGCTAAGGTTATGTACTGTACGATTTAAATGTAACAATGCAAACGTCAGGGGAGGTAACTAAGTTTTGAAATGTTCATATGTTTAAAAAAAACATCTATTAGCTAAAACCTAGATATTTAAAACTATCTATTTTAAAACATGTGTGCATTATTCAAAATTAATTTATTAAGATATGGTTTCAATTTTAATTTAGATAGTTTCAATAATTTTGACTCCATGTTTATTATTTTCCTGAAAAATTATAGATACATTTTCAACAAGAATCTTCCTAAATTGCGAATGTGAACAGACATCTGTTATAAATTTTATGATATGTTTGATGCATCATTTAAATGAAAACACAACCGTCGAGACAACGTGGTAGTAGTATGACCAACATATGTATTACTTTTTTCTGCTCGAGGTACAATCTTTAAATTTATATACCATGTTGGCTTCTGCAACACGTTAATTAGTGGAGTGAGTCATTACGAATGATGAAATTGAATATATTTAATTTAATATATAATTAATTTTATTTTTTTTACTAGGATCGGTGGTGTATATATTAGTATTTATTATTCTTTTAGGATATTTTCGTCTTTATAATTAGAATGTATTTGATTGCAATATAAATATTAATATGTTTAGGGTTAACTGAAGAAGCATTATATATTTGTATTAACATTTCTAATACAGCATCTTATACACCAACAATACAATTAGGTAAATTTTTGTTAATAAGAGTTTGTTCTATTTTTTTAATTTACTATAGAAAAACTATTTAGTGGATGAATTAATTTTTTCACGGTTAATTAAGTTTTTATAATTTCTATTTTTTCGTAATTAGGACATCCCCTCTTACAGTTAAGAGTGTACGAATTTATGCCAGTATATATGGGGATATAGTGAATTTATTATTATTAGTGTTTATCAATATATCTAGAAAAGGAATTTTATTATTATTATTATTATTATTATTATTATTATTATGTTTTGTGTGAATTTAAGGACAGAATTATTTTGGAATTCTTTTTAGAGTTGATATATTTCATCCATATTCTTGACTAATATAAGGATATCTTCAACTTATCTTAGGTAGATGGAGGGTTTTGTAATTATTAAATATATTATTTTCAACACTAGACATAGAAATTGCTAAAAGTAAGGCTTAACACTGAAGCCATAGAAACACCATCTCGTTTTATGTATGTATTCATTTTGTAGTGCAGTAGTGCAAGTTAACAGTGGTTTCTGTAATATACTAGGTCTAATTTTAAGTGGAGCTAGAGATGGATTATGGTATATGATTGTTATAATAATAACAATATTTTCACTAACTCGGATTTTAGCGAATAAATTTTCAACGTCAACGTAGGTTTTTCATTTTTTAGAATTTGAATTACTGAAGTGTTGATTTTATGCTATATTTGCCGGAAATGTATCGTGTGATAAGTTGGTTTATGATTTGCGTTAATTGATACACAGAATCTGGCATGTGAGATATAACAGGACGGAGAATCTCTAAATTATTCAATGAGACACGTCTTAATGAAAACACGCTGCCAAAATATACGCAACATATATATATATATATATATAGATAGATAGATAGATAGATAGATAGATAGATATATAGATAAATAGATATATAGATAGATATATAGATATATAGATAGATATATAGATATATATATATATATATATATATATATATATATATATATATATATATATAGATAGATAGATAGATAGATATATATATAGATAGATATATATATAGATAGATATATATATAGATAGATATATATATAGAGATAGATAGATAGATAGATAGATAGATAGATAATATTACTGGTTAATATACACATACATATATCGAAAATATATACGTATATATGCATACATACATACACATACATATATATACATGTATAAAAAATAATTCCAAGACGATAGAATCCAGGTAGAGTTAGTATGTAATAAAAAGGCTTAAACACTTATATTCCATGGAATGTTTAAGCCTTTTTATTATTATATATATATATATATATATATATATATATATATATATATATATATATATATATATATATATATAGATAGATAGATAGATAGATAGATATAGATATATTCTCTTTATACGTTATTTTTATAAATACAATTATTTAAGTAAATGCTCTGTTTATAATAAGTATAATTATAATTATTAATTAATTAATAATTATAATTATTAATTACATTTACCGGCCTGAATGTCCGGAGAATTTCGTAGGAAATATGTGTTCTCCGTGTAGGATACAGGATCCATTAAGTTGATAATTTGATGATAATAACTCTGAGCAAGTCATTAACATTCCAAATTTGGTTCAGGCAATTGAACCCCTTTTTTGTGTACTTGACACTGTTATCACCGTGTTAGGTTATCCATTTTTCAATCCCCAGTCACGTCGTTTGTAAAAGAAAAAATCTTATTCCTCTAAAGAAATAAAAACGAACTGTTAATTTGGCAGTAATATTTTTCAGTCCCTACCGTCGAATGCCAATTAAGAAACTCCTTTAATCATTCACCTGATGAAGAATGGCCTAATTTCAATATCAATGGAGTTTGAGGTATGACGACAGAGGAACCAGAGTCAAGAAGGTTTACGTGTACCTTTTGGAGTAAAACGTGGATTCGATAATCATAAAATGATAAAGATTACCCACAGGAAGTTTTAAAATGATTACGCAGTATGTTGAGTTTTTCCTTGTTTTCAGTTATACAATCATCTTTCGAAACGAATTTTGAAAATATTTCAAAATAAGTTCACGTTAATGTCAACATAAATTGTCCTTAATTTCTTTTTGCGTCAAAAGGATCATGATACTCGTTGTTCTTTTGAAATATATCCGTACCGAGAAAGGGAAAATATATTATCTTTGCTTCTGAAAATAAAATTTAAAAAAAACAAACGATGCAGGAAGAAAGAAAAAGAATGAAAAAGAAAAATGATTTAATAATAGAGAAGGATGTAACACGGGATTTATCTTGAGTACTTTGCTTTATTTCTTTGCGTTTTAACCTTTTTTTTGTGTCGGTTTTATTTTACTGAAATGTTCTCTGTCACTGCGAAGAGCCACATTTTAAGAACCAAACATCTCGTCGGGTTACTTAGAATACAGAATAACTTACTAGCGTGTTATCTAAACGCATTTACTGTCCGAAAGCAACAACGAAAAGCAATTGCAGGCTAGTGTGTGGGAAGCAAGAGTTTGATTTATTCATTCTTAAATTTGAAACGAAAACTGATACGTTCAGAAACGTAGAGTTGGCATACACGAGAATCGTATTTTACAGGAAGAAACCGCTTTACAGAAACTGAATGATTCCAATTTTGGCTAATCCTGGCGGGGAAACAAACCTGCAAAAAGTAAAAAAAAAAAACAACAAAAAACGAAAAAATCAAAAACAAAAACGAGAACTCTATCTTCGGTGGGTTGCGTCAGTTCCGCTGGCTTGTTTAAAAAAAATAAAACACACTCGAGTTTCACTTTTTTTAATTTTTTTTATGAAACGAAGCGGTTATGAAATACATACAAATAACATTTACTTGGGAACAATTTCAAAATTAACTCACACCTTTCGCTTCTTTCAAATATTTCAACATCAGTATTTTTGAAGTTGAGAACTCCATTTTCTTTTCTCTTGCGCATAACATTAAGGCCATGTTTCAGAGGCAATATTGGTCCTCGACAAATTCCTTTTCTTTAATATCTGTGAATTTCCATACATTCTTGGGGAAGTTAATGGATTGGGTTCCTGCTGCCTTCTCCGCTGTCTGGAATTCAGAGCCTGCTTTCTGATAGACTAGAAAAACCAATTTATTCTGCTATATAACCCATTGCTCTGGAATAACAGATGAATTGATTTCTTTACAAAGGGAATTAGTGCAACAAAAAAAAAAAATAACAGATTAGCCCGAGATTTGAACACATACCTCTGGTCCCACTTTTCCTGTTGATATCCGTGACACCGATTGTATGTAACTTATTAAAATAAACCGAAGGAAACCATGTCTTGCTTTATTTACAGCAGCTCATTCTTAATATCGAGGGTACGATCTATACTCTCCAACTCAGATCTGTACCCATGTGCAATAAATTAAACTTAGTAAATACCCTCACGAGGTGGCTAACTATTGTGTTTATAGTATAAAGATTTAGGGTTATCGATCTGATTTAAATTCAAGTCAAACATGTTAATCATGGTTAAATTCGACTTACCTTAATTAAATATAGATTTATTATATCAACAATATCGTCGATATGATCGTGTATGGTCATAGGGTCGCTGCGCAGTTGAGCACCTAACAAACCTTAGGCATATGTCTAGGTTGTGTGTTAAGGTCTGCGTTTTGGTGAAGGATCTTTCAGTACACTTAGTGACATTGTCATCTTACCTCAGTCTGTCGCTTCTTCTTTTGCCTAAGGTGGTACTTTTGTAAGAAGGTAGTGAAAAGAGTGTTGGCTCTTTGGACCTGTCATACTATTTCAACTTCATCTTCTTGAAGATGGTTATGGCTTCGTCCTACAGGCCTGTTTCTTGTTTGACTGAGTTTCGAACTGTACTGTCGGTGATACAGTCTGCATAAAAGATTCCTAGGATTGTTCTGTAGCATCTCATAAGGATGAGAATTAGTGTCTAGCAAATGTAAATTTTCACAGGACATACTTAAAGCGAGTAACCGAAGACTTTTTTTTCGGATAGTTGAGAGAACAAGGACAAAGTGGTGTGGCAAAAGGTCAAACGTTACCCAGAGCAACAAAAAAGAAAGTTGTGGAGGACCATGATAATCTACATCAAGGAAAACTTGGTACACACAACAAATGTCGTTTCAAAACACTCGTCACGAAGAAAATAATTTCTTAATTTGAACAGCTTCTCCCCACGAACTACTTCATTGTGAAACCAACTCCCGAGAGGATGCTCCCCGACCACTGCGATTATAAACAGTTGAATTCTAAGGTTAAGGCATATACCTCATATATCAGCGCAAAATGTGATTCTTACTCTTTAAACCTCTGACTGTAGAACCTTGCAAACGGTGAACATTATTATTAAAAAAACAGCAATTCAAGTAGACAATTTGAAATTAGATGTCTCCCTCCCTATCTATCTATCTATCTATCTATCTATCTATATATATATATATATATATATATATATATATATATATCCATTTCAGTCTGTTCATATCTATCTATCTATCTATCTATCTCAGTCCGTTCATATATATATCTATCTATCTATCTATCTATCTATCTATCTATCTCAGTCCATTCATATCTATCTATCTATCTATCTCAGTCCATTCATATCTATCTATCTATCTATCTATCTACCTATCTCAGTCCATTCATATCTATCTCTTTATCTATCCATCTATCTATCTCTGTGCGATGTCCCTTTATGATGTAGAAAATTATTACTCTCCACAACTTCAGTCATTTTCTTACTCACACATGATTCTTATTTGTATTTATGTATATTTCAGGGAAATTGAAACAGAAAAAAGGACCCTTCCACTTAGAATCACAAAGAAACAAGTGAAATTTATGGGACACATAATATGGAAAGAGACTGTGGAGAATTTGACACTCACAAGATATAATGAAGGCAAGGTTGTCTGAATGGATGAGAGAACAGGGATTTGGAGCCATAGTAAAAACAAGAACATTAAGGACTACAACCGATAGAAAGATGTGAAGTTATGACAACCTACTTCCTGAACAGCTACAGCTTCAAGAATAAGCCGACAATATAAATAATGATGCTTATTTATACAGCTGTGATTCTCCCATTTCCATAACTAGTATCCATGCAGTAGTAACTGTAAAAGGCTATATCAGATATTTCCAACATTTGATTTGGAACAGTACAGTAACAAATATGAAAGATGTTTTTCAGGAGCTAAAATTCTATCTTGCCTTTCTCTCTCTTTCAATATCTATCTATCTATCTATCTATATATATATATATATATATATATATATATATATATATATATATATATATATATATATATATATATATATATACCGGGTGTAACAGCAAAATTGTCTAAATCGGGTGTCAGCAAAATTGTCAAATTTTTAGATTAAAATTTTAACCGTTGTATCTTAGAAATGATTAAAGATATTTTACTGGAATTTTCAGAGGTTTTATAACACTACCGGGCGCTGCTTTGAATAAAATATTAATGTATTTATCTCTAAGTTGAAATGATGATACCTCTTCCTGTTGTGACCTCCAGATCCAGTTTTCCTCTCTACTGTTCCCACTTCCTTAAACATATTCACCGTTCTTCTCCATCACTGAATGGTCCTTTTCCTCGCATCACTGCTCATTTGGGAAGACAGTGGGTCTGACACAAAATATTTTTAACCTGTTCTCTTTCTAGCTGAATATTTCACAGGTTTTTCAGTGATTCTTACGACAAAGGGTGTCGAGATGACTAAGCGTTTTTTCCGAACACTTTGTAAAAATAAACTCACTTATTTTAGTCGATTTTTAGATATTACACATTTTGTGGGATGGACAATTATCCCATCCTGTTACACAATTTGGATAATTTTGTTGTTACATCCGGTATATATATATATATATATATATATATATATATATATATATATATATATATATATATATATATGGGGGGGTAAAATAGATAGGATAGTTACTATTAGGAGAAATGAAAGGGTACAAATATAATCAGTACGATAAACATTTATTAAATAATAATTATTAACCATATGACAGAAATGAAACACAGAGAGAAAGGTTTTATTTTCGGAATTTTCGGACACGCCTGTGTCCTTCATCAATGGACCGAGATATAGACATCGAAATGGGAATTACTCACCGACAGATGTTTTTATAGATGGTATATTTCTGGTGGAAATCATTTTGTTAGCAAAAACTCGATCTCTTTCTGATTCCCCGATGTGCGAAACTTTATATAAAAATAAACTTAAATTTAAAATTTTGATCAGTGTAAAAGCGTTTTGGCAGGGTTATTATTACTGATGGGAGGAGTGGGGAGTGGGTTTGTAAACAGAGATGAAGAGAGTTATAGGTTGGGGAGAGGAAATGACGTCTCGCATGTAGCAAGTTGTAGCAAAAATTGGCGGACCAAGATGTCAAGTGTAGAATGACGGGCTGTGGGTAGAATATGATGTGATGAAAATAAAATGAGGAGGAAGAAATGGAATATATAATAAAAAATATTATTAAATAAAATGAAATTTAAAGAAGTGAAGGAACAAAAAATGGATGAAAATTTAGATTAAAATTTATTGTTAACAAAAAAAAATGTACAGAAAATATAATAAAATATAAAATATTAGAGGAAAAACTGAGAGGAAAAGTGTATACATATATAGATGCACATACGTGCATAACAATCTGTAAATATACACAAGCCAGAACACAAACATGATTTTTTACACCGATCAAAATTTTAAATTTAAAGTTATTTTCATAAAATATTTCGCACATCAGACAGAGATCGGTTTTTTGATAACAATATGTTTTCCACCAGGAAATATACCGTCTACAAAAACATCTATCGGTGAGTAATTCCCGTTTCTCTGTTTATTCCTCGGTTCGTTGATGAAGAACACAGGCGTGTCCGAAAATTCCGAACTTAAAATCTTTCTCTCCGTGCTTCATTTCTGTCATATGGGTAATAATTAATATTTAAGAAATGTTTATCGTACTGATTATATTGGCACCCGTTCGTTTATCCTTATTTTATTGACTAGTCTGTCTAATTTACATACAAGCACTCACTCACGCACACACACACACACACACACACACACACACACACACATATATATATATATATATATATATATATATATATATATATATATATCGGGTATACCAACAAAATTGTCCAAATTGTGTAACAGCATGTGATAATTCTCAATCTCCCAAAAATGTGTAATATCTAAATATCAACTGAACAAATTTAATTTAAATGTTTATTGTACTTATTATACTGGTAATATATATATTGACTAAGTGTTGACTTCTATGTTCACTTTTATATTCACACGCTCTATCTCTGATATTGAGCACTTTATCCCATAAATATAGCACACTTTAAGAATATATTTCTTCATATATATATATATATATATATATATATATATATATATATATATATATATATTCTTTTTCGCCTAGTTTAAATTTAACGTTCGTCATTTTCGCTTGGTTGATCAAGGTTAAGCCCTCAAGCCTATATTTTTTCTCGAAAATGAAGTGCTATTTTGCTTTTGAAATTAAATTAATCGTTCACTCGCCAGTAATTTACAATCGCTTGAGGAGACGCATTGAGATGCGTCGAAAAACGACTTCAGGTGTGCAGCGATTTTTGACATGTTTTTGATTAAATATCCTCAAATAAATAATATATATCTGTGTGTGTGTGTGTGTGTGTGTGTGTGTGTGTACTCTTTAATGATTTTGAGAAGGTTAGATTTTTTTTAATAAGTTTTTAAATGCCTACATGCACTCTTAAACGTTAGATATCCTTATGACCTTTTGGAAGGCTGATACTATTCGTGAAATCCATTTAAATCTTAATTTAATTTTAATATTTTTCTGAAATTAATATGTTATTTTGAAAAATATTCTGATATTAAAATTACTTTCACTCAATTCTGGCATTAATATTAATTAATTATAAATTGATATTAATGTCAAACGGAGATACTTGTGTTGGATTTTTTTTGCAGCTGTTACAAAAAATTACATATGGAAAAACTATAAAAAAATATAGTATTTTAAAAATCTTCGCAACTCAGTTCGTTGGAATTTAATAAAATGTTCTGTACTTACTGCCTTTATAACTAATTTTGTTTCTAGAAAAGATATGTTTTTTACAAAAAAATTATCGAAAATATTTTTCTTGAAATAAAATAACCCAACTTTATTCAGGTTCGCTAAAAGTACACGTGTTTGCAAATAACTTTATATATTTTGAAATAATTACCACGAGATTTCGAATAAATTTTTATGAAAAAAGAATTTCTAACCTCTATACTAAAATTTAAATCTGTTACGAAAAAAGAAACTAAACAAAATGAACACAAAACGATCAGCTTTAAAAAAGGACTCGTAACTGGAAAAACCGAATGAAAAAAGAATGTTAACAACAAATACTTTTTCACATCCAACGCAGTCCTGCGGAATCAGAATCAACGTTGAGTTTAAGCAACTGAATGAGCCAATTGGAGTAAAGTGCCATGCAGATTTAAATTTTTCCCACTTGTGACGAACGCAAATGTAGTTTTTTTTTGCATGCTAGCATGCTAGTTAACATTCGTGTCAGTCAGCTGTTGGCTTTCACGCTGGCCAATAGAATCTTCCTGCCTATTCGTGGCAGCCAGCTATAGGCTCTCACTCTGGCCAGTAGAAAATGGCCGCAAACTACATAAAAACTGCCGTAGAAGCATGAAAAATCGATTATTTCCACTATCGATGGGAGTTGGGAAATGCAATGTCGGTCTTGGCTTTCTCACTAACTTGGAGCATGTGCATGTAAATCTTGATACAAATCCGTCGAATATTGCGGCCGTGCATTCGTTAAACACCCCACACACACCCTACCTTTTATAGACAGAGATTCCTTGTCTTTAGACCTAGAAAACTCAACAGAATACAGAAAAACAATTATTAAAATTTCCAAAATTAATATTCAGTTGTATAATCCTATGCTAGTCTAGTCGGTCTGGGCATTCCCACTAACTTGGTGCATGTGCATGTAAATTTTGGTGCAAATCCGTCGAAAATTGTAGCCGTACATTCGTTACACACACACACGCATCCTGCCTTTTAGAGATAGAGATCTCGAATTAAAAGGCCGGTGGACTTAAAAAAATCTCTGTCTATATTTCTGAGATATTATGTACATTTTTTACATTATTCGAACTATTGTCCTCATCTTTGTCGCCATATTTATTACAACGTTTCGGCCGTTGTACGCCCCGGCGAACTTTCAGAGGGAAATTAACAGGAGATAACTGATAACTGACATCCATTAAACATGGAACGTGGAACTAGAACAGTCTACCCCAGTGAGCGAAATAAATTGTTAAGTTCGACATTCCAACCACCTGAAGAAGGCCGGAGCATACAAGGGCCGTAACGTTGTAATAAATATGGAGACAAAGATGAGGACAATTGTCCGAATAATGTAAATAATGTTTAAAAAATCTTTAATATCTACTGAAACGCGTCTAAGTCATAATATATATATATATATATATATATATATATATATATATATATATACGTTATGATTTAAACGCATTTCAGTAGATATTACAGATTTTTCTGAACAGTTTAAATTTAAGTCCGCCGGCCTGTTCATTCTAGATTATTAATATATGAAATGTACTCTCCTGACGCGGCCTGATGATTGCGTCCATCATGAAACAGCCTGTCGCCTCTTAGTGTTGAATTTAATGTTCACTTTTATATTTACATACGCTATATCTCTCATATTGAGCACTTTATCCCATAAATATAGCACAACTTAAAATATATTTCTTCATATATATATATATATATATATATATATATATATATATATATATATATATATATATATATATATGGTAGCTGGCTAATCGTATTCGAAGATACTCGTCTAATAGGGTGGGTACCAAATTCCTAATTCCGACGCTCACTCAGGCACATTTGTGCTTGTTCAACACACACAGAGCCCCCTGTGATTTATACTGCAACTATACTGAGCAGACCTTAGTTACAGTTTCTGGGAGACAGCGTGTTATCTAGCGTGATTAACAATCTGGATAAAGCCAGCACACTTAAACGTTCGGTCACGATGACTTCGTGCTAGCATAGCTATCGACGGTCCCCCAAATGTTCCGTCTACCCAATTTCACTCACAAGGCTTGGGTCAACACATGCTATGTTTTTCAGACACTTTCCAAAGGTTCCGCACGCTGGGATCGTCCCCCTCCAGACAAATAACATCAGGAAGTCTCCTTCCTGACAAATCAACTGTGGTGAGTTGCGATGAATAAATTGTCGCTATATTATATTTTTAATTTCGAGCAAGCACGCTGTTTTGGGGATTTTATCGAATGCACAGTGTAGTAATGTCAATTGGGTACCCTGTGTGAGAAAAAGTGCACCATGACGCATTTCACTCGGCCAGAAATTCTAAAACGGCACGCTGTACTGCTTGGCTTTCGCGCCGGAAGATCCAATATGAACATTTCAGAGGTTTTAGGTGTCAATCTGAGGACAGTGTAGAGGGTTCGGAAAGAGTTGGATAAGTCTAATGTTGATTACGAAGATGTTTTGAGTGATCACTATTGACGGCGACCTTACGCCTGCATTCCTCCTCCCACAGGGCCTCAAACTCAAGACGAAGGCCCACATCATTGCCTTGATTACGTAGTGCTGCTCTGGATCAAGAGGGTGGCTGCTGGAAAACCCTATGTCTGGCAACAAGAATCTGTAACATGCCACATAAGCAGAACCCAGTCATGGCTGTCAGAAAATTTCTGCGACCGCGTCAACCATTCGGTTTATTTTTTTTATTTATATCCAGAAAATTGTATCTTTCGCCATGCCTTTGCAAGTCTGTTGCTTCAGTGTACAGTTCCTGAAAAATAGATTTCCTATTTGATTTTAGATAGATCTATAGGTAGTTTATCATTATTATTATTATTATTATTATTATTATTATTATTATTATTTTCTTTGATTTCTTCTGTATACGTATTTCCTCACGGGTTCCAGCCAGAGACCTAAGGCCAGAATTGGCATCATGACATTTTCCTCTGAAAATTGTAAAAGAATAAAAAATAAAAATAAAACAACCAAGGTTACACCCACTCATTTCACATCGTTAAAGCTTTTCGTAAGGCGTGAGCTGTATTTGCGAGGCCATTTTGTTTGTATTTCCTTAACGCTTAGGCTACCAGGGATCCCTTCAATGGGATTTATCAAAACATCCTCCAATCAAACCAATGTCTCCAAACACAACTGAAATTATTGATGCCACTTATTTTAAATTCCCACTTCAAGACCCTTTTAGTTTGATAGGATTTTGAAGATCTTCAAAGTTACATTACGATCTGCAGGAACTACCATGTTAATAAGAAAGCGAATTTTGTTTTTGTGGTTTTTGATCACTGTATCTGGCTTTGATTAGCTTTGATTGTTCCGTCTGTGTACAGTAAAATGTTCTGTCGGTATATATTGTAATTTATTATTATTATTATTATTAGTAGTAGTAGTAGTAGTAGTAGTAGTAGTAGTAGTAGTAGTAGTAGTAGTAGTAGTAGTAGTAGTATTTTATTTCCTTTGATTTCTAATGTGTACTCATTTCTTTCCGGATCCCCCACAGGGACCTAAGGTTTGAAATGGCATAATGACATTTTCCACTGGAAAAAAACAAACAAACCATGTTTTACATAGACAAAGCCCTCCGTAAGGTGTGGGCTGGACTCGTGAGAACATTTTTTTCTATTTCTTTAAGGCATTTATTTTCAGGAATCCCTTCAATTAGTCTACTGGAATCTTTTCCAACCAATCGGAGGGCTCCAACTACAACGGGGATTGTTGATGTTCCCATGTGCCACATTTTTGTGATTTCAAGGTCCTTGTATTTTGATAGCTTTTTGAAGATCTTCAAAGATATATTGCAGTCTGCAGGGACTGCCATATCAATAAGGAGGGACTTTTTTGCGTGCGATCTCTAATAACAATGTCTGGGCGGTTATCATTATTATTATTATTATTATTATTGCTGTTCTTGTTGTTGGGCTTTGCCTTTGTTTTGTGTTGTAAGACTAACGTCCATGTCATTCATGAGACTTTATGAGACAAGTTCTTTTTTTCCTATAAAAAAGACGATGCCTATATTGTGCCAAGAAATCAAGAGGAAGGACATTATGGGCTAATGCTCACTGCATAGAGAGACATCCACGCCAGATGTCAGAAGTACCCATCAGTATGATCTTTTACAATTCCCATATTTCAGGACTGCCAGCTGCATAGGGTTTCATTCTCAAAGTCCCATTAAGAACAGGTAATGTTTTTGTCTTGGGATGCTACATCGTAATTTTCGCCAAATTGACAAGAATATGGAGGATCAAAATCAGGTTTCAAACAAAGTACAGACTGTACAAATCGTTGGTCCTCTCCATTCTCCTATATGGATATAAAACGTGGACATTGCTGAGAGATACAGAGAGAAAGATCCAGGCATGTGAGAACAAATGAATGATAAAACTCCTTGGGAACAAAAAACAAATGAGTTTGCGCGGAAAAGAGTTGAGAGCTTTGTGAGACACCAAGAAACTCTTCTCGCCACTGTCAAACGGAGAAAAATGGCGTGGAAGGGGGACGTTTGAGAGAACGCCAACGCAAAAACTGGTTGGACAATGTCAAACAATGGACAGGTATGACTTTGTCAGAATTCCTCATGGTAACCGTTAATAGACCGTTGTAAAAAAAAAGTTTATGTGGCTTTTGTATTCGGATCCGCCCTACGATGACAAAAGACAAGGAGATGATGCTGATGCTGCATCTGCTGCTGATGATGATGATGGTGGTGGTGATGATGATGATGATGATGATGATACATTCTCTTGATTTCTATCAGGAGATACTCGTATTTAATTTCTCAAAGGTTTACAAAGATGATTTCTGTCGGATGGGGCTTCACCATCTCTCAGTGTAGAGGTACATGATTTGCATAAGTTTATTATTATTATTATTATTATTATTATTATTATTATTATTATTATTATTGTTGTTGTTGTTGTTGTTATGGTCCAGGTTAGGACCAAGGAAGAACAACACGAACACAAGAGTAGAACTAACGAAGATATATTACACGGAATAATAATACAAGATGTGGAAGGTGTTAGTATGACTGTCAGTCTGGTTTGGAGTGAACTACTATCAGCTCGACTCGATTCGTCTCTTTCTCTCTCTCTCTCTCTCTCTCTCTCTCTTGAGAGGCGTAGTATACATAGTGTTAGGAAGAGTTAATTCTGTAGTTATAGGTAAGGACCCAGAACAATTAATATTTTTTTATGTTGATCTCGTACATTGATGAAGTTAATGGAAAATCTATTCTTGAGGTACGCTGTCGACAGGAATGCTCACAACGCAAGAACACTTTTGAGAATCCTCTCTGAATAAATGTTGGCAGTTTTCTGGAGATATATAATCTTGTTCTCAAACAAGCAGTATTTCAAGTCTCGAGGTGGTATTCCATGTGCACCCATTACTTCACGCCCTGGGTAAGACGATAAACTTCATTCGACAGCAAGGCCTCTGTTCAGGAGGTTTTGAGTAGCGTGGAACCATCTCTTAATTGCTGGTGTTCCCAGGTTCACCCTGAACCGGAGTGGTAACACCTGTTGGATTGCCAGCTATGGGTAAAATGTTACCCCCCCCCCACCAGACTGGAGTCAAAACACTATGAAAGTGTAAAAATAGGTTTTAATATCAACAATACTTTTTTGTAAAATATTACTACTAGCAAAGAATTTTTGAAGGAAAAATTTATTACCAACAATACATTTTTTGAAAAAAAATATTACCAGCATTACATTTTTGAAGTAAAATATATCACCAGCAATACATTTTTTGAAAAATTATTTCCAGCAGTAAAAATCTTGTTGGCTTGTTGTTGGGCTTTGCCTTTGTTTTGTGTTGTAAGACTAACGTCCATGTCATAACCAGAGACTTTATGAGACAAGTTCTTTTTTTGTTCCTATAAAAAAGAGGAATCCCATGTTGTCCCAAGAAATCAAGGAGAAGGACATTATGGAATTGAGATTGATATGCCGTAAAACAAACCAAACCAAACCAATTACTGCAGGGATAACGTCAACATTTATGCCCCATGCCTTCTTCAAATCTCTAACAAGTCCTGGTATTCCTCATTTTTTTTCAGTTTCATCGGAGTCCACTCTTCTAGCATGGAACAACAAAGTCAATAATTTGGCACATGATTCTCTCCTTTTCTATAGACAATATCTGTTTGAATTGAGAAATCCTCAAATATCGTAACAGTTATGATCACGTATTTTGATAGTTTTTATTATTTCAAGATCCTTGTATTTTGTAGTTCATTATTATTATTATTATTATTTGTATTTCCTTTGATATCTGGCGTTTACACATTTCTTTCCGGGTCCCGCCCAGGGACCTAAGGTTAGAAATGGTATCACGACACTTTCCACTGAAAAAAAAATTATTACATAGATAAAACCCTCCGTAAAGTGTGGGCCGTACTTGTCAAAATAATTTTTTGTATCTCTTTGAGGCATGGACTTCCAGCGATCCCTTCAATTAGTCTACTGGAATCTTTTCCAACCAATCCTAATGCTCCAACTACAACAGGGATTGTTGGTGTTCCCATTATTATTATTATTATTATTATTATTATTATTATTATTATTATTATTATTATTATTAATATAGCTGGTGAATCTGATTAGGTATCCAACTAATTTCAAGACTTGTAAAATCTCCGTTGTCATAAAATTCTGCCGTTATCTGTAGAATTCCAGTTCTCTCTTATATTTCCATTTCTCCCAATCTTTTTTGTCATGCTCTTCGGAACAATTGTAACCCTTATTTTATTTATGGATCTTTTTTGTCACCTGAATTGTCTCCAGTATCTTTTGTTTTTTTGGCAAAAATCTTAACGTTTCTATGCTTTCTACTCTGTTTCAGTTTTGCCATGCGATCTCCTGGAAATGCAATATCGATTATCTGCCGGATATGTTTCTTTTTCTTTATGATAGCAAGAGCTGGTCTCTTTGCTTAGGTTGCGTGACCTGTACAAATTTCAACATAATCTTATCTATACGCTAAGACAACTTCTGATTGTCTGTTTATGTCATTTGTCTGCACGAGAAAACGTAAGTCCACTGCCCAGTTCTTTCCCAGATATATATATATATATATATATATATATATATATATATATATATATATATATATATATATATATATATTATTGGGTGTAACAGTAAACTTGTCCAAATCGTGTAAAAACAAAATTGTCCATTGGTTGGATTAAGCTCTAAACAGTTGTAACTTAGAAATGATTAATATATGTTACTGGAATTTTCCGAGGTTTTTATAACACTATTATATTCTACTTTAAGCAATAATAATGTATAATTCCTCACCAAGCTAAAAAGAAGAATTGCGATGAAATCGATCATAAAACGAAAATGACATGTTCATCATTAATTAAACAGAGCTAAGGATCGGAAGCTCATGAAGGATTGAAATTAAGTTCATAGATAGATAGATAGATTATTCCGGGTTTATTCTCACACTTATTCAGGATGATCTTCTCCCTCTCAAAACATCTAACTTACTGTCCTGGAGTTAAGTCAACATCTAGATCATCAATTTGTTTTGTCAAACAGAAACACCATTTACCGAAATCGTAAAATAAAAGATGCCATAAAATTATGACATTATTTAATTAGAAAAGCATTCAATTGCTTTTATAATAATATATATTGAGGACACTATTGTTATAAGATAACTGTTTTCGATGTATAATGAATTTTTACAAGAATTTTTCATTTTTTTAAATTATAAAAGTTTATATATTTTAAAATTCTGCATTAATTCTAGACTATATTATTATTAAAAGCTATATTAACTCATAATAAATGAAAAGCTTAGTATAAATCATCAAACATAAATATTTATAAAGAATTTTGAATTTTTTTGTATTTGTATAAACATGCCGATTTTTGTAAGTGCGGACGACCATACCCGATTTTTGTAAGTACGGGCAACCATACACGACTTTTGTAAATACGGGCGACCATACCCGATTTTTGTAAGTACGGGCGACCATACACGACTTTTGTAAGTACGGACGACCATACCCGATTATTGTAAGTACGGACGACCATACCCGATTATTGTAAGTACGGACGACCATACCCGATTATTGTAAGTACGGACGACCATACCCGATTTTTGTAAGTACGAACGACCATATACGATTTTTGGAAGTACGGACAACCATACTCGATTTTTGTAAGTACGGGCGACCAAACCCGATTTTTATAAGTATGGGCG
Organism: Acanthosepion esculentum; assembly: GCA_964036315.1. Taxonomy (NCBI): domain Eukaryota; kingdom Metazoa; phylum Mollusca; class Cephalopoda; order Sepiida; family Sepiidae; genus Acanthosepion; species Acanthosepion esculentum. The sequence goes on along the minus strand of OZ038476.1, from coordinate 42,052,330 downwards.
ACCATACACGACTTTTGTGAGTACGGGCGGCCATACCCGATTTTTGTAAGTACGGACGACCATACCTGATTTTTGTAAGTACGGGCAACCATACCAGATTTTTGTAAGTACGGACGATCATACACGAGTTTTGTAAGTACGGGCGACCATACCCTATTTTTGTAAGTACGGGCGACCATAATCGCAATCTGTAAGTACGAACGACCATACACGAATTTTGTAAGTACCAGCGATCATATCCGACTTTTGTAAGTACGGGCGACCATACACGACTCATCAGAAAAAGAGGTCGATAACTATAGAGAATATTTTCCTGAATTATTAAGAATACTGAGAACTTAAAATTATATTTTAAAAAGTGGCTCACGTCATTTTCTTCAGTTATATGTTACACATAAAATCTCTGCAGAACAAGATTTGATCGGTCCTCATGCTGCCAACACGTCAAAATAATTACAGTCGGGTTAAAAAGAATGCTTTTTTGTGACATTTTAAGCATAAAGTAAATAATATTTGTTTTAAATCAGATTAATTCTATTCTACATCAGTTAATATTCCTCAAATAAAGTTTCAGAAAATTTTTAAAAAAAAGATTTCTTTAATAAAAATAATTACATTGCGATTAAAGACGACTAAAAAAGGACGTTAATTAGCATTTTAGTAAAAAAAACAAAAAAAAAAACATCACCAAAAACTTTTTACAATCAATTTAAAGTTTAAATTAGTTTTTTGAAATACAGCAAAGTGTTTTGCTTATTGGAAATATTCAATTTATTTAGTTTGAAATAAGAATTAATATAAAACTTCAAGAAAGATTTTTCATTTATAAACCTCAGGAATCACGTTTTTTTTTAATTTTGTTTTTGTTTTTTTGGCGTGGAATCCCTACATCATAGCTTTTGTATTGCGTTTTCCCATATTAGTCTGAGTATAGCTACTATTGCATTCCTTGTACTATTATTACCGAAATATGCTTGTCCTGTTCCATGGTCGTCCGTATTTACAAAAGTCGTGTATGGTCGCCCGTACTTACAAAAATCGGCATGTTTATACTCATACAAGAAAATTCAAAATTCTTTATAAATATTTATGTTTGATGATTTATACTAAGCTTTTCATTTATTATGAGTTAATGTAGCTTTTACTTAATAAAAATATAGTCTAAAAGGCTGAAATTAATGCAGAATTAAAAAAAAAAACTCTATTCAGCACAGTTCATGTCATAAGTTTTACTATGTGGTTCATTAGAGTGATAGTCCGATGGAGTTCGCATACGTTCTTCTTAGTCAGCCCTGTGAAAATGCATCTGCTTAGGTCTTCCGGTATATTACCAATATTGTATATTTCAATTATTATGTCGGTAATTTTCTAATCGCCGAAACCATTTAAAGCTGGCAGCATCTCAACTACAATTCCATCTGGTTCTATTGCTTTTTTTCTCTATTCAATTTAACCAGTGCTGATTTCAACTCTTTAATATCTCTTGTGCTTCGATATTTTTGTGGATTGCAAGTTTTCCTCTTTCTCCGTGGAAGAGTATTCCGATGTATTTTTTCCATCTTCTAAGTATTTTTCCTTTTCTATTATAAGCGTTCCGTCTTTTCTTTTTATGCATCCCGTTGATGTGCACGGCATTTGATTTTTATTTCTTAAGTAATATTTATTGGGGGAAAAAATCACTTTAAAGCACTGACATGCTTGTAGGCAATGAAGTCTATCCTTATTCGTCCGCTTTTACGTGTCAACTCCTTTCAAGATGTAGGCGATCACGGCTCTTCCCAACTACCTGTTATTTTTCTGTCAGTATTTTTTTAAAATTTTTACCATTCTTCTTTGTCCTTGAAATGAACTGGGATAATGTACGAGTTGAATAATATTCTAAAGGTGTATGGACAAGTGACAAGCAAGTTCTACAAATCTTAGCGTGAGACGTGAGAACGCTGAGTTCTTTCAAGCCAGTTAGATACTTTTTGTTTTCTTTTATTTCTTAAGGTTGGAATTGGTTCCTGGAAAAACGGCTAACGTCAACGTAATTATTTAAACCGGGAGATTTTTTGAAACACCTTTTGAGAAGATAATTATCTTCCTTTAAAAAAAATATACGAATAGGTTCAGAGAAAAAGCGGGAAAATCACTTAATCTTGCGATAAAATGAAAAAAAGTAACATGTGACGTCATTTTCTGAGAAATTTTCAACGTTAGAGAAAGCTAGAAACATTACTATTACGAGAAAAACTGACACGCCGGCTTTTATATATATATATATATATATATATATGTGTGTGTGTGTGTGTGTGTGTGTGTGTGTGTGTGTGTGTGTGTGTGTGTGTTTGTGTGTGTGTGTATATATGTATCAAATATGTGTTGCAGTTCAATTTATATTACAATGAAACATACATACAAAAAGTAGATTAGTAAAGTTAATGATATAAAATGGCGAAATCCATTCGCAAACAAAATTTTAAAGTTGCATTAACTCGATGAATGTTATGATCATTGTTTATAATAACTACAAGCTGTATAAGGTCTTTTTGTAATCTGCAAGTACTTTCTACTGTACATTCAGACATCCTCAGGCATGGAAATTATTTTGTTTTGAGTAAAATCCAGGTAGCATCAGAGACGAAAAAATTAAATGCGAATCGAAATATGTTTTTTTAGAGATGTGTTATTATTAACGGATAAAAACATTTGGAGCGTTGAGTCGCAATGCTTGTAGTTATTAAAAACAAGGATCATAACATTCATCGAGTGGTTCGTAAGTTAATGCAACATTAAAATTTTGTTTGCGAAAGGGTTTATATATATATATATATATATATATATATATATATATATATATATATATATATATACACGCATATCTATATATATATATATATATATATATATATATATATATATATATATATATATATATATATATATAAAAATATACAGAGAGATAGATAGAGATAGATAGAGAGAAATAGAGAGAAAGCTATGCGCATGCCGATTTTCTTGAAATGTGGTTTACCTTCATCCTTAGCCAAATACTTTTAAATTAACGACTGCCGCATACCAGAGACGGAGGCATATTATGTTCAAGCTGCTTTGAATTAATGACGAATCCATAAATTTCACAGATAAATTATCCACTTGTGATATATATCTTTAGTGATACTGAGATATATATATATATATATATATAGATATATATATATATATATGTGTGTGTGTGTGTGTGTGTGTGTGTGTGTGTGTGTGTGTGTGTGTGTGTGTGTGTGTGTATGTGTGTGTATACTATGTGTTTGTGTGATGTTAGAGAGAGAATATGTGAGAGAGCGTGATAGGGAGATGAATTCATATGACGCCTTTAATTATGCAAATAAATCATGGGTAGTATATATTTTTATTTACAAATAAATGCAGAAGCTATGGAGCAGTGAAATACATATTTGATTAACATAATATACCATATATCTGAATAAATTATTACTTTTACTTTACATATTAATATGGTCACATTAATATTTGCAGTAGAAATTCGGAATCAATTTATCAGTTCCGTTTTTTGGTACCGCACACCGCAGCATCCCAATGCACATGTATAACCACACACACGCATATATATATATATATATATATATATATATATATATATATATGTATGTATGCATTTGTGTGTTTGGTGTATATATATATATATATATATATATATGTATGTGTGTGTTTGGTGTGTATATATATATATATATATATATATATATATATATATATATATATATATATATGGCCGTCTGACGACTACGTCCAGCCTGAAACAGCCTGTCGCCTCTGAGTGTTGACTTCAATGTTCTCTTTAATATTTATATTTACATACGCTCTGTCTCTGTTATTGAGTACATTATCCCATAAATATATCACACCTTAAAACTATATTTCATTATATATATATATATATATATATATATATATATATATATATATATATATATATATATATATATAACACGCGGATTTGAACAAAATAGACGTCATTTTACACCTAAGCACGTTGGATCTAGCGACGGTTTCCACTGATAGGGGGACACAAGTTTGAATCCGGTAGGAGGGTGCATCTTTTGTTTAATAAGAAAAAAATATTCATACCACTAGACGGAAATAAATATCTGTAACATTTCAGATAGGATTTTTGTAAAGAAACTCGATGAATAAAGACAAAAGGAAAAATTATCTTAGCCGATGGGTCTACTCTTTTGTCATTATTCAAATATTAAAAATAATGGAGGCCTAAATAATAAAAAAGAAAAATGCAATACTCAATAATATTAACTACGAACACGGCCCCAATGTGATGACTGTGTTCGGAAAATAAAAAATCCCTATAACTCTAGCTACGTACACAAACCCCATGCATCCAATTAAAATTAAAAGTAAAAATAAAACCATCCTTGATAATGGCTAGAAGTATAGCTGAAAGTGACCGGAATTATAGAACATTTGGGATAGTTTCTAGACTCTCTCTGTCTAGAAAAGAAAACACTTGTTCAAACACAAGAAAAATGAAATAAAAAACTTAATCGCGATACTTTGTCTGTTGTCATTAACGAAACACACACACACACACATATAATTAAAATAATTGACGGACTTTGTCCATTTCGTAATGTGTGACGTCATTTGTTTACATTCGATAAGCCATGAGCAGTTATGAATGTACGTGAGAGATTCATGGAAGATTGAAGTTTATAAGCAGTAAATTCAACCTTGCCGACCGAACGATCCTCAGTGGCCGAATCGGTAAATGCACGTCAGGCTATATGACGGTTCCCTCTAGGATACAGGTTCGAATCCTGTGATTATTTTCTATGAAAATTTCTCGGACATTCAGGCCGGTAAATGTTGTTTAATACTGTTTATTATAAACAGAGCATTTACTTAAATACGTGTATCTATAAAAAGAATGTTAAACATAAAATAATGTCTGTATATATCTCGTTTTTAAAAAAAAACCTTTTTCACTGAACAATGTTCTTCTGTATTACTTATCTATTCATACTATACATTTGCCTACGTTGTTCCCTGAAGAAGTGTTGGCTTGGTTAAAAAAAAAAAGAACGCTAAACATTGTTTTTTCTAAGCATTTCACCCCAAGCAAGGCGGGAAGCTACTAGCAGGGTTTACAGAAGATTTGTAGCGAGAGCAAATACAAGTGATAGAGGAAAGGGTGTGGATAAGGATAGTGGATAGATCAAGGCAACTGGATATGTCGATTGACATTACATTTGAATAGTTGGAGATCATAGTTGTCAGGGAAACAGGAATAGTGAAGGGAGTTCCACAGGCGAGAGGTGCGAGACATGAAGCTATTGGAGTAGAAGAGATGGTCTACATTTAACAGTTTCAACGGTGAAAGGATGAGAGCGGGATGTCAGCCTCGTAGGACGCTTGAATTCATGAAGTCTGGGAAACAGCGAAAGCAGCTCATCGGAGCAATTACCGTGAAAGTATTTGTAAAAAAAAGACAGAGAGAGGCGACGGCGCACCTGTGAGAGAGCGAATGCAGACGAGGTGCCAGATCAGGGCCAATTACAATGCGTATCTGTCTCTGGATCTTATCAAGAACCCCGAGGCAAACAGAAGAGGCTCCAGACCATATATGGCAGCAATACTCCATCCAAGAGCCAATGGTTGATTTGTAGATTTGAAGGATCAATTCCGGGGATAATAATTTCCTGGCCCGGCACAGGGAGCCAACTTTCCTTGCGGTGGATGAAGCAATTGACTCAATGTATTTGTTCCATCTGAGGTCAGCAGTCAGCGTGAGACCGAGCAGCCGCAGAGAGGTGCTCTCGAGAAGTTGAGCGTCAGACATTCTAATGGGTGGGCATGGAAGGATATCTCTCTGGTGATTAATAGAGAGCAGTTATATATATATATATATATATATATATATATATATATATATATATATATATATTCTATTTATCCACACATAAATATATATGAACACATAGTGACAAATAAAGATATATGAACAACGCATTTCTGCAGTTGTGAGTGAAAAAGCCTGCGATTAGCAAAAGTCAAATATAAGTTTACAATCAGGTGTATGCTTATATATCTCTCAGTGTGTTTCTGTGCATTTTCTGCGGTATTTGTATGTGATTTTATTCGCGTCTTTCACGTCAGCTTTTCTGCATTTTTTAAGCACATTAACCAAATCGATTCAAGAATCAGAACAACTCCCAGTTTTACATTGGCCTCCTATTGCCACAGCAATGTTACTATCTCATTGGAGGTGGAGGAGGGTAACGCCCCTCGGAGGGTAAACAAACCGCATCCAAGCTCGGCCTTATCAGGAGGTCAGTACTCGCTGGACCCTCCCCCCTACCCCCATCCTTCTACCGATTTTACCGCGATTCTCATTTCATCTATATTGCATAACGTTCCTTCTTCTCGGATTATAACATTTTTTTAAATTTTGTTAAATTTCTTTATATTTGCGGGTTTGTTTCTTTTTTTTAATTAAGTTTGTAACATTGTTAAAGTTTTTTTTTTTTTTTCTTGTATTTTCAAATATATTTAGACAAATTTTAGTTGCTGATTTCAGCGGAATCCGATGCGCACATCGACGACATACAGTAGAGGTCCTCGATTCACGAGTTTACTTCGTTCCTGAACGCCGTTCGTAACCCGGAATGTTCGTAAACCGAAACTATTTTTGCAATAGGAATCAATGTAAAAAAAAAAAAATCGTAGTGCAATAAAATTGGAAAAGAAAAGCACCGCACAAAACACGAATATATACAAGACGGCGGTCGACTCAGAAATTATTCCGTTCGGCTTAATTCGGTTAGGCAACATTGTTCGAGAACCGAAATTTTCATCTCGAATTTTCTATTCGAAAACAGTTTTGTTCGACACGTGAGACGTTCGAGAGCCGAGATCGCTCTGCATTTGCAATGTCTAGATTCAATACATGGGGGACAAATTGCAATCACACAACATATTCAAAATATTCTTAAATTCACAAAAAAATAGACCTAGTTTTACCTATCAACACCCGAGCTATATAATCTTCCGAAAACTAAAAGCTAACTCTCTCTCTATCACTCCTTCACATACACATTCACATGTACACACAGACATACACATGGCTAAAAGTTTAACTGAAAGCACTCAGAATTACAGACTATTTGGATAGTTTCTACACACTCTGTCCAGAAAAGAAAACACTTGTTCGAACGCAACAAAAATTCATGCGCACATCGTCTACATATTTGAAATGTCTCGATTCAATACATGGAGGACAAGTTACAATCACACAACATATTCTTAAATACGCTTAAATTAACCTACAGTTTCACCGATCAAAACCCGAGCTATACAATCTTCCGAAAAATTAAAGCTAACTCACTCTATCACTCTCTCACGTACACATTCACATGCACACGCAGACATAAACATACAGGCTGACACATATTTCTACACAATCTACACTCTCTCCGATGTCCTAACAAAATCTGAAACAAAACAGCTTACAACTAATTTATACACAAACACAACAATAATGAACGGAAAATAATCACACTGAAATAACTATGCTGTTAATTCACATTATTTACAATATTCGGACTGTTTGGGTCTAGTCACTAGACCTAACCAACGCCTTTATCCACTGGGGCATGTATCCTTGAGAACATTTGTGTATGAAAAAATCCGGAGCGTACAACGGCCGAAACCTTGTGAATATGGCAATGAAGATGAGGATAACAGTCCGAATAATGTAAATAATCATAATACCTCATCTCAGAGATTCAATCAGCTGAAGAAGGCTGGGGCGTACAACGGGCGAAACGTTGTGAATATCGCAATGATGATGAGTATAACAGTCCAAATAATGTAAATAATCATAATACCTCATCTCAGAGATTCAATCACCTGAAGAAGGCTGGGGCGTACGACGGGCGAAATGTTGTGAATATCGCAATGATGATGAGTATAACAGTCCAAATAATGTAAATAATCATAATACCTCATCTCAGAGATTCAATCACCTGAAGAAGGCCAGAGCGTACAACGGCCGAAACGTTGTGAATATGGCAATGAAGATGAGGATAATAGTCCAAATAATGTAAATAATCATAATACCTCATGACAGAGATATACACAGACATATGCAGTTTCTCATCTTCATCTTTTATATACAATATTACTTGAGCACGTTGGTGGTAATGGCCCTCCACATTTTCCTACCTTTCGCAACCATTAGTTATATTTGTCTTTTTACTACTTCGCTGTCATTCATTTACACAAGCTCCTAATGTAGGTTACTCGCTTATTTCCTCTGTCCACCGTGAGTGTCAAATTTTTCAGGCCTTCGTTTCTCATAGTGTGTCCCAGAAATTTACAGTCTCTTTCTGATTTTATGCGTAACTGTCCTTTTTGTTTCCATTTTCTTTCAAACTTTTTCGTTGTGTATGCTCCGTTCATTGTATTCTCAGTATCCTTCTGCAGTACCATGCCCCTGTAGTCTCAAATTTCCCTCTTCATCTGTGTGGAAATAATTCACTGCGAAACAAAAGGATTGATATTATATCTAACAAGATTTTATCTCTTAACTCTTTCTGCCCTGACCACCGCTTTACCGGCGGTAGAGAAAAATGAGGTTGAACAGTGCTAGAGAAAAAATGGCTTAATGCCCAGTCACCGGTTGAACGGTGGGTAAACACTTGTAGCTATTTTTATATCTACCATGAAACATTACGTAGCAAGTATTTGCGAATTTTGATTCAGGCGTTCAGATAGAATGGTTAAAATTGTTCAGAAACTAAGGGCTCAAAGGGTTATCGTTTTTTTTTTAGGTTTGCTAAAGCACATTTTATTTTTCAAATGCGGCTTCGGCTTTCGGTGTCACATTACCTGTTATAGGTTAAAATATACCACCGCTTTACCGGCGGTAAAGAAAAATGAGGTTGAACAGTGCTAGAGAAAAAATGGCTTAATGCCCAGTCACCGGTTGAACGGTGGGTAAACACTTGTAGCTATTTTTATATCTACCATGAAACATTACGTAGCAAGTATTTGCGAATTTTGATTCAGGCGTTCAGATAGAATGGTTAAAATTGTTCAGAAACTAAGGGCTCAAAGGGTTATCGTTTTTTTTTTAGGTTTGCTAAAGCACATTTTATTTTTCAAATGCGGCTTCGGCTTTCGGTGTCACATTACCTGTTATAGGTTAAAATACTTCCCAGATATTTAAATTTCTCTACTTTTATGATTTTGAGATCTCAATATGTAGCTTGCATCTCGGTCTGTACATATTGATGAAAACCATGTGTTCTGTCTTCTTACAGTTAACCTTTTCTTCCCACCACATTTGCTCGCAGTAAACGTTTGAACGATACACGCATCCTTAAAGATTATATCGGCTTTGAAGAACGGAACATTAAAGCATCAGTGTAATCTGAATCTGTCTATATTTCTGAGATGAGGTATTATGTATACTATTTATATTATTCGGACCATTGTCCTCATCTTTGTTGCCATATTTATTACAACGTTTCGGCCGTTGTACGCTCCGGCCTTCTTCATGTGGTTGGAATGTCGAACTGAACCCTTTATTTCGCTCACTGAGGTAGACTGTTCTAGTTCCACGTGCCATGTTTAATGGATGTCAGTTATCAGTTATCTCCTGTTACTCCCCCTCTCCAAGTTCTCCACTATCACCTAGACATGGCATACTGGATAAAGGCGTTAGTTAGATCCAGTGACAGGACCCAAAGAGTGTGAGTTCAATACCCGGTTAAGGTAGTGGAGAACTTGGAGAGGGGTATTAACAGGTCCGAATAATGTAAATAGTGTAAATGAATCTATTATAAGGTTTTCACTGTAATATGAATGATCTATATATTCATTTTTTTTTTTTTTGACAAGAAAATGGATTTTCTCATTTAATGTGTAAAATAAATGATTTTTTTCATCACGAGTCTTGGAAGTTATTCATAGATATA
>OZ038476.1:41999832-42037332 GCA_964036315.1 Acanthosepion esculentum | reverse complement strand
TACTAGAGAAGCTAGCAAATCCCTGTTGCAGAGCTCACCTGTGGTTTATACTGCAACTATGCTGAGCAGACCTTAGTTACAGTTTCTGGGAAAGAGCATGCTATCTAGCGTGATCAGCAATTTGAACAATGTCAGCTAACTCAAGAGCTCGGCCACGATGACTTGTGATTCATGCTAGTACAGCTATTGGCGGCCCCCAAGTGTTCAGTCTATTCATTTTTACTTATAAAGCTTGGGTATGGCTTTCGGGCATTTTCCACGCTGGGATCGACTCAACTCCGATAACATCAGGAAGTCTCCTCCCTGACGAATCGACAATTGTGAGATTTGAACCCGGGTCTCATGGTCAGAATATGTACGGTCTAACCACTCGACCATAGAGTTATAACATAGCTTATAACATAGCTTATAACATAGCTTATAACATAGTCATAACATAGCTAATAACATAGATATAACAGTTATAACATAACTTATAACAGATATAACATAGTTATAACATAGCTTATAACATAGCAAATAACATAGATATAGCATAGTTATAACATATCTAATAACATAGATATAACAGTTATAACATAACTTATAACAGATATAACATAGTTATAACATAGCTTATAACATAGCTAATAACATAGATATAACATAGTTATAACATAGCTAATAACATAGATATAACAGTTATAACATAACTTATAACAGATATAACATAGTTATAACATAGCTTATAACATAGCAAATAACATAGATATAACATAGTTATAACATAGCTAATAACATAGATATAACAGTTATAACATAACTTATAACAGATATAACATAGTTATAACATAGCTTATAACATAGCTAATAACATAAATATAACATAGTTATAACATAGCTAATAACATAGATATAACATTTATAACATAACTTATAACAGATTTAACATAGTTATAACAGCTAATAACATAGCTAATAACATAGATATAACATAGTTATAACATAGCTAATAACATAGATATAAAAGTTATAACATAGCTAATAACATAGATATAACATAGCTTATAACATAGATATAACATAGTTAAAATATATCTGCGCTACAAAAGTACATATTCAATTTTATTTGCATTGGGAGGATAGTAAAGTGTGATGCACAATATTTTGGCAATGAATCTCTCATCACAAATGTTGAATTTACATATGGGATAATCAGGCTGCTACCCCTGAATTAAATATATACATGAAATAAAAAATGAATGTATACACCTGACATAGCAGATGTAGGTATAACACTGTTTTTATATTATATTTGTTTGTCTGGTGCTACTTTTACATATTTAGAGATTCTTGATAAAATCCAAAGAATATGTAATGTTATTGATCCTGACCTGAAATCGCGACTTCAGTCAATTTCCCAGCGCCGAATTGTTGCTTCTCTGTGCCTTTTCTATAGATACATTCATGGTAATTATTCTGATGATGGTATCTAGATCTATGTAGTACTAAACTGACAACAAGGCCTCGTCGTTTTAGAGATGAGGTGGGTAGATGAAACCGAAAATTATTTCTTAACAGTTTCCCTTGTAATCCATTATTAGGTATAATTAGGTTGCAATAAAATTTGTATTTAATATGAATACTGCCTTATGAAATTGCCATCTAGTAAGGGTCCCGTATCAGAGAGTGGAATGGGAGGCACGAAATACTTTAACCGGCCCTGTTCCCAACAAATATCTTTTCTGATTTCTCTTAGTATATACTTGCGAAGATAATACGAATGTTGCATAAGAGTATTGTTGTAACCTAGGGAAGATTATTGAATAGAATACTCAAACGATGATACATAGGACAAGAACAACACATATAAGATTCGACAGCGGCGCGTAGAAATAGTCAACTGCTAGAAGTGAGTCAAGTGAATTCCACAATATATCTCCAACTGCAGGATATCTACCAACTGCCCTACGCGGTCAGATGTGACACAAGACCGAATATAATGTGGACATTCCGAGCCAGTGGTCTCGCCAAAAATTCCCAGTATAAAACAGGGTCGAGTAGCTGTTTCTCGTGACAAGAATATGCCCTTCGACATAGCCTCTTCTGAGGATTCTCTCTGCTCGGAGGCAGATAGTTTGAGTAGCACAGCTGGAAACGAATCTCCAAATGCAGACTATCATAAAATATTTACTAATGTATTTATCGTACGTAGGTAGCTACAACAAGTACACACAAGTAGTTTATAAGTTCATGCCTTTGTGAGATATATTAATTAAAAAGAAACAAAAATTCAGAACCTTTTCATAAACGTTGTAGCCAGATGCTATAATCATCAAGCCATTCACACTATTTACACAGATTTGGTAACCAAACATTTGTATATAAACACAATCCCGTGTTTACACACGCACAGATATCTCCAAGCATCAATAAGAGAATAAAAAAGCATAAAAATACAGACGCATAACATGACATATGATCTTCTCTCATATACATAAATACGTCCTTATTATAAACACACTCGGAAGCGAAGGCATACGAACGCATAAACAGATTTACTTAAATATATACACACTGACACGCTATGATGTATACACAGACACCATTTTTAAGAGCTCATAATTTAATCTGTCGTGGAATTTTACGAGAGCGTTTTCTTGTGCTCTCTTTCGAATTCCGAAAACATTACAACTTAGGGCAAAAGACTGAGGCACAGTTCGACAGTTCAAGAAACTATGCCTTCGTCTAGAAAAACAGTTACTTTCAAACAAAAAGCTGTTATTTATATCTAATACCTAAACACACACATGCACATAATATATACGGAGAGAGAGAGGGGGGAGAAATAGGGAGAGAGAGAGGGAGACAGGGAGAGAGGGAGGGAGAGAGAGCGATAGAGATACAGAGAGAAAGAGAAAGAGAAAGAGAAATAGCGAGTAGAGTGTGTGAGGGGGCTGAATTATCCTCGTTTCTAGGACTATATTCCAAATGGCTAATTTATGTGGGGTAGCCCTCCTTGGTTGGACAAAAGATTTTTCACCCCACTTCTTGTAGGAGTTGGTAAACAAATGTCCGATGAGTACAATAAATGATAAATACTAACACTAGCGCCTATTTTCCACCGTGTTCTTTGAAATAATCTTCTTCTGTTCTACTCATGGACAAAATGTACTTACAAAATTTAAGGCCAAAAGTCTGTAAACACAATTTCCTCAAGCTTTTGGATAATACTGCATATATATATATATATATATATATATATATATATATATATATATATATATATATGTATGTATTTTTGTCATCCACAGACAGACTGTTTCGTTGTTTCACAGCTCATCAGTGTGGCTAGACGTCCGGTTGCCTCTAGCTAGGATCGAAACCCGACTGAATTTGCGTCAGTCGGAACTTCTCCCACTAAGCCGTCACGGGATGAAGGTGAATTTTAGCGTGTTTATTTTTAGATTTTAGATAAACACACAGTGACTGACAGTGACTCAATTCTGCCGAAGAGTCGTGCAATATTAGCTTAAATAGTCACTGTTTACAAATTCACACCTCAAACTAGAGAGCTCAACCGAAATTAATTTTTCAGGAGCCAATATTTTTGTCATCCACAGACAGACTGTTTCGCTGTTTCACAGCTCATCAGTGTGACTAGACGTCCGGTTGCCTCTAGCTAGGATCGAAACCCGACTGAATTTGCGTCAGTATGTATCTATGTATGTATGTATGTATGTATGTATGCTAAAAATATAGCTTTAAGTTATGCTATATTTATAAGTTACAGTGTTCGATATCAGGGAGGGAGCGTATGTAAATATAAAAGTGGACATTGAAGTCAACACCCAGCGGTCACAGTCTGTTAAATGCTTAAACGCAATCGTCAGCACATGGTGATGAAACACAGTGTTGCCGCTTGGTGTTGTGGGTGTTGATTTCAATATCTATCTATCTATCTATCTATCTATCTATCTATCTATCTATCTATATAGTTAAATCATACAATTTAGATGCATCAAGGGTGGTCTTCAGTGATGCACTGTTCTCGTCGCCGATTTCGGGTTTCGCATCATATCGGCTCCAACAGCAACCCCGACCTGATTCTAGGCGAGTCAGGCCGCCTCCTTGAAAGCGTCGTGCTACGCACCGCGCCGTTGCAAAAAATAAATATATGTGTGCGTGTGTGTGTGCGTGTGTGTAATGTGTGTGAATATCAAAATAGAAAAGCTTCGAAGAGACATTTTGTTTCCTTCTGAAATGGAAATTCTCCAAACTAATAAGGTTTTTATTAATAATGATAAATACAGAGTGTATGAAAAATACTTTTACAAAATTTGGGGCGGGCGGGTTCCTGTCAACAAAACAAGGTAAAATGCCCGTATAAATATATGTCCGAAAGGGCATCCCTTTGCTTTAGCACACCAACTTATAACAAATGTTCAAATTGCCCTCTGCTTGCTTCTACAAGCGCACGCACCCGTCGGATCATTGACTGGCGGACCCATTTAAATATTCCCACACGGTTTCGAATGGTTTCGCAGTTTCACATGGCACGTTGAGAAAGCGTCTCAATTAATTTAGATGGCCGCACAGATAAAAATCCAAAGGATTGAGGTCGGGGTAACGTGCAGGTCATAGGACCGGTCCTCCCCTACGTATCCATGTTTCATGGTAGATGACAGCCAGTGCATCGAAGACAATGTGACTAAAATGTGCTGGAGCCTCATCATGCATGAATCAAATGCGTCTTCGTATTAACAGGGGTACTTCTTCTAGCAGTTTTGGAACTGTGTTCGAAATAAAGCCTCTGTAGACAGCTTCTGTATGATGTACTGGGAGAACATATGGACCTACCAGACAGTCACCTACAATTCCAGCAACACATTAATCGTAAAATGACGCTGTTTTGTTCCATGGGGATTCAGATCCGCCCAGAAATGTTGGTCGTGTAAATTTGTTATTCCATCTTTTCCATCCGTAAACTGAAGAGACAAACAACGGATTATTTGTGCAATAAGCCATCGGTAAAAGTTCTACTGTGGTGAGTGATCACAGGGCGAAACATCATTCTCGATCCATAGATTTTGGGGCCAAGGATTCTGTCTCAGCAACGCAAAGATAAATAGCAGCAAATGTTGGATGATTCAGCTGCCGTCGGTCTGAAAATGAATCTGATACAGCCGTACAGCCTCGCGTCCTATATTCTGCACAATATGTCCCAATAGTGGATATATTGGTGAATCTGGAAATAATTTTAGATTTCGCTTCAACAACCATAAACTAACCATACGTCAAAACAATCCTTATTCCCCCGTAGCTGAACTTTTTAATCAACCAGGACACTCATTAGAAAACTGTAAATGTGTATTGATAGATTCTGATTTCAGTTCCACATACACACGCAGAAAAAAAGAAAAATACTGGATTTTAAAATTAAATACATATAAACTAGGGTTAAATAAAGACTTGGGTATTTTAAATCTTTATAAATATTTCAATAGTTAAAGAAAATTTTTTTTTTAGATATAGTTAAAAAAAATTTTAAACAACATCTAAAATATTGCTACAGTTAGATTTACTTTAGAAATTTTCAAATACAGTTGCATTCCATATCAGGTGACGTCCGCGTCTCGCGTGGGACGCTACTTAATCTAAACAAACTTCTGAAAACAGTAATTTCTGATGAAAGATCGGGGCCGATCTGAAATATCAAATATATATATATATATATATATATATATATATATATATATATATATATATATATATATATATATAAATATAAATAAATACTTTCACAAAAAAACATTCAATTTTTTTAATTTGCAACTTTTCAGTTGTTTTTTTCTATATTATATACATATTAAGAAAGTATACGTGGCTTCTCATTATGCTATATATATATATATATATATATATATATATATATATATATATATATATATATATATTGAACAATAAAAAATATTCAAAAATTAAAATCTTCAGACACACTGGGTTGTATGTTAATATTCTTTCGTTTTTTATTATTATTTCATTTAGATTCCTCGACTAGTTTCGGCCAACATGGCCATCATCAGGAGAAAGAAACATTTCTGCTTGCTGATAGCAGTGAACTACAGAAATGAATGTCTTGATAGAGAAAATGAACTTTTGTCTGTAGTTTTCATTTGTTTCTTTATTTTTTTATTTTTTAACATGAATTTTGGTCATTCCTTGTGTTGGTCAAACAGTCTCTTTTAAGTTGTCATTTGAGATAGGAGCTGGATGCATTCATGTTGCCCTGAATGCACTTGGTCATTTTGATAGTTTTATTGGTTCTTGGAAAGGGGATGTGACTCTGTTAAGTGTTTGTGTGTTATTTGTTTCTTATCATCGATATATCTTGCATAGAATACGCAGTCACTACCGATGAGGGGATATATGTATATCAGAACGCCGAGAAACATAACAATACAACAAACGCCTGTTACAATTTATCTTCTGCAGAGAGGTTCAGCTTTAAAATTACTTTTTGATTTTCGTTGTATCTAGATTTATTTTATACGTCCGATCTCCTTTATTTATTTATTTTGTCGCTTTTGATTTGATTTGATTTTAATTATTATCGCTATTTTTTCTAAATATTCCAAATTTATTCATCCATAGTAATTACTGGTTTAAGAGCACTCCTTAATTTGTAGCCCTTAATATTTGCATAATGAAGAATACATTGAAAATGGATTAAACCTCTTCCAGAGGAAAAGCTTAACAAGTGCCAAATGGAAATAGCACAAATAAAGTTAATAAAACAGTACTCGACTTCCATACTCAATGGCGACTATAACTGAAACTAATTTAAATTTAATGAAAAAAATTGTTGCAACTACTTCAAAAACACTAAGAGATTGAAAGATTTAATTAACACAATAGGAATTAATAAAAGCAAACCTGAAGCAGGAATTTACAAAATAAATTGAAAAAACAAAACAAAAAAAAACTATATAATACATCGGAGAAACAATGATGAACTTAATATAAAAGGATATCTTTTATGTTATTGAAATGTTCTTTAATACCGGAATCTTTTACGGTAAATGTTTGACTATCATCATGAAATATGTCATAATTACTTACAAAACTACCGTTGTTGTAATATAGAGTAATTAAAAACATTATCGATACAAACTGAAAGCAAAGAGGTTAGAAAGCTAAATGAAAGCGGTTATATGTTAAAGAGCTGGAGACACTGAAGTTTAAATATCGAATTTGAAATCTTAATTTCATTCGATGTAAAGATTAACCGGCATTCCACTACCATCGCTGCCATTCCTCAGACATACAAAAATCTGATTCCATCAATAAGATCATTATCATTATTGAAAAGATTCTTTATCGGAATGTAGGAGGGAATGGACAGTAGTTCGGAATAAAAAGGCGGTTAGTCTAGTTCGAATTCCGGTTGGGTTCGTTACAGTGAATGTAATATACATCGTTGAAATTCGAAGAAGAATCGCTTATTTCACATTGAGAACCGATACACACACACACACACACACACACACACACATATATATATATATATATATATATATATATATATATATATCGGCTCTAAATGTGAAATAAGCCATTCATAGAAAATATGCGTCCTCCGACAAGAATCGAACCCGTTTCGTATACGGAACCGTCATATATATAAAAAAGAATATATGAACATAAAAAGTGTCTTAAAATAATTGTCGGACTTTGTCAATTTCATATATATATATATATATATAGAGAGAGAGAGAGAGAGAGAGATGAGGCGTATCTCGGAAGCAACAATGTTCTTTAACAACATTTGGTTAAATATGGACAAGTTCTTCATAGCAATTTTATTTTATTTCTCAAATTTTCCAAAGAGGTGTTTTTTATGTTATCGATAATTTTGTCGAAGTCCATATTTATTTTTTATTTTATACTACCCGAGGTACGCGGCGTTGTTCGGGTATACATGACTGCTATTGTATAACCGCACCCACTGCATACACGCACCCCAGTCTAGAAATGTCCCCCGCTTGCATGCGTCATATGTTGATGTACTAAGCTACTCCCCTTCCTCATATTTTTTACGGTATGTCCTTCTTAAAAAAAACTCCTCGTATGTTGGTTTTTGGGGTTAAATTGTTTCAATGTTTTAGATAGTCAGTAAATTTCCTATAGCCGTAAAACTTTAAAATAGTATGTCATTTTTCACAAATCTAATCATTAAACAAAATCAGGGATGAAGCGTCAGAGCTTGCTTCAATTGTAAGTGCAAGCGCATGAACGCCCCCCTCCTTCTTCGCACGTTTATTGTAAATTTGGGGTTAATAAGAGGTTCTTCAGGAATTTTTCCCTTTTAACGCTTTGATAATCCTTCTCAAACAATTTTTCTCACAAAGGTTGTTAGAATGTCAATTTAAGATGGAATCATATGAAAAAACTATTAGCTAAATGGCAAAAGTCGATTTTGGACCTAGTTTGTCTCAGATTAATTCAAATAATCTAAACCAAACTTTCACGTAAGTCAATGTGGATATCATATGTAATTTACATGGCAAATTTGGAAGGCATCGAATGAAAAACCAGGGAATTATGGCGCAAAAACGAGCTTTTTAACAGTTTTTCGTGGTTTTTCGTTATACGCTGGGAAGCAAGCAGGACTAAAACCACACTATATTATTTTTTGCATAATGGTAACATTTTTGTGACATGTTTGAAGAAAAGCGGATGAAAAACTAGGAACTTATGCAAGCATTTATTTTAAGTAGTACTAAAAACTCTATTTTTTTCATAGTTTTTTTGCAATTTTTGCGTGAAGCCAATGTTGCAGGTATATATCAAGCACTCTACACAAAAATCGTAACCTGAACTAAGTCTTACATTAAGTGCAAAGAACATCATCTCATTCAGTAAAAATTTTGTTCGCGTGTAACTTTACCTTGGTTTATGCAAAAAGTAGTACCCACCTTCAGTTTTATAGGTTTTTTCCGCCAAAACCGGTGTAGAGTGTGGGCCTGGAGATTAAATAGTTGGTCTTGATCTATCTTTTTAAATTTGCATCATGTGTGTAAAATTCATCGAAATTGGTCGAGAAATGTGGACATGCATAAATAACAGACAGACACATACACAGACAGACATACAAACAGACATCTTCTGTTTTTCAGATATAGATTATTTCCTTCCCTAGTATTTTCGAACATTGCTCTCATTCGTTTTCAAGGATTGACCTGTGTGTAGTTACGCAACAGGTCTTTAAGTCCGGCGTACTCACATTTGATGGAACCAATTTCACGTCACTCAACGTGATGTCATATAAACGAACAAACTAATTTTTATGCAGATTTTTTTTTTTTTGTTAAAAAACACATCAATGTTTTAATATTTTCTCTATATTTTCTACGTTATTTTTATAGATACAAATATTTAAGTAAACGCTATGTTTATAATAAACAGTATTAACAACATTTACCGGCCAGAATGTCTGAGAAAAAATAATATATAAACAGAAATTATATTAAAATAATCGTCGAACTTATTCCATTTCATAATATATGATGTCATTTGTTTATGTGAAGATACGCTTCGAGCAGATATGAGCGTTCAAGAGAAATCATGTGAAATGTGTATAATGCAGTAATTATTTTTCATGCACCTGTAAATTTATTTTTGAAAAATAATTATGTAGCGATCTTTGTGGTTGTTTTGAAATAAAGCGTTAAGATGGTCATTTAAAAAAAATATCGCCTGAAGAGGCCAAAAGGTCGAAATCAAGGTCACGTATTTTAATTGACCTACTGATTTTTAAAGTGTTATATATATATATATATATATATATATATGATAGATAGTTGGTGTGTAGTTGATATATGGTTACCCGCCCAAAATAAGAAATCAACAATATATATATATATATATATATATATATATAGTCGGGTGTGTAGTTGATATATGGTTACCCGCCCAAAATGTGAAATCAACAATATATATATATATATATATATATGAATAATGAATGAATCCTGGTAATCTACTGTGAAAATTCAGGCGGCAGCTAATAGAAAAGATCTCAAAGCATTCTATGAAGACCTTAAAAAGGTCTACGGCCCACAAGGAAATGGATTTTTCCCCTGCTCTGTTGTCTGATGACAACACTCTCCACACAGACAAGAATGAAATTATATTACGATGGAAAGAATACTTTTGTGTGTCCTTAATTCCTCCGCCAGCGATGACAACGTCATTGCTTCAATTCATCAGCGATCAGAATTTTTCCATTTGTCTCTTGAGCCATGCCTAAAAGAAATCCAGGATTCTATCAGGCAATTTTCCTACAACAAAGTTCCTGGAAAAGATGCTATTCCCCACCGAATTTTTTAAAATATAGTGGGAAGTCTCTGGTTAAGAAACTCTTTGAGCTTTTTTAAAGTCACATGTAAGGTTGGTTCTGTTCCACCGGAGTACAAATATGCCGTTTAAGAACAAAGGCCAAAAGGTTGTATATGCTAATTCCCGTGGCATTGCACTTCTAAGTATCACTGGCAAAATTCTTGCTCCTGTTACTCTCAACAGAATAATCAAATATCCCACTGACGACCTCTATCCCGAATCTCAATGTGGTTTTCGTTCAGGTCGGGGAACCATTAATATGATTTTTTCACTTCGTCAGGTCGCTGAGAAAGTTCGCAAGAAGAACCCTGAACTCTAAACCGCCTTTATCGATTTGACCAAAGCGTTTGACACTGTAAGCAAGAATTCCCTCTGGAAAGTGCTCAAAAAGCTTGACTTACCTGAAAGTATGCTGAATGTCATCATCTCGTTTCACGAAGGAATGAAAGCATCTGTTCTATCTAATAGAGATTTTTCAGAATCCGTCGATGTAACAAATGGCACAAAACCAGATTGTGTCATGGCTCCTGTACTTTTCACTCTCTTCCTTTCGGTCATGCTACACCGTGCTTTTAGTGATCTTGACATGGGTGAGAAATTTGAATTCCGCAATTGGTTCCTTCAAACGTGAGAACGCCGGACTTAAAGACCTGTTGCGTAACGACACACAGATCAATCCTTGAAAACGAATGAGGGCAATGTTCGAAAATACTCGGGAAAGAAATAATCTATATCTATAAAACAGAAGATATCTGTCTGTGTGTGTGTCTGCAATTTATGCACGTCCACATTTCTCGACCGATTTTGATGAATTTGTACACACATGTTTTGAAGCAAAATCGCGGACTCGAGCAAGCCTTATTCCTGATCTTTAGTTTGCTGATGGCACTTTTCAATCGTTTTTCTACCGCTTGCGATGCATTCACATTAACTATAATTATAAAGAAACCTGAAGTTGTCCATTAAACTGTATTTGGACTAAATTCGGTTCTAAATAGGTTCAACGTACAAAAACGTTAGGAACTTGTTATAATAAGTATTACGCAGAGTAATCTAGTTGTGGTAGCTGACTACTTTCGTATTCGACCCCCAGTCGACCCTCACTGACTCCTACTTATATTAGGTGGGAGAGTCTATTATCTATAGACTAGGTGTGTTTCACCATAACATCCATCAACCAAGGCCTACACCTAAGCAGATCAGGGTGTAAAACAAAAAAAAACACCTGCCCATACCTTTCCAATCGTTCCCTTTTCTTTTGGCAACAACAACCTGTAGTATGTAAAATCATTCTCGTACTTAGGAAGCAAAGTCAATTCAAGTGCCTCTTTGGATGACGAGATAATTAACCGAATGTCAAAGGCAACCAATGCCTTTGGGAAGCTTATGCATCGCCTATGGGATGTTCGTGGGATTTCACTGAGAACGAAAGTCACTGTCTTTTGAGTAGTCATTCTCACCACACTTCTTTATGAGTCAGAATCGTGGACGCCACACAGGACACACATCAATCAACTTGATGCTTTTCATAAACGCAGTCTTCGTTCAATATGCGGTTATACACGGCAGGACAAAATCTCTAACCCTGATCTTTTCATAAAATGTGGCGTCGGTGGTATCGAATCCTTTCTGATGCGATCACAGTTCAGATGGGCTGGTCATGTCATCAGAATGAGTGATGATCGGATGCCGAAAAACTTTGGCCTACCGGTACATGATGTTAGGCTACAGTATTCAATAACCTGAATCAAAACTACATAAATTCCTACCAGTTACCTGTATACTGAGACACTAATAGTAATATATTTCTACATGCGCTGTATAGCAAACAACTTTCAACACACCAGTTGGTACCCTATATTGTATTGATATAACTTAGCGGACATTTAAAATTCATCAGGTCTACTGAAAAACACAATTAAAGTCAACATCAAAATATTAATAGCGTTGATTACAGATCATACTAAGTAGTTCTTGATAGTACTGTTGCGTATCCTGTATTATTGTGTTGTACTGTAGTTGTTAGGGGTGCTGCCCCACTCCTTTAGGACTCGTCAATAAAGGTTTGTATTTTATACCCGCCATATAAGTCCACTCCCAGTTTTAGAGAGATATTTTAGGTTTGAGAACCCCAATTGTACACCGCAGTTTACGTTATTTTTATAGAATATAATGGTATTTGTGTATTTATCTTGATAGACAATAATGGTATTTGTGTATTTATCTTGATAGACAATAATGGTATTTGTGTATTTATCTTGATAGACAATAATGGTATTTGTGTATTTATCTTGATAGACAATAATGGTATTTGTGTATTTATCTTGATAGACAATAATGGTATTTGTGTATTTATTTTAACAGACAATAGTGGTATGTGTGCATTTATTTTGATAGACAGTAATGGTGGGATGCTTGTTTTTAAGATGTTTGTGGAAAATAATCCTGATTGTAGGCAATTCAAATTAAAAAGAAAATATTTCTTTCCGTTTCGCTAGTTGATATGCCTCCCATTAGGCCTGAAACAATTAGAAAAATAATATTACAGAAAGTAAGAACTCGGAGATAATAACATTCATAATCTTTATAATTCAAAGTATGTACATACAACTGCAACAGCAATAAATATCCATATGTAAGATACCAAAACTCAAAAAATAATTGATTTACTGAGGGAAACAAAACATGAGTTACGAATACACACAAAGCAATATTATTTGCAATCAAATAGACACAGACATGACAAGGCGGCAGCGTAACCAAAGTACGCATGCGCACGGAAACATATGCATACGCGCGCATGTGTACATTTGTACCATGCTATCTTTGCCGACATCTCCGTCCATTACTATTCCCCTTTATGACTCTTACAGCATCATTAGTGGTGATGTGATGCTTGTCTGTTTATTTGTTTGGCAATATCTACACCGAAGCCTGTTTATCAGTCTTTTTCTGCTCATTCCACTCAATTGATTTCAACCGCTGGGCTTAATATGAAGAAAGATAAAACAAAAACTCGCGGCGCAAATTCGAGGGAAAATGAAGCAAAACAAAAAAAAATATTTAAAGACACAATCGGAACACAAACACTCAAACGTTCCCGCCAAAAGCAAACAAAATATTTTAATTGGCCACCCATATTGCAGTAACATGGCTCGGCTGGAAAAGGCTCGCCCTCATTTATATAAATTCTTCTCGTTATCTTCTTTATTGCATAGGGCCAATCAACAACATGGCGCTAAATCACACATAGACAAACACACACGCGCGCACGCACACACAGAAGTACAAACACGCACACACACACACACAAACACACATGTACAAACACACAGATAAACAATTAGACAATTTCCTATTGTTCGATATTTTATCATATGCCTTAACCTACGCACATATCCACCCATCCACACACACCCATCACCGCCATATATATATATATATATATGTACACATATATATATATGAGGAAAATATTTTTAAGCCGTGCTATTTTTATGGGTACAATTGCTCAATATCAGAGATAGAGTGTATCTAAATATCAAAGTGAGCAATCAGGTCAACATCAAGCGGCGACAGTCTGTTTCATGCTTTGATGCAATATATATATATATAATTTCCACTATTTAAGTGTAGCGTCAATCGACATCTCCAGTTGCCTTGATCTGTCCACTTCCCTTCTCCACATGCTTTCCCCTTTCATTCCTATCTGCTCTCGCTCCAAATCTTCTGTAACCACCTTGCCTTGATCGATCCACTATCTTTCTCCACATCCTTTCCTTTACCACTCCTATCTGCTCTTCCTCCAAACTTTCTGTAACCCCTTGCGTGCTAGTGGCTTCCAGCCTTGCTTGGGGTGAAAAGCTTAATATATATATATCAAAGTCATGAATACTCATGTATAAGAAATGGAGTAAAAAAGAGGATTGAAAAAGACGCGGAATGAAGTGAAAAATATAAAAAAATTGGAAATATTGTTTAAAAATACAACCCCCGAAGACTGGAAATTTTACCTAGAAACATCAATGTCGGGATAAAATTGATATTTATTAGTTAAGTAATCTTTTCATGTAATATCATATATATATATATATATATATATATATATATATATATATATATATATATATATATATGGGTAGTGATGTGGAGAGAGATAAAATGATACATATTTTTGAAGAAATAGTGGGATGTAGGGTAATACACTTAAAATCTATTTACGAGGTTTAACTTAGTCTGGCACTGAGCTACAAAGTAATAAGAGAAAATCGAACTCTGTACACAATGTACTAGGCAATATCTCGAACTATTACTCTACAGCCAAAAACGAATTTAGATAAAGGGAGGCCCTAGGTTATTACCCTAATGAGGCTCCACACAATCAACATCTTCGACAAATAGATAAAGAAGGAAGAGCTCTAAGAATCTTCCTCCATGTGGCGTGTATTTTCAGGACACAAGCGATCATGTTTATAATGCATGTTATATATTCGTTTTCTTTTACTTTCAAACCGGTTGAGAGAAAACTGCCACATTTGCCATGCATGTATATTGGAGGTTCCCAAAAATGCCAGGATGAGGCTTTTTGTCTACGGCACCTACCACATTTAATTTTTGATATTAACCGAGATGGTCGTAGTAACTCGAGCAAAAATACTAAATCGAGATGGTTTAGCTTCAGTTTTAATTTGGGTGTGCAAAAACCTAATGTAAAATTTGGAAAAGAACAAATAAAAAACTTAACAGAAAAATGTTGCGGGTGAATTTAATCCAACTTTTCAAACACACACACACACACACACACACACACACACACACACACATAGATATATGTATACAGGTAGGTATACAGTATATGCAAAAGCAGATATAGAGTAATGAAAAACCAAACGTGCACACAAAACAAAACGTATTGTATTGATTATACAAACATTGGTAATACTATGATAATAGTGTATACCTACTTTTGCAGCCTCTCTGTATATGTAGTAGTGGATAGCGGCTCAGATTGAGGAATCGGAGAGTCAAATCCATTACATTCACTTACGTGCTAATACCCTTGGGAAAGATATTAATCCTCTTCTCTCTCTAGCTATAGGCAAATAGTAGGGCAGACTGTGTTCTATAGTCTTCGATGGCAACTGGTCTAGGAGAAGGACAACATTTAATTCAAAACCTGTGCACCAGATCTCTGTATTCGGCCCTTCAAAAAGTGTGGTCGGTTCTGCACAAAGCCTTCGCCACTAAATCAAATAATATATGCTAGTGTCTGGACTGTCGGTTCCTATATATATATATATATATATATGTGTGTGTGTGTGTGTGTGTGTGTGTGTGTGTGTGTGTGTGTGTGTGTGTGTGTGTGTGTGTGTGTGAAGAAATATAGTTATAAGGTGTGCTATATTTATGGGATAAAGTGCTCAATATCAGAGATATATATAATACTTAACATTGAAGTCAACACTCAGAGACGAGTGTCGCCTCTGAATGTTGATTTCAATATATAGTTTATATATATATATATATATATATATATATATATATATATATATATATATATATATATATATATATATATATATATCAGATGAGGTATTGTAACTATTTACACTATTTACATCGTTCGGAATGGTGTCCTCATCTTTATTGTCATATTCATGTCGTTTCGACCGACGTACACTCCAGTCTTCTGCAGGTGATATACGTTGGAATTTCATACCTCGGTAGTAGACTGTTCTAATTCCACGTGGATATCTCAGTTTCAGTTAATTCCCTTTAATAATATAACACTCTAAATTTTTGTTCCCTCTGCTGTGGCAGGTATTGAACTCACAACACTTTAGGTCAAGTCATTTTTTGAGCTTATTCAACAAAAACCAAAGAGTTCGAATTCCACTACCTGCCGATTTCGCTACATTGGTTTCAACCGTTTTTTATCTTCAGGCCAAAATCGGCTGAAGATACCGAAAGTTAGAAATCAAGATAGGGGAATCGACTGATCTCCTAATTCTCTATACTTAAAAGATCTACACGTTTTAATTTTTATCTTTTTATGTGCATTGACCACTTTTTAATACTACGGTTTCCTGGTCTAATTCAACTCTGATTATTATTATTATTATTATTATTATTATTATTATTATTATTATTATTTTCATTATTATTATTATTATATATACAGGGGTTGGACAAAATAATTGGAACAGGTGCAAATTCTACTCCTATATTTCAAAGACCTATTATATTAAGAACTTTAACTACAACTTTGTAATTGCCGGTTATATCTATTGTAAATACGTTTATTTATCTACTTTACTTTCTTTGTCTTATTTATTTTTAGAGTTTAGTAAAATTTAAGCTAAATGCGTGACCTGTCCGAGTTCGAAAAAGTGCAAATTGTTGGAGCTCGCATGGCAGGAGCCTCGATCACTAAGGTTGCTGAACTGTTTGATTTTTTAAGAGCTACCATATCAAGAACTATGACGCAATTCGAGAAACAGGGCAACACCTCTAGCAACCGTAGCAATTCGGACCGGACTTGCAAACGTGATGACAGGGACCGACGTGCATTGAAACGCAATGTGGCAAAAAATCATCGGACTACTGGGCCAAAGTGACTGCTGAGTTGAATAATCATCTTAATAATCCAGTTTCTACTAAAAATGTTCGTCGTGAGCTCCATAAGGCTCCATATCATGGAAGAGCCGCCGTAAGGAAACCTCTTCTGTCCACTCGCAACATTCAGAAGAGGTTGAAGTGGTGCAGAGATCACAATGCCTGGACTGCAGACCAATGGAAGCAAGTCATATTGTCAGACGAGTCCAGTTTTTCTCTTTTCCCAACTTCAAGGCGAGTTTATGTGGAGGCAGCCCAAATAAGTTTACAACCTTGACTGCCTTCTTCCAACAGTGAAGCATGGAGGTGGATCAGTGATAGTTTGGGTCGCCATATCATAGAAATGTCTCGGTCCAATAGTTGCCCTGCATGGTAGAATCAACGGCAAAGATTACCTGAACACTTTCGGAGATCATGTTTCATCTAATGGCCCAGACTTTATTGTTTGATGGTGACTACATTTTCCAAGACGATAATGCTCCAATACATACCGCTCGAGTGGTTAAGAATTGGTATGAAGAGCATGAAAGTGAGCTGGAATACATGGAGTGGTCTACACAATCTCCAGATATCAGTACTATTGAACATTTGTGGTGCATTTTGGAGCGACAAGTTAGGAGCTGCTATTCTCGACCGCCGTGTCTTAAAGAGCTAGAGCATGTATTAATGGAAGAATGGCTGCAAATTCCTCTGGATGAAGTCAGGAAGCTGTATGATTCCATTCCTAGACATCTGTATGTGAGGATGAAGGAGGACCAACTACATATTAAATAAATTTTCTATGAATTTAACTAGTGTTTCAATTATTTTGTCCAACCCTTGTATATGCTTGATAGCTTATGTGTATATATAGCCTTTCTAAAAAAAAATAGTTCTTTCGGCATGAGATAAAAAAGAAAACTAAGGCGAATTTTATTGAGCATTTACCAGTATAAAAACATCTTGGCATTTACTTGGACTCACACATCGGCCCGTGCGCTTTAGAACCTTATACAATCTGTCGTCTTGATTGTAACGACCATTGTGTGCGTGCATGTGGTAACGGCCTGTGGGTTACTGTGTGGCGTAACATAGATTGACATATAGAATGATAACAAGACATTACGAGAAGTCCCTGGCGTAAATATTAACAGACTGCAGACTTCAGCAAATGACCTGACCCCCATCTTTTAGTGCAAGTGAAAAGTAAAACCCGGGAACTGGATGCCTGGAGCTAAATTATTATCAGGGTGGTGACGGATCGCAAGTGCTAAAGGTCATAATCCGGGGATAGATTTCTTACAGGGTAGCTAGTAAGCGACACAGACATGTCCCCCTCCTTCCCTCGTCTCTCCCTCTCCATATATATATATATATATATATATATATATAACTCAGCTTTTAACTTCACGTATGAATTTAACCAGAATCCGCTTTTATGACCTGCTAATCTATTCGAATGATAATTTTAAAACTCCCGCTTGTAAGAAAACGCTTCTTTGATGTCCATAGAAAAAATCTGGATGGTCATGACTCTCCATAGCATACTATTTTTGTTGGTTTACTACCCTTCCCATTTTCTGCCAGCCATTTACTCAAGCATGTTCGGTAGTTTAATCACTTATTCTTTCTGCTCCTATTATCTTCACCATATCCTTTGAGTGGCAAATTCTTCCAGCTCTCTTTCTTCAGTATTTGTACTGGAACCTACAACTGTCTCCTACGGAATTCTAAGTAAAAATAACCGTTTTTTTTCCCCATTTACATTAAAACTTTCTCGTTGTTTACATATTCAGTCGATGGTATTTTCAGCATCCTCCTATAAAAGCACATCTCTGTTGTCTCAAATTTCCTTCTCGTCTGTCAGGAAATTGTCCAGCATTCGCTGCCACACAGGTCCGAGCTTGACTGATATTTCACAGCAGTACACTGCTCTTTGTTTCTAACGATTTTTTTTTATGTCGCTTAATAATTTGGCTAGCTTTTGGAAGATATCGACCGCTACTGCGATGCGCTTTCGTGTTTCTCTGTCACATATTCCGCCATCTTTTAAAACACTTCCCAATTCTTTATATCCTCCTCCGTTCCTCAGTTTATCCTTTCCCCCAACACCCAGTCTTTTCCCTTACTTACACTCTGTGTAGCCCCTTGCTTACTATTGGCACCCCCACCTTGCTTGGGATGAAATGCTTAAAAATAAACTTCAGTAGTTACTTGATGCTGACGTCTCCAATACTCAATTCAGACTTTGGGCTGTCGCTTTTGTTAACAACCGTACGGGCTTATAGTCTTACAGTATATGGTCAGTCTTTTTTATTCGCTCTACTTTACTAACTTGACTATGAGGTCCAACAATTTTTTTTTAGTTTATTCTCAAAACGGAGTCATCGGCACATTTTATGTTGTTAACATTGTGTCCACTAATATTAGGTTGGTGCAAAAATAATGTCGTTTTTTGACGTTCATTATTTTTGCACCAACCTAATAATAAATTCATGTACGAATTCTAGTTCTCTTAGAATTGTGTAAAGATTAAATGAATCCGGTTGGAAGACACAAACTTGTCTTCCGTTCCTTTGTCTTATTGCGTACTTGCTCAATTCATTGTCTAACTAAATGCATACGTTTTGTTCTGTCTTTCATAGAATACGTAAAAGCATTTGATAAGAAACAATACAAAGAAGTATAAGAGAAACAGCCAAATTAAAACCATACGTTAGAAAATACAATATCGAATGCCCCCACAGATGCAACACAGCCATCATAAATAAGTTAATGCATAAACTATACGCCAGCAACTCTAAAACAAATATTAATCGATAATAACTTGCCTGGTTACATAACTGTTTAACGAATTAAAGTAATCTTAGAAATTACCCAAAATATAAATAATAATAATAATATAAAAACATCATTTAAATATTCTCCGAAAAAGAAACAACAAACTCACTACAAACTAGATGAAATATTTGCTGAAAAGTGTTTTTGATAATAGTTCATCAAATATGAAAGTGTCACAAATGTTGGAAATCTTATGTTAAAATTCTTTCTTGAAACCAGAAAAACGCGCGAAACTGTTGTCAAATTAACAAATAAATCTCGTAAAAACAAATGATGGTTTATAAGCAAATATGAATTAATTAAATATATACATACACACTTGTCTATATTTCTGAGATGAGGTATTACATTATTGTTATGGGTCCTTACCTATAACTACAGAATGAACTCTTCCTAACACTATGTATAATACGCCTCTCAAGAGAAAGGGACGAATCGAGTCGAGCCGATAGTAGTTCACTCCAAACCAGACTGACAGTCATACTAACACCTTCCACATCTTGTATTATTATTCCGTTAAATATATCTTTGTTATTTCTACTCTTGTGTTCGTGTTGTTCTTCCTTGGTCCTAACTTGGACCATAACAATTATTTACATTATTCGGACTGTTGTCTTCATCTTTGTCGCCATATTTATTACAACGTTTCGGCTGTTGTACGCTCCGGCCTTCTTCAAGTGGTTGGAATGTCGAATTGAACCCTTTATTTCGCTCACTTGGGTAGACTGTTCTAGTTCCACGTGCCATGTTTAATGGACGTCTGTTATCAGTTACCTCCTGTTAATTTCCCCCTGAAAGTTATCCACTGCCATAACCGGGTATTGAACTCACACTCTTTGGGTCCTGTCACTGGATCTAACTAACGCCTTTATCCAGTGTGCCATATGTCCTCACGGACACATGGCACAGTGGATAAAGGTGCCAGTTAGAAGAAGGCCGGAGCGTACAACGGCCGAAACATTGTGATAAACATGGCACGTGGAACTAGAACAGTCTTCCCCAGTGAGCGAAATAAAGTGTTCAGCTCGACCTTCCAACCACCTGAAGAAGACCGGTGAGTACAACGTACGATACGTTGTAATAAATATGGCGACAAAGATGAGGACACTAGTCCGAACAATGTAAATAATATACATTCATATATCCATATTTAAATTCTATCAAAAGAGCAACACTGTCAAACGATGGCACTTGCAACTCAGAAATAAGTACTCTGATTGTCACATTCACAGCAGCGATGGTTAGACTCGAATAGAACATGGAAGGGCAACGTCAACTTCCATAGCGAGTTCAGGCTCTACAAATCTGATCTTATCTATCCTTGTCAATGGGTTTGAGCCTTGGACACTCCTGGTTGAGGCAGGAAAAAGAATCTAGGAGTTTGAGAACAGATGCCTGAGAAAGCTCCTACTGTGAGCACGACAAGAATCTCTCTTGGCGACTATTAAGCGCCTGAAAATGGCATGGTTTGGCCATGTCACACGGCATAACAGACTTTGCAAGACCATTATGCAAAACACCGTTGAGGGCGGACGCAAGTGGGGACAGCAAATCACAATCTGGACATACAATATCAAAACGTGGACGGACGTGACAATGCCAGAACTCCCGAGAGCTATCCACAATACATCATCCAGGAGAAGGTTGTCTTCCTACTGCCCTTACGTCTCCCGAGGATTCAAGCAGTCGATTGACTGATGATAATAATGATGATGATGATGATGATGATGCTTACATACATATGTCCACACACACACATACACACACACATATATATATATATATATATATATATATATATATATATATATATATATATATATATATATATATATAGCGTCTTTATCTATATTAATTATAAGTTATAAACTTTCCCCTACTCTAAGATTCCCTATAATCCGTTACATCCTTTTATCTATATATTTATAGTTATTTTTAAACCCTTATTTTTTATTCCTCTTTTAATTTTAAATTCCTCTTTTAATTTTAAATTCCTCTTTTAATTTTAAATTAATATTTCATTTTTCATATAACCTCAAATGAATGTCATACGGTTAATATTCGGGTTTAATTTTAATTTTATAAAACTTTTTCTCTTTATGACAAATACCTTCCACCCTCCCCTCACTCCTGTCTCGTGCCAATCATCTGATTGAAACAATGAAATGGATAAATTCAGTATTAGTTTTTCGACAGTTTATTTTATTTTATTGTTTTTTTTTTTAGCTTTCACAATCAGTTACATTTCTAATTCTGACACAAACTCAGTCCACACCGGCGTTGATAAGACAGGTATATTCGTCTGCCGAAATAGGCTATTCCTCATATGAGGTGATTTGGGTTTTTATTGTTTATTAATTATTTGCTCTGTAATAATCAATACAGTGAGGTCTTTTTGTGAATCAATTTTAATATTTTATATTACTAGATACCAGTTTGATCATATGACAACGGATTAAGCATAAGAAAAACAGAAGTAGGAAAATAATTTGGTATACACCCCCATACAACCAAATGGTAAAAAACAAATTGGGACAAAAATTCCTCGCATTAATACTCAAGCATTTTCCCGGTGGAAGTAAACTAAGTACTATTTTCAATAGAAATACACTAAAATTTAGTTATAGCTGTACTGATAACCTGGAAAAGATTATTAAGAAACATAATACTAATATCTTAAATATACACTTATACCAGAACCAAAAAATTGTAGACATTGGAAAAATACAAACAACAACTAATGAGGGTAAACAAAATTTATGTAATTGTAGAAACCCTCAAAACTGTCCTCAACAAAATAAATGTTGCATGGAATCAGTAGTATACCAATGTAATATATCTTCTATTGAAAACCCTGAAAACATAAAAATTTATATAGGTTGCACTAGCCATGAGTTCAAAAAGAGGTTCAACCAACATCAATGTTCGTTTAGGATAAATAAATATAAAAGTCAAACATCTCTCTCGAAGTACTTCTGGCACCTAAAAGAATCCAATAAAACACCTACAGTAAAATGGAAGTTAATAAGAAGAGCTAGAATATGTAGGTCATTAAATGACCCATGTCCTTTATGCATACATGAGAAACTATATATTACTAAGTTTATAAAAAATAAAAATTTACTGAATCAGAGAAATGAAATAGCTATTTTATGTCGTCATTTTCAAAAATTTTCTTTAAATAATCTTTAAATAATATTTAAAAAAAAAAAGTTACCTGATAATATGCATACTCATATTTGATGGGAATAAATAATTTTAAATAATGTAAGTAATTCTATTACATTTACTTGGTTTATAAAGAAATATAGCCGATTAAATTTAAAAGTTAAATTTGAAAGTAGAATTTTTTTAAATATTTTAAAATTGAAATTAAATAAAACGGATTCTAACCTAAACATCTTTTAAAATTGTAATTAAATAAAACGTACTCTAACCATAACACCGCTCTCAAAGCAATTCAAACACTGAAAAGAATCCAAGTGAACACCTAAAGTCAAATGAAATTAATAAGTTAGAATATAATATTGAACATTAAATGTCCTTTGTACATACATGGGGAAATTTATATTACTAAATTTATAAATAAAAGTTTACTGAATTAGTGAAATAATTTAGCCACCTTTGCCGTCATTTTCATAAAGTTTACATAAAAAAAATCATCTGGCAATATACATATTTACTTATACTCGGTAAGAATAAATAATTTTAAATACTGTAAGTAATTCTAATACATTTACTTGGTTTTAAAAAGAAGTATAGTATATTAAATATTAAAAATAATTTTTTAGAAAGGTGGTTAAAACATACTCTAGCCTAAACAGTCCCTCAAAATCTTTAAATATACAAATAGAAAAAATACCATAAGAATTTTTGCCGTGAGAAAAAAACCCAGATGACATGAATTTAGCGGATGTCAGAATTTGTTAAAAGATACATCCCTACCCATCCCTAAACATAACCCCACTTTCAAATGTAACTATTAACTGATAAAACGAAAATTAAAAAATTGAATCCTCTACCACCCCTTGTCTAGATGAATGGATTTATCGGTAACCTTGGAAACCCTCAATTATGAATCTTTGCAGTGCCGTTAACAACCGTAAATTTTAAAAACTAAGTTACTCCAAAATTCGCTTGATGAGGAAATGGAACTAATGTCTTTGGTTTAATAACAAAATTAAATTCAGGGGCTTTAGCTTCCATTTCTGAAACATGGTTATCACTGTGTAGCGGTAAAACCATATTTTAAATCTATTAATTTATAATATTAATGCTCTGTAAATTTAAATTTACATTGAGCACTATTGTGTAAAAATAAAAATATCTATAAGAACACCGGATTTTATATCTTACTGTTCTTTCCTTTTTATTATATATATATATATATATATATATATATATATATATATATATATATATATAAAGACATTTTTATGTTTATACATTCTTTTTATAGATATGAATATTTAAGTAAATGCTCTGTTTTTATAATAAACAGTACTAAGCAACATTTACCGGCCTGAATGTCCGAGAAATTTTCATAGAAAATTTTCGTCCTCCGACAGGAATCGAACCTGTATCCTATATGGAACCGTCATATAGCCTGACGTGCGTTAACCGTTTCGGCCACAGAGAAGTGTTCAAGAGAAATGGACCAACTGGAAAGCAGATTTGAACATGGAACAAAAAAATCAAAGACACTGGAGAATGTTACGCAAGACATGCTACAGCGTGATTAGCAGGAGTTGTACTACCGACATGACATGTCACAAGTGATGCCTATATTGAACATCTGTGAAATTAGTTATAAAATCCATACCGCTTTGAATATCTTGTTCGAATTTTAGGAAATAAATCCTTTATTGTTCAACATAAAGTCTATTTAATTTCGTTTGCTTGCTACATTCATTTACTCAGATATTCACATTTTAAATTATGGCAATTTTGTGGAGACAACCAATGGTGCGATGGGTTAATTGCCACCATATTATATTTTTAATTTCGAGCATGCGCGTTATTTGATTTTGGTGTTGTCGTCTGCGAGAAGAAGAGCACCATGACGCTATTCACTCCGTCAGAAATTAGGAAACAATATGCTGTACTGCTTGGCATTCGCTCCGAAATTTCAGAGTGTTTGAGTGTCAATATGAGGACAGTGCAGAGGTTTCGGAAAGAGTTAGATGAGTCTAATGGTGATTACGAAGGTGTTTTGAGTGATCGCTAGTGATGGCGATGTTATACCTTTATTCACATTTCCGAATGGCCTCAGACTCAACATGGAGGCCTACATCAAGTGCCCTGAGGAGGTAGTGCTGACCTGGGTCAAGGGGGTGACTGCTAGAAAATGATAGGTCTGGAAACAGGTCTCTGCCCCATGTCACACATACAGGTAAACCCAGTCATGGCTGTCAGACAATTTCTGCGAACACATCACACCTTACATCTGGCCACCTAACTCCCCAGATTGCAACCCCTTAATTATTATGCGTTGAGCGCACTTGTCAGAGAGACCAACAAAACACCTTGTAACACCAAAGATGAACTGAAGGCTAGGATTATGACAGCATTCACTAACTTAAACAATGAGACTGTCCAGATAAGTTGCGGGAGATTCTGAAATCGTCTGGTTGTCGTGGTTGAAGCCAATGTCGATTTTATTGAATAAAATTTCTCTTGAGATAATGCTGCGTAATTTTGGTAAATATATCTTTTAAAATGACATCTCGGCGCTTTTTTTTATTTTTGTTTAATTTAGACGAAAATTTAACATTGCTCCATATATATATATATATATATATATATATATATATATATATATATATATATATATATATATATATATATATATATATTTATTCGATAATTATAACATAAATATGTTATAAAATCACTACAAAAAGCGCAATTTTTTTCAACACTTCCGGTGCCTTATCAAGTGATGGTGTTGAATGTAGCACATACATTCAACACCATCACTTGATAAGGCACCGGAAGTGTTGAAAAAATGTATTATAACCTGAGTGTGTTTGGATTGTTTTACGTGAGAGGTGATCATCATAGTTACACTCGTTGAATTAAAATGTTAAAATGTAGACATCTTTGTCTAGAGCTATCAACATCCTTTTTAACGTAATTTCAATGAAGAAATAAATTAAATAACATGTATTTTTTATTTTCTCCTCAGTAATTCTATAATTTTAAACTTAATAGAGATTACATTTAGATTTCTAAATGAGTAATTTTTTACTTATCATATGATTTAATACTTATTAGTTAGGGCATATTCTATTTTACTAGAACCCCAACTTTAAAGCTTTTAATATCTATGATAACCTTGGTTCGTTGTCAAATTTTTTTAATTCTCATATGCTTGTATTTTGATTGGTCATTCTAGCTGTTACATAAACAGCGTTTACACCTAGCGAAGGATCGTTAATTAATTTGAAACTTTTAAAACCATTTATTCTACATTCAACATCATCACTTGATAAGACACCAGAAGTGTTGAAACAAAATGGCTATTTTTGTAGATATTTTATAACATATTTATGTTATAATTATCGGATAAATAATATATTTGCTCTACTCTGTATTGAGCACACTTTTAAGAATAGTATTTTTGGGTTATTGTAATTTATCCGTCTACACAAATCCTATACTTGTATATATATATACATACATACATATATATACATACATATATATATATATATATATATATATATATATATATATATATATATATATATATATATATATATAAACACACTAAATCAAGCGACTACCGATGATGCAAACGTAAAATGACACCCCGGAATAAAAGAGAGCTCATTATTGAAATACCAGAGCATATATCTTAATCACCTGCTGTAGCTTTAACTGACTGTCAGTTTACTCAGCGCTCTGCTAGCATTCTTCAGGCGGTTGACATTGGTTCTCATTGATATTAGCATTCATACTGCTTTATTTTTTTTCTTTCCAATAGCAGTGAGTATGTCATATATATGCATTAGCTACCCACCGCCCTATTTTAACATATTGGGTCAGCCTAAATGGATATAAATGCTTATATCATGGAAACAACCAATGCCGTCTAACAGAAGAATAAGTCTATAGTGTACAGTCATAGTCATTTCTGCTCCGGATGACTATGAAAAATATTATGTATTTAGTTTATATATATATATATATATATATATATATATATATATATATATATATATATTGATGTATATTTCATTAAATAATATAGACAAGTGCTGTTTATTTATTTTATGTAAATTCTTTTCATATCGTCTGATAAGCTTAATAACATTATCATTAAACAAAGCAAGAAAATCACAATATTGATACATATTTTTTAATCCTATCTATGATTTCGGCTTACAAAAGCCATTATCAAAGATGACAATTACATTACAATATATTAAGCAATACACGGACAAAACAATAATGATAGTCTGTTTCTGTTTACATGGAAGATTTCCAAGCAACGACAAGCTTGTGCATATAAAGACCACGCGAGAGTGAATTCGAGAAATATTAAGTATGGGAAGCCGATGGTATAAACCAAAGGATTCTGTTACTAATTATAGGCATTTAAGAATATTTGTGGAGATTTCATATTTTATTTTGTTCGGATTAGGTTTCAACTATTTTATGTATATAGCTTCAAGAATTTTAAGTTTTTGTTTATTGTTTTCCATGTAAACAGAAACATACTATCAATGAAAAAATGCTGCCTAAATATACACAATATATATATATATATATATATAGCCTCTAAGAAAGAAACGTTTTTGGCATCAGTGACTATATATATATATATATATATATATATATATATATATATATATATATAAAAGTGGACATGGAAGTCAGCACTTAGAGGCGACAGTCTGTTTCATGCTAGTGCAATCGCCTGACGATTGCACTAGCATGAAACAGACTGTCGCCTCTAAGTGCTGACTTCCATGTCCACTTTTATATTCACACACGCTCTATCTCTGATATTGAGCACTTTACCCCATAAATATAGCACACTTTAAGACTATATTTCTGTATATATATATATATATATATATATATATATATATATATATATATATATATATATATATATATATATATATAGCCACTGATATAAAAAAACGTTTCTTTCTTAGAGGCTATAGAACCTGGAAACAAAATAGTTATTATACGAGCAGATATGGACTAAATGCTGCATTTGAGATTTGATGCAAAGTTACTAACTCAAGGCCCTTTAACCGCTGCAAGTTACGTAGCTGAAGCTCTAAAGAGCAAACTTGTCCATATATCCTATGAGCGTTTATAAGGATTAAGATTTTGTGGTGTTAGCGTCCAGATGATCACTGTAAAGCCATTTTGTTCTTGTAATGATTGACTTAAAACTTGTGTATCGTGACTTGGTGCACTGTGGGTTGGTGTGTTGTGATCTGGTGCATTATTTTCCTGAAGAATGCGGCGGCTGTCAAAGAAGACTGCTGACATTAAGAGATGCGCGCGTATTCAAATTATGTTCAGGCGA
Organism: Acanthosepion esculentum; assembly: GCA_964036315.1. NCBI lineage: Eukaryota > Metazoa > Mollusca > Cephalopoda > Sepiida > Sepiidae > Acanthosepion > Acanthosepion esculentum. The sequence continues at coordinate 42,008,966 of OZ038476.1, read as the reverse complement.
AACCCATTAATATAATTTCGACACGAATGATCGGAATCAGTGTTTTACAAAACAGATTTCCATAAACCAACACAGGGCATAGCCTAAAGTGATCTTTTCCAAAAGTGCATCAACCTATCAACGCTTACTCCGGAACTCATATGGAACCTGTTTTCGACTTAATTAAGAAAACAGCAAGACGAAATGGATACATTCACGAGATACAAAGCTAAGCGATGGCCATAAAGTTTTTGCTCGTCAGTGTATATATATATATATATATATATATATATATATATATAAAGAAAAACGACCACTTTAAGGCTCCATGTAATAATTTATTTCACCATAGCCCTTTAAAAGGACGCTGGATCATCAGACTTCACTTCCAAAAGGTGAAACGAAAAATGAAATGAAAATTTACATTTTTAACGGGTAGTATTAAGTTTATGTAATTTAACCGAAAGGGTAGTGAAGAGTGGCTTGAGAGACATGATCGAGTTTAGAGAGGGTTTATTTTAATATTTCTATCTATCATACTTATTATTAGGGGAGGTGGGACCAGACATTAAATATATATATATATATATATATATATATATATATATATATATATATATATATATATATATATACGTTTGTGCGTGTGATTGAACTGTACCCCTTCCTTCATACCTATAGTCATTTAGTTTTCTCTTGATGCCTCTTGAATGAACTTGAATATGGACGCCAGAATATGAATGTTGGCACCATTACTGATGGCAGCCTGAATGATCTTTTTCCTCTCACTATTACTCAATTGTGAAAGCAGTAGGATTGATCCAAAAGGACTTAACCTGTTCTATTTCTCGCCGAATAACTCAAAGAGTTTTTCAGTGTTTCTTACGATAAATGGTGACAAGATATTTAAACCTCTTATCTGAAAGCCTGGTAAAAGCAAATGAATCAGTTTAGTGTTTTTTTTTTGTTTTTTTTTAGATATTAAACATTTTTGGGGGAATGGACAATTATGCTGTTACACAATTTGGACAATTTGGCTGTTGCATTCGCTGTGTGTGTGTGTGTGTGTGTGTGTGTGTGTGTCTGTGTGTGTGTCTGTGTGTGTGTGTGTGTGTGTGTGTGTGTGTGTGTGTGTGTGTGTGTGTAGATTTAACTTTCTCGTTGACATTTGCACTTTTTAATCATAAGCATCTAAGACAGTAGGAGTTGCTGAGTGTGAGAGTATATGTGAAAAGGTACTAGTGAGGAGAAAGAACAATAAAAGCACAAGAATTAAGAAGACAGAAGATAACGATAGACATTGCAACTTAAACATTTAAGATCAAAGTTGACTGGGAAGCAATAAACCGAGATATAGTTTCACAAGTAAGAAGTGCGATACAAGAATCTGCTAACATAAAACTTACGGCTAAATCCATCCATTTCATCAGTTAAATGATGAGACCTGTCTGCTTATTACTGCGTTTAAATTCATAAAGTGTCTATATATGTGTGTGTTTGTGACTGTGTGTGTGCATGTGTGCTCAAAATGATTGATTTGTTTTTATACGCTTATCAACATTTTGCAGGTTATTTAAAGCGTGGAAATATCTTCAGATTGTAAGTGTTTTTGTTTTGTTTTTCAAATAATAATTATATACATGTCTGACTAATAAAATAATCCACAGCTTTGGGAGAAGATTTGCTTTCATAACATTCCCGAAGTTATTTCCGGTTAAGTGACGCTAACGAAACCGACTGGAATCAGAATTCGGTTCTCTGATTTCCAATTCCGAGTAGTTACGATTTCCACAATTCACACAACCAAGTTTAAAACACCCAGTATTCACAAGCGTTCACCCATGTAAGTACTGATCAGGCTTGACGTTGCTTATCTTCGCCGATTGTACGAGAACTGTTGTTTCAACGTGATTTAGCAGTATATAAAGACGTTTCACTATGCTTAGGAAAATGAAAGAAAGAACTTTAAATAAGACAAACATTTTCAAATTAAATCAGATAAAGAACCAATGTCCGGGAGGAGAAAAAAGTGACTGGGTCGAAATCAATGATGCAGTAATAGATTCACTGATTTTAATTAATTAATTAATTAAATTTTACTCTCGTATATTACAAGCCAACCTAAAAGCGAAGAGGTTTAATTTAATAATATGGTTCATGTAGGTAATATATCTTAACATTTGACTTTAATTTTGAGCTGAATTATTTAAATGTCGCTGACATTGTTCCTGGATATAACTGTGAACAACGATACGAACAAGTATGCACTTGTTATATCTTGATGAAATATGGCAAAAGCCTAATTTATGAGTTCATAACGGAAATAAATCATCACGGGACGAAAACGTAAAGAACAGTTGTCGGTACCATAGCACTTCCTTCATCTATTAACTGGAAAAGTAGTACACTTAAAACATCTGATATATATATATATATATATATATATATATATATATATATATATATATATATATATATATATATATATATATATATATATATATATATATATATATATTAATATATATATATATATATATATATATATATATATTTCTGTCTCTCTTTCTTTATATATATATATATATATATATATATATATATATATATGTAGACAGAGAGACAGACAGAGAGAGAGAGAGGCGTGGCTGAGTGGTTAGGACATCTGATATATATATATATATATATATATATATATATATATATATATATATATATATATATATATATTTCTGTCTCTCTTTTTATATTTATATATATGTATATATGTATATAGACAGAGAGACAGAGAGAGAGAGAGAGGCGTGGCTGAGTGGTTAGGACGTTCGCATTTTCACCAGATATTCCGATACACACACATATATATATATATATATATATATATATATATATATATATATATATATATGTTGCGAACATTATAACCACTCCGCCACGCATTTCTCTCTCTCTCTCTCTCTCTCTCTCTCTCTCTCTATATATATATATATATATATATATATATAGATATATGTATATATATATATATAGAGAGAGAGAAATATATATATATATAGAGAGAGAGAAAGAGAGAGAGAAAAAAAGAAAGAGAGAGAGAGAAGGATAGGCGTGGCCGAGTGGTTAGACCGTTCGCCTTCTGACCACAAGACTCGGGTTCGAATCTCACCATGGTCGATTTTTCAGGAAGGTGACTTCCTGATGCTATCGGACCCAGCGTGCAACACCTTTGGAAAGTGCGTGAAAACCATACCACGGTTTGCCCCAAGCTTTGTGAGTGAAATTGAGTGCCGTCGATAGCAGTTCTAGCACGAAGTCACAAGTCATCCTGACCGAGCCTTGTTCAAATTGTTGATCACGCTAGATAGCATGCTCTTTCCCAGAAACTGTAACTAATGTCTGCTCAACATAGTGGCACTATAAACCACAGGTCGGCTATCTGGGGGTTGAATAAACACAAGTGTGCCTGAGCAAATGTCTGCAATAGGGATTGGCTAGTCGCCCAAGTGGCAGGATATTCATATCGTGAGCAGGCAGATATGTTTTTTACAAATGGCTGCGAATAATAATGGATGCGAAGATTTCTTCACACGAAAACGTTTTCCGCTTTCTTATATATCTTTCCCACGAAATTGTTCTTGATATATAATATATGTCATTATCCCATATATATATATATTATATATATATATATATATATATATATATATATATATATATATATTTGAACGTTCTAAGAACTAGGCCACGAGAGAGAAAGAGAAAAAGAGGCGTGGTTAGAACGTTTGCATTCTGACCACGAGACTCGGATTTAAATCTCAACATGTTAGATTTATATATATATATATATATATATATATATATATATATATATATATATATATATATATATATATATATGAAGGGACACGGCACATGAAAAGAGATTATTAATTTCTACGCGAAATTCCTCAATTTCGATCATGTGCATTGCCACGTTACTACAAAATACAGTAAACAGATTAACAAAAATGCTTTGTAGGCAACCTCCAGATGGTCATAAAAATAACACTGATGCTGCTCAATTTCAGAAAGAAGGATTATACGAACAACTGGTGGAGGAATCTGAATACGCAGGGAGACAGTCAAAACATTTCTCCTATTGAACTTGGCTGCAGAGGATACATAGGTGATATCCTGCGAAGATGGCTGGTATCAGAATTGAAACCTAACCCTAAAGTGTTTACAAGCAGCGACAGAGTAAGGCAAGCCATTGGATCTGGTTGAAAAGAAAAGATAAAATTTGACTAGCGAAATAGTACCTTGAAAATATTAAAGTAGCTGACAAATAATAAACCAGTCGAGTCAGGTAGTGGGTCCTCCCATCTGTGGAGGTAAAATCCTCCCAAGAAGTAGGACTCAGCGACCATTTTCTCTTGATGACCCTAAAAAAAACACTTTGCATTGGTACATGGAATATTCCACTGGCAGCACTTACAGAAGCAAGCCGTTCTTAAATTCCTGTTTGCAAATTCCATTCAGATGGAAGAAATGCTTACTTTTTTGAGGATATCGTAATCCAGTACATGTTTTAGGATTGTGCCATTCTCATTCTGTCGTATTTTTAGGAGTAAATGTAATTTAGTATCAATTTGATGATTTCAAGGATGGAAGAGAACTTTGTGTTATGGAGTATGCATTTTTTAAGTTTTAAAAAAGATGGCGTCATTCTGAGATTATTTTACTGAAGCGTTTAAGAGAATTAAATCTTTTGATGACACGCAGAGTGCTTATGTGGGTCATATCGTCTATCAGTTCTAAATTATTTCTGCCACATATAAGGACTGGTCGATCATGTCATTCATGTCACTTTTTCTTTTTTTTTTTTGAGCCTGCTGATATCATCAAAGAACGTTGTCTTCATATTTTAAATTTTAAAAAAAGTTGTCAAATTGAATCAAATAAAGAACAAATCTGAAAAAGGCGGAAAACGAGGCGATGACAAAATCAATTTCTTCTATTTTTAATTGATTAATTAATTAATGAGACTTGAAGTAAAAAAAAAAGATGACGTTCTACAGAATGATGCCAAGACATAACATGTGAGCAATGAGGAAGTTTTAAGAAAATAAAATGTGCGCAAAACGTGCGTTGGTATTTAGAATCAGAAAGACGTAAGCGAAATTTCTAGAACAAATAATGAGGAAAGACGCCTTGGAGAATTTGACACACACAGGACATATTGAAGACAATAGAGGCAGAGGGGATCATGGAATAAGCTACCCAACGATTTTTATGTAAATGGCAGAACAATGATTGGGAATTATGGTAAGGGTAAAAATGTTGGTTAATAATGCCAAGTATGGGAAGTTAGGAAGAGCCTTGATTATCAAGGTTTTGAGAAAAGAAGCAAATTAAAAAAAGAAAAAGAATTAATTTATGTATATATTTTGTTAATTAATTATTTAAAAGTTATATTTTAATTCTAATTAACACATAAGTAATTAACATTTTGCATATATTCTTGCCACAACAAACAATTTCGCTCTCATAATTTTAATATTGCTATGAAATTACACCGTTCAAATAGAACAAAGGTTTAAGCTGCTATATTGCCCTGAATTAATCTAGCTTTTCCGTCCCTTTTATATTTTCAAGTTATTGCATATCTTGAATGATTATGCATTCGCTCCAAGATATGAATATTGACTTCTCTCCTGCCAAAATCTGAACACCGTTCTCTGTTTAGTAATTAAATGTGGGATATTATTAAAACAAAGTAATAACGGATTTATCTAATCCATATATTAGGCAAACGCCCTTGGTGCAATGTTGCAAATAAATATTTGATTGACAAGCCAAACTTAATCAAGTATTGGATACAAATAACACCTAGAGTCAAATGATCTCTCTTGCAACGGAGTTCAAGGCAGGCGCGTAAGGCGTTGGTGCACGAGGAGGACAATTTTACACAAAAGTAGCTTAAAATATGCTTTCGCATAGACAAAGTGCATTCCAAAAGCTAAGCAAAGTATTAATAAACGGGAAAAAATCACACTATTTACATTATTCGGACTATTGTCCCCATCTTTGTCGCCATATTTATTACAACGTTTCGGCCGTTGTACGCTCCGGCCTGCTTCAGATGTTTGGAATGTCGAACTGAACCCTTTATTTTGCTCGCTGGGGTAGAGTGTTCTAGTTCCACGTGCCATGTCTAATGGATATCAGTTGTCAGTTATCTCCTGTTAATTCCCCTCTCCATGTTCTCCGCTGCCTTAACCGGGTATTGAACTCTCCAAACTATTGTTTGGGTCCTGTCACTGGATCTAAATAACGCCTGTGCCGTGTGTCCTTGAGGACATCTCTGTATGAATTTCTGGGTATTATAAACCTAATGTCTTCAGCAACTATTTTTACCAGTGCTCATATTGCAATTTTCTTTGCTGTTATCATTACATGTTTTTACCGGAGCTCATATTGCAATTTTTGTTGTTATTGTCGCTTTTCTCTGGCACTCCTTATTACTGGTTCCCATATTGTATTCATTTTTATGCTTGTTCGGCTCAGGAGATTTTTGTGGCTTAGCATATGTGCTGATTCCTTAAGTTTACGAATTTTCCAGTGATGTTCTTTGTCTATGATCTCAACCTGATCCCACAGGAAGCGGTGATCTCACTTTTCTCTCCATATGTTGTCAGCCACGCCTGATTTTTCCACTTCCCCTCGTGTTACAGATTTCTGGTGTTCTTGAAGCCTTACCTTAATAATGTAAATAGTGTACATAATACTTCATCTCAGAAATATAGACAGATACAAAAAAATCGTGAGAAACAAGGAAAAAAGTAATGACCTGTTATGTAATATCAGTTCTCTTTTTTAATAATGAGTGCTGGAAAATCTCCTCAGAAGTGACGCAGAGATTTGAAGCAGGAGAAATGAACCGAACAAGTGAGCAAGAACGAAATATTAGAGAAAAGTGAAACAAAAAAGTGCACTGATACTTAACATCAGGAAGAGACAGTTGCAATTTCTATGGCATATAATGAGGAAAGAGGACATGGTAAATTTGATACGCACAGGGCAGATTGGAGGCTAGAGGGACAGAGGAGAGTAATGCATAACCTACCTATCGAGCTGCTGTAAATATATGGCGGAACAGTGTTTAGAAGAGATAACAAAAATTCAACATTTATTAAGAGCTACAAAGGAGAGGAAATTGTGAAGAGCCATGATCGCCAACGTCCTTAGCTACAAAATAATTTGCAATCACATTAGCAGAAGGACAACTGTGAATTCCGTTTGGGCATACATTTAGCAGCTCCACCCCATAATGTCTACTTGCCACGGCCACTACAGTAGCATTATGGAGCTTGATGAGGCTCTGACAAGATTTCCCACGGTTATGGCATTAGTAAACTTAATGAAGTAATATCCACCTTATAGAGAAAGAGAAACACTGTGTGTGAAATGTTCTACGTCTGAAATTAAATGAGCATTCTTTAACGCAAACTTCCCAAAACCCAAACCTGCCGGCTACGAAAACCACAGCAGCACCACGTACCGAGGGCAGATTGTGTGTTTATGCTCTACAAGAAATCGGTTTACACCCATATCATATTGAAACACAGTTTCTCGTAAGATCACCGAAGTTAAGCAACGTCGAGCCAGGGCAGTACCTAGATGGGTGACAGCTTGGGAATATCACGTGCATTATCCTTGGATGTGTGGATGGAATAATGGATAACGGCTCAGAATTGGGAGTCTGAAAGCCTAGTTAAAATTATTATCGGGTTCGTTATATTCACTTCAGTGCAAATAAACCTGGCAATGGTATGAATACAGAACACACACACACACACATACATACATATATATATATATATATATATATATATATATATATATATATATATATATATATATATATATATATATATGATAGAAATATAATTTTAAAGCATGGTGTATTTGTGTGCTCACTTATAGGGATGGAGTGTATGTATGTAAATGTAAACATAAAAAATGAGACGCTAAGGACAAAACTGAGCAGTGACAGTCTGTTTCGAGCTTAAACGAAATTTTCAGGCCATCCTCAAGATTGCGTTCAAGTATGCAACGCTCTCATCGCTCAGTGTTTATATCAGTCTTAAATTTTAGTTTTCTCTCCCCCCCCTATATATATATATATACATACAGAGAGAAAGAGAGAGAGAGAATTGAAACGCTGACAGTTGAGTTATCAAGCAAACGTCATACCAACTGTTCCAACGGGCCTCGGTAACGAAGAGGTATCAAATCAGACTCAATATAGCGCCGCTCGCTCACATATATTCCGTGGTGGAACTCAACTGAAATTCTCTGTAACCATAGGAATGTGCCCCCTGAAGTCTACTATCACCAAGCCGCTCAAACTGAAGCATGTGAAGCCGGATCAAGCAATTTGTATGACCTTTGCTTGATAACTCAACTGTCAGGGTTTCAATTCTCGGTAGTGGATGCGGACTGCTGATTAGTCCCAAATATAGGACGAAACGGCCGTCCAGTGCTTTCTGCATTCTGTTGAGGTTTCTTTCAGACTCAATGATATATATAAATTGTTCATTAAAATGAATTGGAGCACTACGGCTGATTGGCATTTGTTTACATTCGTAAAAACAATACGCTAGATTTAATTGTTTCTCTTTGTCGAATGAAGATAGCTCAGTGGTAGAAACTCTGACTGATCGGCTCGTTTTTGATCCGGGCTTGAAGTATTCGGATGTCTTGTCGAACTGAGGAGCTGCGATACAGCAAATCTCTACTGTCTGCGAATGACATAATATATATATATATATATATATATATATATATATATATATATATATATATATATATATATATATAGGAGAATGATAAATGTACATTAACACACATATATATATTCATACATAAATACTCTTATATGAATATATATGTATAAAATCCCAAATAGCTTTCGGAAAGGTATGAATATACCTCTTCTCTCCCCAGCTGTGGGTTAATTTGTAAATGTTGCATCGATAAATCATTATTATCTCCTCAAAATAATTACAATCTAAAAATATTTTTTATTTCAAATAACAGGAAAAAGGTTGATAATCTATGAAAAATCAGTCACTCAATAAATCCACAAGAAATATAGAGGTTGTGAAAGAAGA
>OZ038476.1:41912332-41994832 GCA_964036315.1 Acanthosepion esculentum | reverse complement strand
ATATAAATAATGAATTCCAAGAGAAATAAAGACGATTGAATGTTTTAAAATTATTAATGTTTTTTTTATATATTATAACTTATAAATTCATAACTACTAAATCTATATAAATATTAACCCTGTCGAAACGAACTTATAGAATATTGCTTAGTATGACATTTATTGGTTCGAATCCAGTCTATTCCTTTAGTGCTATATATATATATATATATATATATATATATATATATATATATATATATATATATATATATATATATATATATATATATATATATATATATACATATATTGAACAATAAAAATTATTAAAAATTATTAAAAAATTAAAATCTTCAGACACACTGGCTTGTATATTAATAATCCTTCGTTTTGATTATTATTTCATTTAGATTTCTCAACTAGTTTCGGGCAATATGGCCATCATCAGGAGAAAAATAATTTTCTGCTTGCTGGTAGCAGTGAACTACAGAAATGAATGTCTTGATGGATAAAATGAACTTTTTGTCTGTAGTATTCAATTGTTTTTTTATATTTTTATTTTTTATTTTTTTTATTATATATATTTTTTATTATATATATAAATATTTTAAAGAAAAAACAGACCACTTTAACATGGACCCTTAAAGTGGTCTGTTTTTTCTTTAAATTATTAGCTCTGCATTTACATTGAGCTCTCAGGATTTCATCCTCCTTGGGACTACCCATACGGATTACCAAGTTTTTCTTAACTTAACTATATATATATATATATATATATATATATATTATATATATATATATATATATATATATATATATATATATATATATATATATATATATATATATATATATATATATATATATATATATATATATATAGTTGTTTTATTTGGCGCTAACCGACAAGTACACTTATAAAAACAAGTACACTTATAAAAAATACAAAAGGAGGTACGGATTGAGAAATCGGAGAACCGAGTTCGAATTCCAGTCGAATCCATTACATTCACTTACGTACTAATACCCTTTGTCAAGGTATGAATCCTCTTCTTCTTCTCCCCCCAGCTATAGGTAAATAGCAGGACAGACCAATTTCTATAGCCTTAGATGGCAACTGGTCTACCGTAAAAAGAAATGACAACCTACTGCGGGAAAAAATCTACTTCATCAGTCATTTATCGGAAGATACATGATCGCCTACACGTGTATCACGTATGGTATATAACGAAACTATGACATGAGACAAAATGAAGAAAATAGCTTTAAGAAGATTGTCTTGGGGTAAAATGCAAAATGGATACGACTAGTATCTGTCTATATTTCTGAGATGAGGTATTATGTACACTATTTACATTATTGCGACTATTGTCCTCGTCTTTCTCACCTTATTTATAACAAAGTTCCAGTCGTTGTACGCCCCGGCCTTCTTCAAGTGGTTGGAATGTCGAACTGAACCCTTTACTTCGCTCACTGGGATAGACTGTTCTAGTTCCCCGTGCCGTGTTTAATGGATGTCAGTTATCAGTTATCTCCTGTTAATTCCCCTCTCCAAATTCTCCACTGCTTTTCTCTGATATTGCGTACTTTATCCCATAAATATAGCACACCTTAAAACTATATTTCTTCATTCATTCAAATATATATATATATCATTCATCGATGCTCAGAATATTGATACCAAATATGGTCCAATTCCTCTGCTATTTGATATAATCCAAAGAAAAATCAGCAATATTATTGGTCCTGATTTGAGGGCTCGGCTACAGTACTTTCCCACCGCTGTAAGGCTGCCTCTCTGTGTCTTTTCTCTAATTGTTCGGATGAGCTCTTCGCTGTGGTACCTAAACCTTTGAATTTAAACGCATTACTGGACTGGCGCCGAGATCTCCTGTAAACAGACGCATAATACTGAGGTATCTGTTGTGCAATGTCGCGCGTGGGTAGGTGTCCCTGAATGTATTTCCGGTGGGTAACCCCGAGGCGACATTATGCTCTGCTCTCAGCTACGCACTGGCTGGTTTGTATTGCCATTGACGGCAGATAATGACAATTATTGTGGTCTTTTTTTCTCTCTCTCCTCAAAACATATTTCATGGAAATCACAACAAAAAGCAATAAAATTAAACCAGCTAACATAAAATCACTTACACCATTCAATCTTTCTTTCTATAATATTCGTGGTAACTGTTCCAACTTCTGCAGCGTAGAATTTTTCTCCTGGATAACTCGCCAGATATCTTTGCCCTCTGTGAAACCAACTTGAATTCTTCCATTGCTACCAATGAATTCTTGGTTCCTTTACCGAAAAGATTTCAGCATTGGATTTGGTGATTACATCCTGGATAATATTCCGATGGCCAGGGGATTGTCTCTCGAGGCCGTCGACTACACTTTCAGGTCTTTCCTTCTTTCGCTACTAAACTCTGTCAGCTACCTGTTTTTCCATCATCGCTCCAACCTCTTCCCAAGACTGCTGTTTATTAGACGCATTAACTAACAGGATTGAAAACGCACATTCTCTGCATTCATCTGCGAACATCTTTGTCTTCGATTACCTTAACCGTTTGTGCCCTGCGTTCCTGAACAAATTTAACCCTTTTGCCTGAGCTCCTGAGTCAAAATTCGCAAATAATTGTTATGTAATGTTGCACGGTAGATATAAAAATAGTTACAAAAAGTATAACTTCCTGATTGCTTCCGTGACGATCTAGGTTGAGAATCTGCACGCTTCATGGTAAAAATGATCTTCTTTATCCAAAACACATGCACAAAACACAGTGAAAAGTCGTGGACATGTTGATATAACGTTCGATGACATCAGAATATTACGACTTTTCTGATTGGCTCTTCAAAATAAGACAACCAATAGCAAAACACGACACAAATTGTTTACCCACCGTTTCACCACTGGCTGAGCATTAAGTCGGTTTCCTCTACCACTATTTAACCGGTGGATGGGCATTACGTCATTTTTCTCTACCACCTTTAAAGTGGTGGTCAGGGCTCAAAGGGTTAATGCTTACCACGGCACTAAAGTTACTGATGTTTCTAGTATACAGACATTAAAATTTTCTATTGCCCAATCCCTAACTAAAATCGTGAAATTATCGACTAGTTTCCCGTTTACTCATTGTTGAGAAAATAAGGCACTGTATAGCCTCTGAAATCTGTGGCTCTCGTGACTACAGGTATCTCAGTAATAGGGTACTATGTGCAAGGTCTCTATTCTCCTCCCTTCTAGATTTGAGGTTCTATCATCCTCTACAGATAAAGCCGAATCGTTTGCCCGTAAATTCTCCTCAGACTCTACTCTTGACTCATCTGTAGTCTCCCTGCCCAACTTCCCACTTAGAAATGATTCTCTGATAAGTGATATGCATATAACCCGTTCCATTGTTTTCCCGAGCCAAACAGAGCAACATGCTTCTCTACTGGATCTATTTCTAACCTCCTCTCTTTACTCTTGCCGAGCTTCACAATACTGCACCCTTGGTAACTCGGACCACTTCGTGGTAGCTATTGATATCTCCTTCTAAGCAGCCAATAAACAAGATCCCCGTATCAATAAGACCTCTTTCCGTTACCATCATGTATTAAGAGTAATTCCGCCGTTGGGGTTTCGTCTTGGGTCAAAGCCAGCAAGTACCCTATCATCCCTTATCGGAAATACCAAGTGAAACCGCAAACCTCTAAAATTAACACCAGTATGCTCGCCACCACAGCACACAGGAACCACTATTTCCGTCTATACCAGCGAGACAGCTCTCGTCATAACAAATATAAATGATAAATGTAAGTGAAACCTTGAAGATGTTAAGCCACTGTCTGCTGAGAAAATAAGGCACCGTATAGCCACTAAAATCTTTGGCTCTCGTGACTACAGGCGTCAGTAATTGGGTACTAAGAGCAAGTATATATTCTCCCTTCAACCGATTTGAGGTTCTATCATACTCAACTGATAAAGCCGAACGCTTTGCCCGTAAATACTCATCAAACTCGACTCTTGACTCATCTGGAGTATCTCTGCTTGACTTCCCACTAAGAACTGATACTCTGTTAAGTGATATGCATATAACTCCTTCCAATTTTTCTGCTATCATCTCTAACCTGGATACCGACAAAGCATGTGGACCCGATGGTATCCCTATAATATTCATTAAGAAGTGTGCTCCCGAACTAGCTACTGTTCTCACTAAACTGTATAATAAATGACTTGCTACGTCCTGCTTGCTGGAAGTCATCGTCTGCTGTTTCAGTTTTTAAGAACTTTGGTGAACAGTCTGACCCAGCGAACTATCGGCCTTTTAGCCTTTTGCTTCTTTTTGGGAAACTCCTAGAGGCCATAATCAATGCTGAAATCTTTCGTCATCTCGCATCACAGGATGTTTTCTCAGACAAGAAAAACGGCTTTCGTTTCCCCAAATCAACTTCTGATGTACTAACGATTATTATGGAAAGTGTCTATCACTCTCAAGATAAAAATAGTGAATCTCGGGCTGTAGCATTGGACACCTTGAAAGCCATTGACAGGGCCTGGCATTTAGGTCTTCTCCACGAGCTGAAAATCTACGGTATCTCTGAGAACGTTTCTGAGATGATCCAGTTGTTCCTATCAAATCGTGAAACGAAAGGTGTCCTGAATTCTTTCATTCTTTCGTGATAACACGGGTGTTCCCCCAGGGTTCCATCCATGGTCCTACACTGTAATCTTCACTTACGACCTTCCCATTGACCCCAGCTCTCAACTTGGCATCTACACTGACAACACAACAATTTTCTCCTGCCTCGATAAGTAAGGCTGATCAATCAAGTAAGATCAAAATGGCAGCTGATGTACAAAACGACATCGTTAATTGGGGCAAAAGATGGTTTGTCAATTTTAAAGCCTCCAAAACTAAACTTCTCTCCGTTAATCATATGAAGGAGCCTTGTCTGCCTTCCATCAGCATGGCTGATGCTATCTCCAGGGAAATGACGCATTGCGCCTATTCAGGTTAACGTTCTCAGCTGACATGAAGTGGAAAGACTACATTTAATCCATTACAAGATCACATTCTAAGAAAGCAAGTTCACTGTGTCAGGCGAGACAATTTTTCTCTCCGGGACCTATCTTACATATCTATAAGGCTACCATTCGTCCATGCTTAGAATATTGCTGCCATATATGGTCTGGTGCCCCTGCTATTTACCCGGTGCTCCTTGATAGGATCCAAAGAATTATCAGCAGTATTGCCGGTCCTGATCTGACAGATAGGATTCAGTAACTTGCCCACTGCCAAAAGGTTGCCTCTTTTTTTCTTCTAAATACTTCCATGTTAATTTTTCGAATGAGCTCTTCGCTATGCTTCCTAATCTGCATGAATTGAAGCGTGGTACTAGACTGACTCGAAAAAGTATGTAATATTTGTTTTTAATTAAGATTAATTAAAATTGAAAACAGTTAATCTTCTCCAAATAAAGTTTCAGAAAAGTATATTTTATTTTTGAAAGATTTTTTATTAAAAACAATTTTGTTGTGTGAACAGATTTGTCAGTATGGCCGATGTTAACAATTTTAACGATTTCAAAAACAAAATGAATTTCAATCAATTTAAATTCAGTTTGAAATACAGAAAAGTATTTTACTTATTAGAAATATGAACTTTACTGTATTAACTTGAAAATTACATGCCTGAAAATGCATATTTTTCTTTGATAAGTTTCTCGGCTGAGATAAATAGATAAATAGACTGTTTAATAAATAAATGGAGTGTCTACTCAAATATGAGTATCCGCTAAAAATAACTTTTAAAGTGATATATATATATATATATATATATATATATTTCATAGAAACTGTGTGTCCTCCGACAGGAATATAACCTGGGTCCTAGACAGAACCGTCATTTGATCTAACATGCTGTACCACTCAGCTACAGAGGAAGCGTCTGATTAGCGAAGTCCAAATTCAGTCAGTTATCGACCATGCGTGATACACGCTTCGGCGACCATGTATCTTTCGATACATGACTCACGAGGCAGATTTTTTCCCCGTAATAGGTTGCCATTTCTTTCTGTGGTAGACCAATAGCCATCCAAGGCTATTTACCCATAGCTGGCGGGGAAGAAGAAGAGGATTCATATCTTTCCCAAGGGTATTAGCACGTAAGTGAATATAATGGATTTGACTGGAATTTGAACTCGGCTCTCTGATTCCTCAATCCGATCTGCTATCCATTACTCCACTACAACAAACTACACACGATCTTTCTCGAACAATCATATCTGCGAGAAATGTATCTTAACGTAAACAAATGACAACGTATATTATGAAATGAACCAAGTCCCACAAGTATTTTATTATATTTTCTGTCTATATGTTATTTTTATAGATACAATTATTTAAGTAAATGATCTGTTTATAATAAACAGTATTAATAACATTTGCCGGCTTGAATGTCCAAGAAATATTTATTTATGAATATACATTTAGTTGCATAAGAGATTCATAATATTTCACATACATCATATGAATTTTTCATTATCATTTATTTCTTCAGCAATGCACTTCATTCAAAAGCGAATATTAATAATTCATTATTAACATTATACAGCGAAAACTTCAGATCAGAATTCAGAATGATTACGTGTCAGGCTACCTACCTAGCTTTTGATCGAATCCCTGATATATTCAAAAAGTGAGAATTTCTTCATGAATGCGCCGAGTGTCGGCGACATAAAAGAGATGCACGTTATAGCCCTAAAAAAACGCTTTCTGTTCTCACGAAATTCGCCATCAAATTTATCCGTTACTTCAAGTGACTCGCGATTTAATACTTTGCTTTCACCCCACGACAAGTCAGCCTATTTTCTTACCCCTTACAATTTATCTCCTCCGCACCCGCCTGCAATTTAACTGGAAGCATCTCGGGCACTGCACGCTTGACTGCTAAAAATAAATAAATAAACAAATAAAATAAACCTCGAACGCTCCCCCTAGGGAGACTTTCTGTATCATCTATCAAAGTAATTCGCTTCTGAATAATAAAACAAAAAAAAAGAAAGAAAGAAAGCTGAAATATAAGAAAAGATCATAAAGCAATAAACGCAAAGGTTGCGAAATTTCATTGACTGTGAAATACTTTTTCAGAAAGTCGTAAGTTAGGGTTCGGCTAAATGCAATCATGTCGGGTGCTCTTCGTGCGAGAAGAAATAAAAATTGAAGTAAAATCTAGATCATCAGCCCAGGCAATATTTTGCAGTTACACATATATGTATGCATGTATGTATGTATGTATGTATGTATGTGTATGTGCGTGTGTATGTGTGCGAGTGTGTGTGTGTTTGTGATTTATATAATACTTGCGGAGAGATGCAAAATTATATTAGGGATTTAAAAACGGATATTTAAAAATATATAGGAATATATAAAAAGAAAGGGAAGGAAGAGTAAGGAAAATACTCTAATTTATAAAGTGCTAGATGGGAAAATATACCAATAAAAATAGAAATAACAAAACAGGGATAATCGTTTTTTCAAAGCCAATCGTATATATTTTCTACACATTTTTAGTAGTTGTGCTTGTTTTTGTCTTCGATTGTCTCTGAAGAGTTAGAAGCGATTACTGGATTTTTATCTTAGCGTGATACACGCTTAAGCGATCATGTATCTTTCGATATATGACTGACGAGGCAGTAGGTTGCCATTTCTTTCAGTGATAGAGCAGTTGCCATCCAAGGCTATAGAAATCAGTCTGTCCTGCCATTTAACCCTAGCTGAATAGAGAAGACGAGGATTCATACCTTCCCCAAGGGTATTAACGTACGTGAATGTAATGGATTCGACTGGAATTTGAACTCGGCCCTCCGATTCCTCAATCCGAGCTGCTACCCATTACATCACCGTAGTGTCTCTATTTTCTTGTTATATTATTCGACCGACTGGGCACCTCGAGATGGTGTAATGGTTAGCAAGCTTGTCTCGCTAGAACAATTACATCTGAGTAGTGAGTTCGATCCTCACTGGGTGCCCCTTACTTTCGGCCTTGTGCCACATCCAAGCATAGCTTGGAAAATCATGGGCACCTCCAGGTGGTGTAATTGTTAGCAACCTTGTCTCGCTAGAACAATTACGCCTGAGTAGTGAGTTCGATCCTCACTGGGTGCCCTATACTTTCGGCCTTGTGCCACATCTAAGCTACGCTTGGAAAATAACTATATTATTCGACCGACCTCATTACGGTGAACAATTTTTTTTTATTCTTACCCATCTCACTCTTTGTTTCTAAGTTCGTGTATATATTTATATATATATTTAAAATATAAAAACCTGGTACGACAGAGAGAACAAACTTTCCTTGTGGTAGATGAAACTATTGATTCAATATGATTGTTCCACCTCAAGTCAGTGGAAAACCTAAGACAAAGAAGATGCAGTGAGGAACTCTCGTGGAGTTGAGCATCGACCAGGCTTCATAGTAGGCAGGGAAGTTTCTGCATGGTGAATACATGAAGGCAGTTTCGTTTTGGATGCACTAAAATTCACAAGCCATTTCCTGTCCCAGTCAATCACAGATTGGAGGTCGTTTTCGAGACTAAATGCTAGACAGGAGTAAATGCATAGATGTCTACTTGAGAACTGATTACGTCATGAAGATCATTAATGAAGATCAATAGTATCAAGTATAGACCCTTGAAGAACACCAGCATTCGTATGAAAGGAACTGGAAGAGAACCCGTTCAATACGACCTTCATTTCACGGTTAGACAGGAATGATTGGATTAAATCAAATAATCGTCCTGTAATACCGTATCTCTGAAGCTTACCTCGAAGGTCAGCATGCCAAACTCCGTTAAACGCCTTCGTTATATCTAGAACAACAGCTCGAGCTTCGCCGTTTTTATCAAGAGCTTAGTGTACTTATTCTATTATGGCCGTATGCATATCAGCGATAGACCGGGATAAGTAGAAACCATATTGTTTGTCAGAGAGCAGATCGTGGGTGGTGAGTTGCTTAACTACTTCCGCATTGATTAAAGCCTCGAAGACTTTGCCAAAGTGGGGTAGGAGACAGATGGGATGGTAGTTAGATGTGTCAGACGGGTCTCCAGAGTTCTTAAATTCAGAGGCAACAGGGGAGGACTTTCAACTTGCTGGTACCCAAGAATCGGCCAGGCAATAGTTGTGTAGTTTGGCGAGAACTGGAGCCAGCTCATGGGCAAATTTCTTTAGGAATACGGCTTGTATCGAGTTACCACAATTTGCTTGACAAGAGTCTAACTTGAACATGATGTCTAATATCATCAACGGGGTTATGCACACTTCACTAAGTATAGAATCAGTTCTAGGGGACAAATCAGGTGTGGGTAACCCAGATGAGTCGAGTGTTGAGATGAATGAGAATTTCTGAGCAAAGTTGAGGCAAAAGGTCGCGCACCATAGATATCATTTAATTAATCATGTTTTAAATGTCTAATTTGTCTAGATGAGTCCACTTATCACACCCTTGGAATTTGCTTTCTTTTTTCAGTGGAGCCATTTCATATCAGTTGTTTATTAGATGCATCCAAGAAATATGGAGGAACTTGAAGGAAGGACTAAATATGAATGCAATAAAATGACAGAGGAAACTCTCCGACGTGTTAATGAATCATGCAAGTACAGAATTGAAATTTGTTTTGAAAAAGAAGGAAGCCATTTTGAACAGCAAATATAACAAATAAATACCTAGTAAATAAATATTCATGTGTAATTATACTTTTAATAAATTATCCCCATGGTAAACGAATTTTGCCTCCCCTTATATATATATATATATATATATATATATATATATATATATGTACACACACACATACATATATATATATATATATATATATATATATATATATATAGGTACACACACACATAGACATACATATATATATATATATGTGTGTGTGTGTGTGTCCCTATATATATATATATATATATATATATATATATATATATATATATATATATATATATATATATCATAGGTATTAAAGTATAGGTCGAAGAGGTCATGTTGAGTGGCCACCCAGGTCACCGGACCTTGCACTCATGGACTTTTTCTGTGGGTTATCAAACGCCCCCAAGAAATGGTGTAGAACTTAAAGAATTAAATATGGAGGCAGTAAAATGACAGAGGAAACTCTCCGACGTGTTAATGAATCACGCAAGTGCAGAATTGAAATTTCTTTTGAAAAAGAAGGAGGCCATTTTGAACAGCACATGTAACAAATAAATAACTAGTAAATAAATATTCATGTGTAATTATACTTTTAATAAATTATCCCTATGGTGCGCGACTTTTGCCTCACCCTATATATATATATATATATATATATATATATATATATATATGTGTGTGTGTGTGTGTGTGTGTGTGTGTGTGTGTGTGTGTGTGTGTGTGTGTGTGTGTGTGTACATATTATTTTCCCAAAATGTATAGCTGGCTATATTATTTTTTTCCAAAAACGTATAGCTAGTAATATTATTTTTTTCCAAAAATGTATAGCTGGTAATATGATTTTTTCCAAAAATGTATAGCTGGTAATTTTTTTGAAATATGTATAGCCGGCAACACTATTCTTTCAAAAAAAAAATATAGCCGGTTATATTTTTCCAAAATTGTACAGCTGGCAACATTATTTTTCCAAAAATGTATTATCAGAGGCCCTGCTGTTGGACGTAGTTTATCGTCATACCCAGGACGCGGATGTAGCTTATCGTCATACCCAGGACGTGGCCACACCTTGGTGGTCAACTACTTGCCCATAGCTGGGACCCCAACAGTCGCCACCACCCCGGGTCAGGGTGGACCCGGGAACACCAGCAACTAAGAGGCGGATCCACGCTCCTCAAAACCTCCCGATCAGAGGCCCCGCCACCGGATGTAGTTTATCGTCTTGCCCAGGACTCGGATGCAGTTTAACGTCATACCCAGGACGTAAGAAAAAAGGTATTCATTATATGTTTATAAATATAAGATATAAACCCGTTAATATCGACAGTCTGTCTTTCTGAAACGATCGGCATTAATGGGTTAAATAGTAATATTTTTTATTAATTTTATAATTACTATTGATATTTTAAAAATGCACATCTACTAAAAACTTGAACACTTCAGCGTAGTGTATTGGTCATCAAGCTTGTCTAGCTAGAACAATTACGATTGAGTAGTGAGTTCGATCCTCACTAGGTGCTCAACATTTTCAGCCTTGTGCCACATCTAAGCTGCGTTTAGAAAACCACCACTGAGCACTTCGACCTGGCGGAATGGTTAGCCGATCAATTATGACTGAGTAGCGAGTTTGATCCGTCCCGTATGTTTCACACTTTCGGCCGTGAGCCCCATTTAAGCTACGCTTAGAAAATCACCACTGGCCAATTCGACCCGGTGTAATAGAACAATTACGACGGAGTAGTGAGTAGCATCCTACACTTTCGGCCGTGTGCCATATCTAAGGAACTATTAAAAAATCATTAGGGCACTTCGATGTGTTGTAATGATTAACAAGCTTATCTCGTTAGATCAATTACGACTGAATAGTGAGTTTAGTCTTCACCAAATGGCTCGTACATTCGGCTTTCTGCTACATCTAAGCTATGCTTATAAAATCGCCATATAGTAAACAGACAGGAAATAGGTTGGGAGCTTTGCTGTGTTGTAATGGTTTGCAAGCTTGTCTCGCCAGAACAAGTACGACTGTGTAGTGAATACGATCCTCATTGGGTGCCCCATACATTTGGCCTTGTGCCACATCTAAGCTACGCTTAGAAAATCACTATAGATAACAGGAAATAGGTTGGGAACTTCGCTGTGTTGTAATGGTTTGCAAGCATGTCTCGCTAAAACAAGTACGACAGTGTAGTGAGTTCGTTTCTAATTGGGTGCCCCTTACCTTCGGCCTTGTGCCACATCTAAGCTACGCTTAGAAAATCAATATAGAAAACAGACAGAAAATAGGTTAGAAACTTTGATGTTTTGTAATGGTTTACAAGCTTGTCCGCTAAAACGAGTCAGATTGAGTAGTGAATTCGGCCTTGTACCACATCTAAGCTATTATTAGTAAATCACTATATAAGGAATAAACAACTACTAAAATATCCATAGTACATTTAATATTGAACTTAATAAATCTTATCTACATTTTTTTCTTTTAAATTACCATTTAATACTTATCCATATTTTGTATGATCTGCGCATAATGGATATTCGAGCGTAAAAGGGTAATGACGAATCAAGTTCAAAATCTCTTGCGTTCAATTTCTTGCCAATACCCTTTGGAAAGGTATGAGTCTAGCCTCTAGCTAAAGTTTAATTATTTTAAAAGCATCTCACCCAAAGCAAGGCGGGAGCACCACCAGCACTCGACGGGTTAGAGAGAATTTAGAACAAGAGTAAAAAAGGCGTGTTTGTAAATAGGATACAGAGAAGGAACCAGCTCAGGGTGTCAGATGTCGATTCACATTACACTTGAATATTTGAAGATTATAGTAGGAAGAAAGAAAGGGGAAGCGAGTTCCGCAGACGGGAAGTGCTGGAGAAGAAGCTGTTTGAAAAGAAAAGACGGTTACATTTAAACATTTTGATAGTGAAAGGGTGGAACCGAGATGCCAGCTTGGTAGCTTGCTGAATTTCATGCAGTCTGGGAACCAGCGCAAGTAGCAAATATTTGTAGAAGAGACAGAGGGAGGCCACGGCACCCGTGTGTGGGATAGCGATTGTAGACTAGATGCCAGATCTGGACCTATTATCTTGCATATTCTTCTTTGTGCTTTCTGGATTTGCATGGCAGCGAGCCTAAAAGAATGAAAACCTCAAAATCCAAACAGGGGTGAAAACGAAGGGGAAACGCTTCATTATTTTTCACAAGAAGTCTTGGCATTACACAAATAATAAAAAGCAAACAAGGGATATCTGTTATCGTCTCTTGAATGGACGTGGCATAAAAAATATCCAGCTAGAAATCCTATACAAAGTTTAACGTCAGAGGCAAGACAAGAAATAAGGGGACGTCTCCGTCACATTAGAATTGGTTATGGGGCACTCATAACAAACCAAAAATACTTTTATTTTGTAATTATTACGTTATCAAATTAAAGCAATCAATCATGGAAGTTCAGAAGGGCTTTAAATGAATGTAATATGAGCACTTAGAGACAAATTTCATGATTGACCGATGATTTCTGCTATTTAGAAATTAAAATCCTGTTTAATCATTGTCGGCACTCAGTCTAAGGCAGAGGTTCCCTCGGGGCGCCGCAGAAAATGTTAATTCAGCCATATGCGGAATTATTTTGACAGAGGAAGCCATTGAATTGGCTCTAAATTGGGTGATCGATTTAAAAGTTACTCATAATGTAAAACTGGACCTTACCGGCAATAATTGGCGACACTCGCTATTAATTTTTAATGTAAATATATGGTAAAGTAACGTAATTCCCTCATGTATAATACGACTTCATCCATAATACGCACACCTAAAATTGTGCTGAAAGTGTGGGAAAATGCTTCTACTCCCGCATAGTACGCACACCTTGTTTGGTAATCAAACCCTATAAACTGTACCGCTTCAATTTCATTACGGTCAGCGTTTCCTACTCTTATTTAAAAAGAAAAATGGTTTTAAACACAATATCATTCTAATTTAGTTTTATGATAATTATTATTTTATTTTACAGCAATTTTCTAAAGGTTTTTTGTAGCTCTGCTTGATACGCATCCCTGATTTTGCTTATTTTTTTAGACAGAAATGCGTATTATACATGGGGGATTACGGTAAACCCTATTTATCCTAATATATTAAACCAATTAAAGGTTAATTTCACTTGACGCAGTTTTAATACACTGAAATATTTACACTATTTACATCATTCGTTCTGTTTTCCTCATCTTTATTGCACTATTCACGACGTTTCGGCCTTTGTACGCTCCGTCCTTCTTCAGGTGATATACGTTGGAATTCTGAACTGAACTCTTTATTTACTCCACAAGGTTCTAATTCCGCGTCCCATGACTTTCTTGGATATTTCAGTTAACTCCCATTAGTAACTCAACAAGTTTTTGTTCCCTTTGCTGTGGCCAGGTATTGAACTCACAACTGGTTGGATCAAGTCACTCTTTGCATCATTTAACCAACGCTTTTATCCACTGGGACAGTGTTGTGAACATGGCGATAAAGATCAGGACAACATTCCAACTGATGTAAATAGTGTAAATACAATACCCATCTCATAAATATAGAAAACACTGAAATATACATTTATATATATATATATATATATATATATATATATATATATATATATATATATATATACACACACACACACACACACATATATATATATATATATATATATATATATATATATGTATATATATATATATATATATGAAGGAATATAGTCTTAAAGTGTGCTATATTTATGGGATAAAGTGCTCAATATAAAGAGATAGAGCGTGTGTAAATATAAAATGCTAGATGAAATCGTCAGGCCACGAGTGCTGTTATTTTTCTCGGCTATTTACAAATAGCCGAGAAAAATAACAGCACTCATGGCCTGACGATTGCATCTAGCATGAAACAGACTGTCGCCTCTAAGCGTTGACTTCTATGTTCACTATTATATATATATATATATATATATATATATATATATATAAGAAAAATAGTGTCAGAGATCGTAAATTCTTCTCGAACATTCCGACTGGATTTTGTCTAAGAAATCCTGTTAAAGAAAAAATAAATAAATATTCCGTTTAATAAATAAATGGAACGTCTACTCAAATATAAGTATCCAGTTTAAAGTGATAAAAACATCTGTCGATAATTAACGATATCTTCCTCTGCCTAAAGGGATGCAGTTTCGTATCCTGTCAGTGAACGTAAATTATCTTTAATAGTTCTCGAACATCCAGGCAGATAGAAGATAATAACTAAATATAGTGTTTAAAAATGAACAGGTTGTCTACTCAAATACGAGTATCCACTAAAAAAATAACATTTAAAATGATTATATATATATATATATATATATATATATATATATATATATATATATATATATATATATATATATATATATATATATATATATATATATATCTTGAAAATATATTTCATTTGAGCACTGTTGAGTGATAAGCTCATTCTATAAAAAAACAACAGCCACCTGCGCTAAGGCAAAGCTCTTCAGTAAAATGAATGGAGCACTTTGGCTGGTTGGCATGTCTACGGCAGGAATCGAACCTGCATTTGATGAGGAAATACAATTATTCCTGGTGTGCTAAACTGTTCAGCCACAGAAAACTTTCGGTTAAGCTTTTAAACAGATATTTAATGGTTTCCTGGTGATTCCTCATAGGATGCAGGTTCGATTCCTGCCGGAGGACGTATATTTTCTACGAAATTTCTCGACCATTCAGGCTGGTAAATTTAATTAATACTGTGTAATAAAATTCTTCTAGTTTCACGCGATTTATATCCAAGATCACATATTTCTGAAATTGTAAAGATGGCTCATCAAAGTATTGGTATGATCAAACTTTGTTTTGCCAAACTTACTCCCCCACAACATTTAGAACCCCTTTACACTACAAGTAGTACACGAATATGACTGTTATCTGGAGCGCAAGCAACACAAAGTATATCGACTTATTGCAATCTGCCTAGCTACAGGCGAAATGAAGCTTTAGCCCCCACTTCAATCAGGACGCAAATTCACCGATCTGTTTGAGTTATACAAAATGGAGAATGGCTATTATAAAAAGGAAATGAGCAAGGTCTTCTTTTTTTCTTTTTTTTCTTTTTCAAACTGGAGGATGCGTGGTCACTTCTTTGCTCTGAGTCTGACAGACAAGTGGAATTATTTATCCAGTAATTTTATCAACGAAACAATTCTGGCTATTTGCAAGAAGCAACTGAAGATCCTACTTAAAGGAGCTGAAAGACTATCTGCTCAATTCAAATTCAATTCAATATTATCTGGGAATTCCCCCTGCTTCTTGGGAAATAAAGTGATGTAGTTTCCCTTTGCCCTCTTCACAATTTTAAATAAAAAAAGATCTTGCTTTTCATAGACTGGTCCCCACCCAAGGTTATAGAGGCCAGTCTAATTTGTTATTTAATGTATAGCCGGGCTATGGGTGAGGTGGAGCGAATATGGATCCGGGCTTTCTTGCGAAAGAGAACGCACCAGAGCAGGGCAGATTTTGAAATCATCTTGCCGATTTCACTTTCCGCGCTGATAACCGTCACGCTACAAGCATGTAGGTTTTCCATACCTGTAAAAATGATATTTGATTAAGCTTTATAAATAGCTACTTACCGTAACTGTGATTTTAGCAGCTGATATATGGCATTAAAAAAATCAAAGTACGCATTGGAACTTGAAAACTTGGCTCTTCAGATATCATAATTTAATGCTTTAACGTGCAACTGATAATTTGTGAGTCTTTATATGCCTACCTTAGTCCGTTCATATCTATCTATCTGTCTATCTATCTATCTGTCTATCTATCACACTTCATTTATATCTAGCTAAGTAGCTAGCTAGTTATCATTCTATCTTAGTCCGTTCATATCTATCTATCATTGTCAGTTCATATCTATCTACCTACGTTAGTCCGTTCATATCTACCTACGTTAGCCCGTTCATATCTACCTACGTTAGCCCGTTCATATCTATCTATCACAATCAATTTATATCTAGCTAGCTAGTTATCATTCTATCTATCGTTCATATCTATCTATCTATCTATCTATCTATCTATCTATCTATCTATCTATCTATCTATCTTATTCTCTTCATTATCTATCTATCTATCTATCTATCTACCTACCTACCTATATATATATATATATATATATATATATATATATATATATTTATATATATATATATATATATATATATATATATATATATATATATATATATATATTACTTTCTTTTTCTCTTATAGCTCAGTCCCGTTCGATCATGTCCTTCATTTATGTCATTAAAAAATACCCTATCGTATCGGCCATGCTGCAGATGTCAGGTAGTGCCAACTGGCACATATATCTTCTTTTTTTTTTCAAAATTAGGAAGGTGCTGACCAGCAATTAGACATATCAGAAAATATCCTCGGTTTTATTTTACTGCTAACTATATTTGACTGCAATATGTCATAAACAGAGACTTTCAGTGGTGCCCACGGTATAAGGCTAATTCTTTGTCCATTAGATTTACTCATTTGTTGCTCTATTGAGCTAAGACTATCTGAAGGACGAGGAAATATTTCACGATTAAATATTGGCGTTTTGAGTTTTAGCCTTTATTTAATATTTTATGGTTTTTTTCCCTGGTTTTATCTTATTCTTAATCTATCACCGTTTCTTTCTTTTCTTAAATATAATTTAATCCAATTAAGCAGTAAGATGGAGCGTGTCGGGGTTACTGAGTGTAAGAGAACACGAGAAAGAGAAATATTATTAAGGAAAGAGAGAAATGAAAGAACAGGAATCAATAAGTCACAAGATAACGATTGACATCGCTTTTAAATTTTTGAAGATCAAAGTCAACTCAGTTAATATAGAACTTACGGTTACATCTAGCCATTTCAATTGTAAAATGATGAGACTTTGTCGTCAGTCTGCGCTCAAATTCATACAGTCTAGTTACCAAAGAGGAAAACTCATCAGAACAATCACCACGAAAGTATATATATATATATATATATATATATATATATATATATATATATATATGAAAATTTCTCAAAGTTAACTTTTAGAGAAGACAACACAGATTAATGATAATATTCTCCACGCGTGACATTAACTGACGTTATTTTCAGTTAACAATATGAAAATAGCGTTTCCTACATTCCAGTTGCTAAGAACACTCTGTCTTTTGTTTTTATTAATTTTCTTTGTTTAATTAAATTCATTTCGTTTCTAGCTTTCAAAAAGTCCACATTGGGCGAAACGCGTCAGCAATTACTGTTTTCCTATAGTTATTTATTTATAAATATATATATATATATATATATATATATATATATATATATATATATATATAGATAGATAGATAGATAGATAGATTGATAGATAGAAAATGGCGGCGTGAAATTTACTGAAACCGAAATGTCAGGTCTGGTTTGCTTCATTTTGGTTTTACGGTAAATCAATCTCCATGGGTTATTTAATGTAGACAATTTTTTTTAGAATAGATTGCGTGTCAGTAGAATATGTATTCTTTGCAGGAAATTAGTTGTAAGTCAAGTTTCACTGACGTATTTTTGTGAAGGGGGCTTTTGTAGCGAGTCAAATGCTATTGCTTGTAATATTTTTTTAAAAATATGTTGCTGGCAATAGTTTTTTTCAAAAATGTATTGCTGGTACTTTTACTATAAAAATCTATTTTTATATTTTCATGGTTTTTTGATCCCAGTTTGGGGTTTAAATATTTGCCATAACTTGGGATCCTAACAGGTGCTACTAACCCGGGTTTGGGTGGACCTTGATGCCGGATGTAGTTTATCGTCATACCCAGAACGACCGAGATGTCAGATCAGGACCAATAACATTGCAGATTATTCTTTGTACGTATGAAAAATCTTTAAATACATAGCAGAAGCACCAGAACATCTGTGACACCAGTAATCAATGCATGGACGAATGGTAGAGTCTCTCCCTCTCGCTTTTCTCTCTATATATACAGTGTAACCCGGATATAAGAGACCCTGATATAATAGAAACCCGGATATAAGAGAGATTTTCTCTGGTCCCAAATTAGAGCCTGTGTTAATGTATATATAATAGACCAAACCCGGATATAAGAGAAACCCGGATATAAGATACTTCTTCTCCGGTCCCAACAACTCTCTTATATCCGGGTTACACTATATATATATATATATCTGTCCCTCCTCTCTCTGTTTTTATCTCTCCTCAATCTTCATCCCTCCCGCTCTGTCTGTTTGTCGCTCTCTCTCTCTCTCTCTTTCTTTCTTTCTTTCTTTCTCTCTCTCTCTCACGCTCACACGCGCCTCTCTTTGTGTCTATCTCTACTTCTCTCTGCCCGGTTTTCGCTTTCTTTTCCCTCTCTATCTCTCTGGTTTTCATTTATTTTACAGTCTCTATCTATCTATCTATCTATCTATCTATCTATATGATTTCGCTTCTTTTTTTTTCTTTTCTATCTCTCTTTCTTGGTTTTTAAAACTCTTTATTTCCCGTTTTCTCATTCTATTCTGATAATATTTGCTTATTAGCTTCAAATATCCGTAAACACCTGAAAAGGTTTTCTAGGGCGAAAGTTATCTATCACTCCGATGACAACAGGTTCAATTCATCAAATAAACATGTTCCTCGTCAATAGCATTAAAACCTACCTAGTGGACAACCTTTTACTGGCCACTTTCATTGTGTGGCTTTCGTCAGCTGCACTCAGTGGACCACCCGTTGCCTTGTGTTTTCTTCTTAATAATGAATCTGGAAAGAGTCTTTGTAGACGCTGAATAAAACGGTAAATTAATAACACCCGAAAACGAAGGTCTTTAGCCTATGAAGTCATTTGGGCCTTTTGATAACTGGCTCTCATTTGTGTGTTAATCGACCGGGTTATGTGTTGGCGACAGAAATGATATATTTCTGGCGCCTACTTTTTTCTATAAAAACCAATTCAGGGGCTTTCGTCATATCGACAAGCTTAATACATAAATAAAAATGTCTAGGATCGTAACAAATGATACGACGAAATTCTTCTCTTGCACGTCTCTCCTTAGATCTTTATTTAATTGTTTGCATAGCAATAAACAGATTCATTAATCTGTGAATTAAATTAACTGAACGTCTCATTATTTCTGTAACAATCTGAAGGAAGATATAACAATAGCAAAATGAGATATCGCCTTATGGCTAGCTAGCCATGCAAATCAAAGATTACTGTGTGTGATCTTTGCTAGGCATGCTATACTTATGGCCTTGTACAAGAATAGTTTAAGATTATTAATTAATAATAATAATAACTAGCAGCATGGCCCGGCGTTGCCCGTGCTTGATTCAAAAATCGTACGACTCATACAGCAATCGCTATGACTTGACTTAAAATATTTTTACCCTTCCTTAGCTTTTAAAGGAGTGTCCTTTGCCGTGCTGATGTTGCTACAGGTCTTTCTTCTTGCCTATCTCACACTGCAAAATTTTTTATAAGCTCTATACTAAACATTAAATCTGTTACGAAAAAAGAACTAAGCAAAATGAACACAAAACGATCAGCTTTAAAAAAGGACTCCTAAATGGAAAAACCGAATGAAAAAAGAATGTTAACAAGAAATACTTTTTCACACCGAACCCAGTTCTGCGGAATCAGAATCAACGTTGCGTTTAAGCCAGCGGATGAGCCATGCAGATTTAAATTTTTCCCACTCGTGACGAATGCAGCTATCGATTCTTTTTTTGCATGCTAGCATGCTAGTTAACATTCGTGTCAGTCAGCTGTTGGCTCTCACGCTGGCCAATAGAATACCCTGCCTATTTGTGGCAGCCAGCTATAGGCTCTCACTCTGGCCAGTAGAAAATGGCCGCAAACTACATAAAAACTGCCGTAGAAGTATGAAAAATCGATTATTTCCACTATCGATGGGAGTTGGGAAATGCAAAGTCGGTTTTGGCTTTCTCGCTAACTTGGAGTATGTGCATGTAAATTTTGGTGCAAATCCGTCGATAATTGCGGCCGTGCACACACACACACACACACACACACATTCACACACACACATTCACACACACACACACACACACACACATCATGTCTTTTATAGATAGAGATAATAATAATAATAATAATAATAATAATAATAACTAGCAATATATTTCAGCATTTTAGTTTTCTTATTTTAATATTCTGATGATTCATAATTCTTATGCTCTTCTTCTTTTATGTGCCGTTTCCCTTCAGGACATAGGCGATTATGACGCTCCACATCTTCCTGTCTTCTGTAGCTCTTAATAAGTTTTGTTTTTTTGTTATTTCTTCCAAACCCTGTTGTTATCCATTTGATCAAAGCAATATGTTACCTGCTGCTATCTTCTGTCCATCTTTCCCTCTATCTGACCTGTGAGTATCAGATTTTCCAAACCCTCCTTCCTCATTACGTGACCGAGAAATTTCAACGGTCTCTTCATGATTCTAAGTCTAAGTTTTCCTTTTTTGTTTCCACTTCCTCCAAAAACCTCGTTGTTGCTCAAATGTTTGGCCCATGGCATCCTCAGCATTTTTCTGTAGGACATCATTTCTGATGCTCCAAGTCTCTTCTTCATCTTTGAGGAGATTGTGCAGCATTTGCTGCCATACACGAAGACAGATATCACGTAACAGTTCAATGTTATTTTCTTTGTTTCTAAATGCATTTTTCTGTCTGTTAATACTCTGCTGAAATGTGCATCTCTCGTACAGTAAAACGACGACAATGCAAATAGGCGAATAAGCCTTTCTCCCATATCTCACCCATTATCATTCTGGGATTTTTTGCCCATTTTCTAGTGAGGTAATTTTACAAGCAAAATTATTTTGTAACATTAAAAATTAAGGTTGAAGGCACGTTGTGGTGGGAAAAAATCTGTTTTCTAATTTCTATGTAGCGTAGCAGAAAGGTTGCAGCAACGTCATTCGGTTAGCTGCGTACAAAAAGAGACCACAAACGATTGTTGTGCAAACTCGATAAGGTTTATAAAAGTACTGATATTTAAATAGTTTTTTTGCTGAATTCCCGAAAACATTCTACTGGAATTCAATTCAACCAAATCAGATATAGACGTCATACCAGTATATTCTTCACCTTCTATTCTCAAACAAATCTCTTCCATAACATAGATCGAACAATATGAACGGATTGAGATAGATGGATATGTACGGAATAAGATAGATAGATAGATAGATAGATAGATAGATAGATAGATAGATAGATAGGTGAGGATAGGTAGATAGATATTTACGGTGATATAGTTAGATTGAGAGATCGATACATATATACATGCATATGAACAGATAGATAGATAGATAGGAACATATGAATATATATACACACACACACACACATATATATATATATATAGAGAGAGAGAGAGAGTGAGAGAGAGAGAGAGAAGGAAGGAAGGAGAGATATGAACAAACTGGGATAGATAGATAGATAGATAGATAGATAGATAGATAGATAGATAGATAGATATGAACGGATTGAGATAGATAGATAGAGAGAGAGAGAGAGAGAGAGAGAGATGAACAGACTGAGATAGATAGATAGATAGATAGATAGATAGATAGATAGATAGATAGATAGATAGATATGAACGGATTGAGAGAGATAGATAGTTAGATAGATAGATAGATAGAGAGAGATGAACGGACTGAGATAGATAGATAGATAGATAGATAGATAGATAGATAGATAGACAGACAGACAAACAGACAAACGTGAACGGACTAAGATAGATAGATATGTATTAAAAGCAAAACGCTCTTGCCTCCTTTACCACCCTTGGCAAGATTTATTAATTTTATACACATCAGCTGGTAATGTCCTCGAATCTAATTCCTGTTTTGACCGGATGTCTATTTTTGTTCTCCTCTTTTCCAATATATGTTGTATATATTTATTAAAGTTTTAAATACGAACGTAACTTCAATCAGAAAGCGTGTCTCTGCCATCTTATCCTAGACCACAATGTCTGCTCGATTGTCTGCAATAACCTTGTCTGTGTTAGTAGCTATGTACGACATGATTATTTATGGAGTCACTGATGTTAGTGAAAGGACATAGCTCATGTTCAAACCAGTGCAAAGTTATTTCATGGTCGAATGCCCTGAAAATTGACCAACGCACATCGTTTGCCACCTTGCAGTGACTCCGTTGATATCCTGTCGGCGCCAACGGTAGATATTCAGCCACTCTAGGGCTTATATGCTTGTCAGACAATGGTAAATTCTTCATTTCCTTTCGATCTCATGCTTTTGAAATTGTCCCCGGTTAATTCGTGTGCTCAGCTTTGGTCTTGGGCTGCAATCAATAAATGTTCCGTTTCTCCTTTGAGGATGGTGCCTCAAAGCTCTATGCAGGATGAGTGCCCATCAATGAAAGCCTGCACTAATAGCTCCAAATCTCGTCCGAGAAAAGGCTACGCTTTATTTTTTTAATTTTTCTTTGCCATTTTGTGCTCTCATTCTACCGGTTTTGCAAGGAAATCTCACTGATTCTCGCAGCTGGGGTAAATTTCTTTCTTTCTTTCTCCTGATTTCAGATGCAGCCATGCATAGTGAACGTTTGACACCAGGTCAATGTTCATGTTTTGCAAAGTTTGGACTGGCACGAGGTGAAATAGAGAAAATGTTACGCTAATCTTCCAAAGTGGGAAGGCCATGCTACTTTGAAAGTCATCATCCGGGAACGTGACTTTAAACTTAGCAAGTCTCTTTCTTACATAACTCATATCTCTAGCCTATATATGTGTGTGTGCGTGTGTATAAATTTGGATACAGAATCCCGAAAAAAAACTTTGAAGAACTATGCATACACACAAAGAAACACACACATATTTTTTACTGTTTTTATGAGATGACGCCTGCAAAGGTAAAACGCTAATCAAATCTAGTTTCAATGAACACACACACACACACACACACACACACACACAGAGAATTATATGTGTGTGTATGTGTATGTGCTGTGGAGATTTTTCTGAGTGCCGTATTTCTTCATAACGTTGGCGATGATGGCTCTCCAGATCCTCCTATTCTTTATAGCTCTTAACAAAGTTTACTTTTTTTACTAATCCTTTCTACGTGCTGTTTTCCTCTGTCCTATTACATTCTAAATGTCTTGTGAGTATCAAATTCTCCTAGTCTTCTTTCCTGATTAGGTGTCCCAGAAATTTCAACTATCTCTTCACGATTCTATGGATGTGTCCTTTTTGTTTTCATTCTACATGAAGTTCCTACTTATTAAAAACAAGTTAAGACATCTATGGAAATTCCAGGAATATACATACATACACACATACACACACACACACACACACACACACACACACACATATATATATATATATATATATATATATATATATATATATATATATGTATATATATATAAGCATTCTTGCGGTTGTGACCATAAACATCCTTAATATATTTACATAAGCACTTCTTCCATATATACACCTCAGCATGAACACTAAACAAAACAGATGGGAATGGCCTGATTTCAGCTTCTTCCACGATGATGCTCCCTCCTAATATAATTGTATGTATATATATATATATATATATATATATATATATATATATATATATATATATATATATCTGATGCGATGAGAACGAAAGTAATATATAAATTCTAACGTTCGCAGCGTTAATTCAAAAAAGAGCTCGATACAGGTAGTAGAGCGATAATTATATATTTATTATAATTTTATCATATAGACAAAACCATTTTACTCACTACAAAGATGCAACTTGGTTTCAGTGCATTTTAACTGCACATCTACGGGAGAGGGTCGAAAATGGTTATGAACCTCACCCGTAGATCTGCAGTTAAAATGCACTGAAACCAAGTTGCATGTTTGTTGTGAGTAAAATGGTTTTGTCTATATGATAAAATTATAATAAATATATATATATATATATATATATATATATATATATATATATATATATATAGAGAGAGAGAGAGAGAGAGAGAGAGAGAGAGAGAGAGGTCCGGAGTATAAGGAAATGGTATTCATATCTAATTCAGTGTCGCCCGATTTTTTTCAGCCGGTGTTAGAGAAGATAACGTGATTGAACTTGGCATCTATGTCTTCCTAGCTCTCAAATTTGCTCTGAGACAGAGGTTACAGGTGCGTCAATAAATTATTATCTTACTAATACAATTAAACTATCTTACAAATCAAATATTACTTTTTCCAACATAGTCACCTTCGTTGTTAATGCACCTAATTAAGTGTCGGATAGTAACCTCCATAATGAAAGCTAGAATTTCGACTAATCATCAGGTTATATATAGGAGGGGGTTGCTGAATATTTAATGAAAAATCCCACATCCCAAAATGTAAGCAAATAATTAAATTTATATTAGAATCCCTTATATATATTATTTCTATTTATTTTTTATTTTAATCGTCCTTGTTCACATATCAAGTTCTTAGTGTCTGTACAAAACTGATCAAGAAAAAAATATTATCCATATGTTCTTTATTTTCCCAAGTACTTTCAATCTCATCCAAGATCAACTTCAGTGGGTGAATTGCGAAGAAAAAGAATGAATGTAAGTTATGAATATGTCAGCATGGCCTCTGTAAAATTCGAGCAAATTACCGCTATGTAAGGGAGGTAACTAATTTATCCGAATTCTTATTAAAAATTATAATTACGTGTTATAAATATTGTCTCTAATTGTGGTTTTTAACAACCAGAATTTTAAAATTTTAAAACTTTGCTGATATAAACATTTTAGAAATTTATTGCTATACTCATAAATGATTTTATTTTTGGCCGTAATTTTTTATGTAAAGAGCTTCAAAAATTTGAAGTTTTGGGGGTGTTTTTCGTGATGGTTTATAGTTGTATTTTCGTTTAATATCGAATATATATTAATATTAATATATATTAATATTCTTCTATATCTTGAATGTGGAGATTGAACTATAATCATTCACGATATATGTAAATCTTCTTGACAGAGTTGTGGTCGTAAAACGAACATATATATTAACATTTTTGTCAGAGATAATATCTTCCAAATGACATTTAAATTGATATATTATGTTTGTTTTTGTAAAACACCAGTTAACAGCGAAGAGTTATCGCGGATGATTAAGTTGGTTGTATTAAATTTAGTATAATTTATAATTGATTTTTTTTACTGGAATCAATGGGGGGTATATTAGGACTTATGTGTTTTTTAGGAATTTTTTATCTTGCTTGTAGTTAGAATGCATTTGATTATGG
This sequence comes from Acanthosepion esculentum, assembly GCA_964036315.1. Lineage (NCBI taxonomy): Eukaryota > Metazoa > Mollusca > Cephalopoda > Sepiida > Sepiidae > Acanthosepion > Acanthosepion esculentum. The sequence goes on along the minus strand of OZ038476.1, from coordinate 41,968,836 downwards.
TATAGTAGGTTACAGGTGCGTCAATAAATTATTAACTTACTAATACAATTAATGTATCTTACAAATCAAATATTACTTTTTCCAACATAGTCACCTTCGTTGTTAATGCACCTAATTAAGTGTCGGATAGTAACCTCCACAATGAAAGCTAGAATTTCGACTAATCATCAGGTTATATATAGGAGGAGGTTGCTGAATATTTAATGAAAAATCCCCATTTCCCAAAATGTAAGCAAGCTTATTTAATATTTAAGGTTATTTGATATTATGTTCTTTTTGATTTATGTTAATATATCTAATAGCTCGTCTAATTTGTTCATCAGCAATGTAATTAGGAAAGTCATTATTAATGAGGGTTTGTTTAATTTGTTTTAATTCAGTGTAGAAAATCTTTATCGTTGACGAATCAGCTTTTGCACGATTTACAAAAAACTTCCCAAAAACTCCATCCTCAAGTTCACAATAAATTCCCTTTTCATGATGTAATGACAGACACGAATGTTAATACATTTACTACCTCCCCATATGAAAAAAAACACAACTAGCATAAACACGTGCACTCTCAACTACAGAACTGAATGTCCTAATTATTTCAAAATAACTATTATACGAAATTTAATGAACCGTGCAAAAGCTAATTTTTCAACGAAAAAGATTAAATTAAAAAAAAATAACTAATGAGCTTGTATGGTTTACATTACTAATGAGTAATGAACTCAATCTACGCTGAATGACCCATACTTATAATCCTGTACTAAAAGCTTAGTAAATAGCAATTTTGAATATAATATTTTTAGTACCAATGCTATTTATTTACTCCATTCCCAGTGTATGACTGCACATAATATGTCGGGTCGCATTATTATTATTTAAATTTCTATAGTGTTGGTTTCAAACGCCATCAATAATTTTAAGCGACTTTGTCAAGTCTTAAGACCGTCCAAATCACGCACTTTCTTCAGGATATATAACAGTTACCATTTTCTGTGCCTAAGATGGTTGTTTTTTGCCACGTTTTTATGATAGGTAGAATTATGTTGACATCAAGTTGTTTTCTGTCGATTCTTTGGGATTGACCCAGGTACTCTAATGATAATTAACACAACATTATTGTTATGGTCCAGGTTAGGACCAAGGAAGAACAACACGAATACAAGAGTAGAAATAACGAAGATATATTACACGGAATAATAATACAAGATGTGGAAGCTGTTAGTATGACTGTCAGTCTGGTTTGGAGTGAACTACTATCGGCTCGACTGGATTCGATATTTAACAGTTCCCCCACGAGGAATATATATGACACAAGGCCGAGTTTAACGTGGGTTTCTCCTAGCCCGTATGCTCGGCCAAAAATACTCCTTTAAGAACCCGTATAAACGGGTTCAGGGCTTGTCTACCACCCCGGACGAAACTTTGCTCTTCGGCAAAGCCTCGTCCGGGTTCCTCTCTGCAAAAGAGTTTGACGGGAATCGCGCCCAGTCAGAGACTCCGGCTCGACTCGATTCGTCTCTCTCTCTCTCTCTCTCTCTCTCTCTCTCTCTCTCTCTCTCTCTCTCTCTCTCTCTCTCTCTCTCTTGAGAGGCGTAGTATACATAGTGTTAGGAAGAGTTCATTCTGTAGTTATAGGTAAGGGCTCATAACAATTAGCATGTACTCTCCGTATTCTATTCTCTGAAAATCAACCCTCAAATCTGAATAGATACAGTCTTTTTTATCTTCTTTATCTGCAATGTATCGATCTCCAGGGTATGTCACATCAATTGGAATTCATGAGACCTTACTTTGATAAGTATTATATCGTTTACATTTCTGGTGTGTTCAATAATTTTGCCAGTATGAACTGTGAAGTCCCACAGGAGTTACGCATGCTCATTTTCCAGTATCTTATTATCGACATATGTTTGTACAACACTTCCGGTGCAGACACCAACCCAAGGAGAACAACACACTGTGCTTTCTTGAGCTCACATTTTCCACTGACTTGAAGTTGAGCGACTACATCGAATCACCAGCTGCATCTACTGCAAGGAAAGTTGCGGCACGGTGTCTTGCCAGAATGTGATGCAACGGATAGCGGCGTCAATGAAGAAATCGGAGAGGCAAGTTTCAATCGCATTCGAATTCGTTACATTCACATCGGAAAGGTATTAATCCATCTTTCTGTTCCGGCTATGAACAGACTGGACCTTATAACTTTGGTTGGCAATCAGTATAGGAGAAGAGATTCGCTTCTTCCGAAAAATTGTCGTTAATTCTGCACAGTCCTTTACCATTATTATTGAAACATATTTTATCACCACAGAGAAACTTTTCTACCTGCCGTCAGCATGGCTGATGCAAAACTCCAGGAGAACAACACTCTTGGCCTCATGTTTTCCATTGCCGTCCTGGGTATGACGATAAACTACATCCGCATCCTGGGTAAGACGATAAACTACATCCAACAGAAAGGCCTCTGATCAGGAGGTTTTGAGGAGCGTAGAACCAACTCTTAATTGCTGGGGTTCCCAGGTCCACCCTGACCTGTGTAGGTAGTACCTGTTAGGGTCCAGCTATGGGCAAATAGTTAACCCCCAAACTGGGGTCAAATCATTATGAAAGTGTAAAAATAGATTTTAATACCAGAAATACTTTTTTTTTTAAATTATTGCTAGCAATATTTTTTTGAAGAAAAAATATTACCAAAAATAGATTTATGAAGGAAAAAAATATTGCCAGCAATAAAAAATTTTGTTGGCATTGAATAACCTATTGAGGTTGATATGCCGTAAAACAAAACGAACCAGACCAAACTATCGCTATGAATCTATTTCAAAATTTTTTGGCATTAAATGACCCACTGAGGTGTTGATATGCCATAAAACAAAACAACCAACCAACCAACCAGAAATAGATTTTTGGAAAAATATATTAGCAACAATGAAAATTTTGTTAGTATTAAATAACCCATTGACGCTGATATGCCATAAAACAAAATAAACTAATCCAATCTAAACCAAAGGATACATATTCTATTCATACGAATGTATCCTAAAAATGTTGTCGGTATTAAATAACACATTGAGGTTGATATGCCACAAAACAAAATAAACCAAACCAAACCATGTTTTCCATTGACATAAATGGAGCGATTGCATATAATCATTACCATTATGATTATCGAATTAATTGCTACGTCTATTTCGAGGAAAGTTGATTCACTGTATGTGCCAGAAAATTTTACCGTCAAAATCCATCTTGCACATTGACTACAGGTCTGGTGCTCCGATTATATATCTATAGATTCTGGGCAAAATCCAAGGAAGAATCTGTAATGCAATCGACCCTGTCCAAGCATCTCGACTCCAGTCACTTTCTCACCGATGTGATGTCGCTTCACTTTGTCTTACAAATATTTTCATGGCCACTGCTTTGACGTGATTCTTTTCCCTGGTGCTCCGACTGCATGAATTTAAACGTGCTACTAGATTGGAACCGAGGTCCCACCTTTTTACTATTGAAATAGCTAAATGCGCTTCTACTCCAACAGTCTCGTTTTCTCGAATTTCCCACCGGCGGAACTCACTTCCGTTTGCATGTCTCCCGGATTACCACAATTTTCAAAAATGTAAATGCAATGTCAATCGCTATTTTCTCTCTTTTTGAATCGTCATTTATCATCTATCCTTTCCTTGATCCTCCCCATTCTCAGTCTTTTCTTTCACTTACAACCCCTGTAACTCCCTACGCACTGGTAACATTCCCGCCTTGCTTGAGGTGAAAATTATTTTTTTTTTTAAATGGAAATGCCAACGCAGACTGTCATGGCGCTTTCTTAATAAAGTGTTTAGATACTGATATTCATTTAATCCTAGTTCACTCAAGATTTCATTTGAAGACTGGGTGATATTATGGCTCACACCTAATCATCAGGATCATCGCAGGGCCTTCCTCTGATTTTCACCTCACTCAACCTTGATTTCCGTCTTTTTCTGCACGATTCCATGTTTGCCTAATTTATGAACACGATTTTAAGCATCGTGCTCAGATCAATGATTAAAAATGGCTTCGAGCGAGTGAAACATTTAGGCTTCAGCGATGAACATGCTTCTTCGAACCTCGTGGTCTGACGTTACAGAATCACAAAGAACTGTACCGGATAACTGAATCCAAATGACTTGAGGACTTTCAACAGCAGCAACAGCTAAAATGGATAGCATATGTAGCTTGAAGAGGAAATGATGACATAATCTAGATGTTGACATTCCACGCTACTTCAAACAAAAGTTTAGGAAAGAAACGCCCATCAATACTGGTAAAAGTAATAACAGTTACTGAACATAAAACTATTTTTCAACCGAAAGCAGCACTGGCTGTTCGATTAATGCAGAGGTTCCCAACCTTTTTTTAGATGGCGGCACATTATTGAGTTCTTTAAATTTTCGCGGCACACCTATCACAAAAAATAAATATTTTCCACTCATAAAGCCTTTTTGCAATAAAATAATAAAAAACAAAGAATATTATATAAGAAGAATTTTTATTTACATAAATCAACATATCCTGTATTCAATATCGGGTATAAAATAATAATGGTGAATGTCAGTGGGACAGTTGTACCTGGTGCTTCTTGACTACTGCTGCAATATTTGGGCGAATATGGGAGAGAAACACTCTTAACTCTTCCTCAATAGGTACGAAGTTGAGAATTGCAGTAAGATTTTGATGGCGTTTTTACTTAGAGTTGGATACTCTTCCATAACAGAATTCCAAAAGGCGCCCAATGGCAGTTGTGCGTACTTCAATTGAATGTCTTTATTAAACAAAATTAAATTAAATGCCTTCTAGATATTATCTCTTCGCGGCACACTAGTAATCATTCGGCGGCACACTAATGTGCCGCGGCACAGTGGTTGGGAACCACTGGGTTAATGAATGCTAAATGTTTCATCATAATGAAATGGCTAATATGAGCATTAACCTTACTCTATTCACGGTAACCCTCTTCGGTATTCTTGCTTGGATCTTGTGATGTGACTGAACCCTTTATTTCGCTTACTGGGGTAGACAGTTCTCGTTCCACGTGTCATGTTTAATGGATGTCACTTATCAGTTATTTCCTGTTAATTCCCCTCTCCAAGTTCTCTTCCGCCTTAAACAGATATTGAACTCACACTCTTTGGGTAACTGGATGTAACCAACGCCTTTATCCATTGTGCCATGTGTCCTTGAGCGAAATAAAGGGTTCAGTTCCAATCACCTGAAGAAGAAGGCCGGAGCGTACAACGTCCGAAACGTTGTAATAAATACGGCGACAAAGATGAGGAAAATAGTCCGAATAATGTAAATAGTGTACATAATACCTCATCTCAGAAATATAGACAGATACTAATCTGTTCAGGTTTGCAACGATGGGGCATTGTTTTTCCCTCTTCAGATGTCCATCACTTATCGCCTATTATATCTCCTATTTTCCTTGCTGTTTTCCCCATTTTTCTGCAATGCTTCCACTTTTCTCTTGTTTTTATTTTCATGGTATTTTTCACGGACCAATTAAAAAAAAACACATATTTAACATAAATAAAGCCCTTCGTAAAGTGTGGGCTGTATTAGTGAGAACCATATTTTGTATTTCTTTAAGACATGAACTTCCAGGAATCCTTTCTATGAGTCTACTGGAATATTATCCAGACAATCCGAGAGCTCCAACTACGACAGGGATTGTTGATGTTCCCATGTGTCACATTTTTTTCAGATTTCGATTTCAAGGTCCCTGTATTTTGATAGCTTTTTGAAGATCTTCAATGATACAATGCAGTCTGCAGGGACTGTTATATCAATAAGCGGAAATTGGAACATTGCTTTTTTGCTTGCGGTCTTTAATAACAATGTCTGGGCGGTTAGCTTTGAGTGTTGTTGTTGTTGTTATTATCATTATTATTATTTCCTTCCGAGTTCCAACTAGAGAACTAAGGTCAGAAATGACTTTATGAAATTTTCCACTCATCATTTTTGTTAAAAAAAAAAGAAAACAAATCTAAGATCCCACATATTTTACATTTTTAAAGCTCTTCGTAATATTGTGTGTTCTGTACTTGTGAGTACAATATTTTATATTTCTTAAAGTCGTGGGCTACCAGGGATCCTTTCAATGAGTCTATCGGGACCTTTTTCAATCAGTCAATGGTATCCAGTTATAACTAGAATTATTGATGTCCTCATGTGCCACATTTTTCAGAATTCCACTTCAAGATCCTTGTATTTTGATAGTTTTTTTGAAGATCATCAAAGGTGTATTTGAAGAGACTGTCATGTCAATAAGAAGGCGCATTCTGTTGTTATGGTCTTTGATCACGATGTCTGGGTGATTAGCATTGATTGTTCGGTTTGCGTGCATTGTAAAGTCCCCTAAAATTATTACAGGTCCTATCTCTGTAACCGGGTCATACCAATTTCTTATTGTTCCTTCCATTATTATTATTATTATTATTATTATTATTATTATTATTATTATTATTTTCTTTGATATCTGGCGTTTACACATTTCTTTCCGGGTCCCGCCCAGGGACCTGAGGTTAGAAATGGCATCATGACACTTTCCACTGCAAAAAAAAAAAATAATTACATAGATAAAGCCCTTCGTAAAGTGTGGGCTGTACTTGTCAGAACAATTTTTTGTATCTCTTTGAGGCATGGACTTCCAGGGATCCCTTCAATCAGCCTACTGGAATCTTTTCCAACCAGTCCAAGGGCTCCAACTACAACAGGAATTGTTGATGTTCCCATGTGCCACATTTTTGAGATTTCTATTTCAAGGTCCTTGTATTTTGACAGTTTTTCGAATATCTTCAAAGACACATTGCAGTCTGCAGGGACTGCCATATCAATAAGGAGGCACTTATTTTGTTTGTGGTCTTTAATAACAATGTCTGGGCGGTTGGCTTTGATTGTTCTGTCAGTGTGTATTGTGTAGTCCCATAGAATTGTAACAGGTCCTATCTCCGTAACCGGGTCAGGGTGGTGTTCGTACCAATTTCTTCCAGTTTCCTTCCCATAGGAGTTGCAAATTTTCCAGTGCAGATATTGGCCCACTCTGTCATGCCGGGTTTTTTATTATTATTTATTTTATTTATTTTATTTATTTATTTATTATTATTATTATTATTATTATTATTATTATTATTATTATTATTATTATTTCAATTGATTGGTTAATTGATTCGTTTTCTACGACTTATCAACTCGTTGCAGGTTATATAAAGCCAGAAAATATTTTTAGACTGTAAGAATGATTTGGGGGGAATATTTGTTTTGTGATACAAGTATTACAAATTAAATCATAGCTAAGAGCCAAAGAGTTGGATTCGCACCTTTCTCAAGATTACTTCTCTGTTATTCCAAGTCTTTGAATATATAAATCAGATGTTTTGCGGGTATTGCAAGAATCTGAGTGACAGAAATCTACTCATATCTCCACCCCCTTCCTTAGTATCATCACCTATCGTACCACTGATGTGAGGTGAACACAGTAAATCAGCCAGAAATTTCCTATTCGTCCAATAAGAACATTTTGACGCCGTTCCAAGTCTACCTACGATTACCGGCATGATTTTAACATTCATGTATCTAACATTTCTCAATTCCTCTAAACCTTCTGTTTCCTTTTCTTTTTCCAGTTCTCAAACTAGGTCTTGATATTTTACAATATTTCACACTTCTTCAGATGTCAAGTTTGCTAATCGTTGTTTTTTTAAAAATAGTGTTTTGTCTTCTGTCGTCGATAAATCACCCGTCCTTCTGAATCTTAAACGTTTTTAAATAGTTACATTATCAGTCAATGCCACTTAATGTTGTTCTTTACGTTGCACTGGTAGAAGTTGCCGTCTATTCAAACTACATTTTGCTAACTTTACAAGTCGATTCGATTTGTCTCTATGTTGTACACTGTCTATTTAAGTGGGCGCCGTATGTTGATCTAAAAATAGCGAATAAGTAAATGGTAGATATATGATCAATGCCAAGGCAAACATTTCTCTTCTCGGCTCGCTGTAGAAGAATGACTCATGGATAAGAATTAGTAATCGCCGTGTTTGAGCATGAAAATGCAGAATCGAAAGATTTAATCCTTTGTAACCAGAATAAGAATGTGTGCCCAGAAATAGTCAACTATTATTCATGACTTAACGAATTATAAATGTGGGGTGTCTATGAACGTGGGTAGTGATGAAAAGTTCTCGGAAGAACTTGCCAAAATCATTATCTCAATGATCAAGGGTCAGGATAGGGATTTTGCAAATACTTTCTACAGGGAACGTTTCAAAAGCCCATGTACTTTTATAAGGTTTGAAGATAGATAGATAGATAGATAGATAGATAGATAGATAGATAGATAGATAGATACGTTTGAACAGACTGAAATAGATGAATCTGAACAGAGTAAAATAGCTAGCTAGCTAGCTAGATAGATAGATCTGAAAGGACTGAGATAGATACGTCTGAACAGACTGAAATAGATACGTCTGAACAGACTGAAATATATATATATATATATATATATATATATATATATATATATATATATATATATATATATATAGAGAGAGAGAGAGAGAGAGAGAGAGAGAGAGAGAGAGAGATCTGGACAAACTCAGACAGATACGTCTGAACACACTGAAATAGAGAGATACGTCTGAACAGCATGAAGTAGATACGTCTGACCAGACAGAAATAGATGCGCCTGAACAGACTGAAATATATATATATATATATATATATATATATATATATATATATATATATATATATATATATGTATGTATGTATATATATATATATATATATATATATATATATATTGAAGAAAATGAGATAGATATTGAAGAAAATGAGATAGATAGATAGATAGATAGATAGATAGATAGATAGATAGATAGACAGATCAACTATCTATCTTATGATAGACATGGTGAATGGTTAAATTATATCTGATTCAATGGCATTTCAATGCACAAGAATCAGGATAGGGATTTTGACAGCGCGTTTTACAAGGCATGTTTTAGCTCACGTTTTACGTATATAAGGATTGTAGATAGATATATGGATACTTTGTATCCGTTAAAATACACATGGCCTGGTGAATGAAGCGTATATGTTTCCATGCCAGTTGTGGCTTCAATCCCTGCGTCTGGTAGGTATATAATGTCACATAGTGCAGTTCAGTGCAAAGGAAAAACATCGAAAAAGCCAGACGTAAGTAAATGAAACTGGGGATTGCTAATACAAAATATTCCCTAAATGTGATGATAATCGGCATTAGAACAAGCTAATCTCCTCTGTGACGGAATAAAGATTTTCGTTCTCATTTTCAATAAGTTTATAGAGTCTGAAGCCAGACAAGATGCCGGGAATACCACAACTAAACGTTGTGAATATAACAATGAAGAAAAGTGTGCACGTGTCAAAGATTCACACGTAATAATACAAACTGGTAATACAGGTTAGTAGTTCCAGGAATGCGGGTTAGTAGACAAATATATATATAATCTTTGATATCGACGTATCGCTGTATGACTTCTTACTGAGTCTACGTGCTTGTTACTGTGATTCTTGTCGCTACGTTATTCTACCCACCGACTCGACTCCACTACTCGACCACTACTTAACTGTTCGAGTATTCACTGGTAGTAGTATATGTATACCTTGGGTGAGTCCATTTGTGTGAAAAGGGGAAACCCCTCAACAGATAGATAGATAGATAGATAGATAGATAGATAGATAGATAGATAGATATTAAAAGTAGATAGATAGATAGATAGATAGATAGATAGATATTGTAGAAAACAGAAGCAGTAATGGATGTCCGTACGAGTTGTAAAATTATATTTTCGGAAAGAAAAGAAAAGTTCTTTTATTTCCTGCCACCTTCGAATTACTTCTTTTAAGAAGCTATGCAACTCGTGAGACATTCTCTTGACTCGGTTTCTGGAATATCTCAAACTAATGTGGTCACGTGTAGCTTGATGTCATAGATGTCAACAAATCTTTGCCCATTGTTCCGGGTTTGGAAACAGCCCAAAATCGCTTAGGCTAAGAATGAAAAGGATTCTCGATTTTGTAATGGATTTGTTTGCCAGGAACTCACAGACATTTATCTGCCATGCGTCGCAATGCCATGACGAAGACTCCACCCATTAGCTGAAATTTTGGTGTTGTGCACCGAACAAGGTCTTTTACACCGAACACTGTGATATACGTTGTGGTGTAATGGATATCGACTTGGAGAGAGAATTCGGAAAACCGAGTTCGAATTCCAGTCGAAATCGTTATACTTGGGAAAGGTATGAATCTATCTCTTCTTCATCCAGCTATGGGTTTAATAGCAGGGCAGACTGGGTTCTTTAGCATTGGTTGTCAACCACGGTAAGAAATGGCAGCCGGGAAAATATCTGCTTCGTCAGTCATGTATCGAACGATACATGATCGACGAAGTGTGTATTATATATGGCACTTAACTGACTGACTGATTGACACCTAACAAATTCCCGTTGACCTTTCAGCACTTCCTAATTAACATTTTCACGTCCTTTATGTTTTGGTAGCCTCTTTCGTTGAGATTTTCTCCCCCTTTCATGCCTCACCTGTTTTATTAAAATCACTCGATTTCATCAGAGTATGTTTACTACGAACCATATTAAATAGCTTTTATAGGGCTTCACTAGTAATCTTATCAGTCTTCTCTCAAAAACTAATCTTACCGTCCGTTTCAGATTCCTTCAACTCATTTTTCACCACAATTATTATATAAACACGTACAACTTTCTCTACACCTCGGCAACGACTTCCTCATTTGGTGTGCGTGTAAAAAAAAAAGCGGAAATTGGAACATTGCCGAATGTATACAAAAGATTGCCTGGCTCAAACCCTAGTGATAGGCAGCTGTAATTCCGGAAATTAAGGTGTTATACGTCGTATATATATATATATATATATATATATATATATATATATATATATATATATATATATATATATATATATATATTCGGATCTCTACTCTATTCGCTATAAGAACTACTATTCTATGAGTGCTATTCGGAAACGACTGACACCCGTATTGTTCAACGGCGTACTATAGTTGTATCTGCAATCTCAACGTCTCTACTACAACGAGCATTATAAGTGTGGCAACAAGTATTCGCTGCCATAGACGAAGTATCAAGCAAGTGTAGGTTGACATCATAAAATTGGCAACAAGGGTCGTTTTCACTATTTACATTGCTCGGACTATCATCCTCATCTTTGTAGCTATATTTATCACAACGTTACGGCCGTTGTACGCTCCGGCCTTCTTCCGGTTGTTGGAATGTCGAACTGGCCCCTCTATTTCGCTCGCTGGGGTAGACTGTTCTAGTTTCATGTGCCATGTCTAATGGATGTCAGTTATCTCCTGTTAATTTCCCTCTCCAAGTTCTCCACTGCTTTAACCAGGTATTGAACTCACACTGTTTGGTTCCTGTCACTGTATTTAACTAATGACTTTATCCACTGTGCCATGTGTTCTTGTGATAAATATGAGGATAATAGTCCGGGCAATGTAAATAGTGTACATAATACCTCATTTCAGATATATAGACAGATACATGAAGGGTCTTTTTGAGATTATAAAAATCTTATCAACTCTTTGTGGGTTATTTAACGCTGAAACATATTTTATGAGAATAAATGTAAGAATAATCAATTTTTTGCTAGTGAATATTGCATTAGCGTTTGTTTTTTTTTTAGAATAAACAATGAGGAGATGTATTCATACCTTCTCCAAATGTATTTACGCGTAAGTGAATATATGGAATCCGACTGCACAACTTCAGATACACGCTTAGTCGATCATGTATCTTTCGATAGACGACTGACGAGCCAGATTTATTTCCGCGGTATTTCTTTCTGCGGTAGACCAGCTGCCATCCAAGACTATAGAACCTTGTCTGTCCTGCTATTTACCCCTAACTGAGGGGTGGAGGGGAGAAGAAGAGGATTCATACCTTCCCCAAGGATATTAGCACGTAGGTGAATGTAATGGATTTCACTGGAATTCAAAGTCGGCTCTCCGATTCCTCAATGCAAGCCGCTATCCATTACTCCTGCACCACTTAGCAACCTCAGAATGCGATATTTTTCTTTATTTATTAAATTGGAAATTTTCAGGTTTTCACTTCGAGTATGCTCTTTACGGCGTATCGTTGTCACATCCGAATGACCAGCTTTAATATTCTTACGCTTTGCTATCAATCCCTAGCAAAACGTGTTAATAATTAATTGGCCACGATTCGGAATAACTCTAAGTATTTATTGGATGGTGGGAGGAAACAGCGTTTATGCAGAAGATAAATAAAATCACTACGAAGACAAAATCAGAAAAGGAGCGAACGACAAAGATACGACTCCACACAGGATTTAATTTACAGTAAGGTAATTCTAAAAGAACTACAAGTTCTTTGGTTTGGTTTGTTTTGTTTTATGGCATATCAACCTTAATGGGTCATTTAATGCCGACAACTTTTCTTTTCTGGTAATACTTTTATTTTGTCAAAAATCCATTTCTGGTAATATATTTTTCCTCAAAAATGTATAGCTAGTAATATTTTTTCAAAAACGTATTGCTGGTAATATTTTTTTTCTTCAAATATTTATTTCTGGTAATAATTTTTTACAAAGTATTTCTGGTATTAAAACCTATTTTTATAATGCCTTTTACCTCAGTTTCGGGGCTAACTATTTGCCCATAGCTGGGACCCTAACAGGTGCTACCACCCCGGGTCAGGGTGGATATCGGAACACCAGCAATTAAGAGGTGGTTCCACGCTCCTCAAAGCCTCCTAATCAGAGGCCTTGCTGTTGGACCTAGTTTATCGTCTTACCCTGGACGCGGAGGTAGTTTATCGTTATACCCTGGACGAAACTACAAGTTCTACTAGTATTTGTTATTAGCGGACAAAATCTTAAGAACACAAGATACGTAGAAATCTCTGTGTTGATGGGAGATACAGAATTAAAAAAACTGCAGGGAATACAATACATCATAGTAATGGAACGCAAAAATAAAGGACTAATGGTCAAACGGAAGATGACAGAATGTATGGTCATTGACAACAGCGACAAATTCGAACTTCGAACTGGAGACGTCATAAAATTAAAATACAGAAGCATATGTACAAAGTGTTTAATTGGTGACGGAAAATGTAACACAAAAATACGAGGCCGTAATAGCATAACAAAGCTAAACAAACTATTAAGTAATTGAAATTTTTAGTTAGAAACAACGAAAAGAATACTGACTTGCATTGTTATAGCCTTCTACTTAAATGGCAGAGAATATTGTATAATTTCCTCACAGAAGAAGATAATACTTGAGGCAAAGGAGATGTAGTTCTGCAGAAAGATGCTGAGAATACCATGTGAGCAATGAGGAAGTTTTAAGGAACAAAAAGATCACTTAGAATCAAAAACAGATTATTGGAATTACTGCGACACAAAGCAAAGAGGACTTGGAGAATGTGACATACGGAGGGTCTATTGAAATCAAGAGAGGCAGGCGTGGCGAGCTTCTCTACATGAATTGCAGAACAGGGTTTGGATGGAGATTAAAAGGAATAAATATGTCGTAGAACGAGAAAGAATAAGAAGTCGTGAAGGACCATGAACTCCCACGCTATAAAGGGACAAACCACTAAAAAGAAGGAGAACGCAGGAAGCAACGTAAAAACATATTTTCACTGTATTTAATTAAATCATTTACTTCTTAAATAGATTCAAATTCACAAGAGGCAAATTGCTGAGTTTGCTGCTATGAAGTGTGGAGCTGGACAATCGGAATCCTTCTGTCACACTTATAGGACTACCATTCGTCGGTGCAATGAGAAGTGTTGCCACGTCTGGTATGGTACTTCTGCCGTGCATCTTGGGATTCTGAACAAAAAATAAAGACTCTGCAATATTATCGGACCCAACCAAATATCACGGTTTCAGTCACCTTTCTAGCACCGAAAGTAGTTTCCGCGTGAATTTTCTGCAAATATTTTCATGGCAATTATTCTGATGACACAGTTTCAGTGTAGTACTAGATTGGAAGATAAGACCCATCATTTTACTGATGAAATTGCCTAAATGCAACCGTAATTTTTTTTTAATCGTTCCCCCCACCCAAACAAAGCGGAAATGCTTCTAATACGCAGCGGGTAACAGGAAGTGAAAGTGAAAGAGAAGATTGAATATAGGAAGGATTAAGAAAAGGATAAAAGATAAACGAGAATCAAGAAGACAGAAGATGGCGACTGACGGTGCATTCAAATTTCTGAAGATTTTAGTCATCAGGGAAGCAAGGAAACGGAAAGGAGTTCCACAGGTGGAAGTACGAGAAATGAAATTGCTGGAGATGTGGCGATTGCAGTTAGCTATTTTAACAGTAAAAGCGTGAGACCGAGATGCCAATCTAATAGCCCGCTTAAATTCATGAATTCGGGGAATCAGGGGAAAAACAGTCAAAGTAGTTACCATAAAAATATTTGTACAAAAGACAAAGCAAACTCACGCCACGTCACGTCGGTGAGAGTGTGATTGGAGTCGGGATGCCTGGTCAGGACCGATTACATTACAGATCCTTCTTTAGATTTAGTCAAGAACCTCAACCTAGGATCGAAACCCGACTGAATTGGCGGTCGGGGATTCTCCCACTAAGCCTTTGGCGCACGACAGGGATGAAGGTGAATTTAAGTGTATTTATTGTAGATAAACATACGGTGACAGAGAAAACTCGATTCGATTTACCGAAGAGTCTTGCATTATTAGCATTAATAGTCACTGTTTACGATTCCACACATCGTCTCCAGAGAGCTCAACTGAAATAAAATTTTCAGGAGCATGCAGCTATTTCAACGGTAAAAAGGGTTAGACCCAGATGCCAATTTTGTAGCATGTTTGTGAAAAAGTGACTGAATTTGAATTGCCAAGTAAGAATCAATTACATTACAGATCTTTCTTTGGATTTTGTCAAGAACCTCGAAATGAATAGCAGGAACAACAGACAACATATGGCAGCAGTATTCAGTGCACGGCAAATGGTAGATTTGTAAATGTGCAAGAAAAATTGTCTGGCAGTGAACCAACATTGCTTTGCTTTAAATGCAGCTATTGATTTGTTATTACTGCTCTACTTCATGTCAGTGAAAACAGTGAGGCCAAGAAGATATACCTGGAGTCTTGTATCAGCCATAATGATGGTAGATAGAAATGGCTCTCTATTGTAGCTAAAGGAAAGTAGTTTTGTTTTGGAGATGTTTTTGGAGTCTGTCGGATATGCTGCTACGAAAGGACTAAATGGTAGTTTCATCTGCATAAATGCCTAATAGGAAACTGGTGACTTCAGGGAGATCATTGATGAAGATCAGAAACAGTGTAGGTCCCAAAATAGAGATCTGGGGGACACCTGCGCTTGTATGAAATTATCTGAAAGCGTACCCGTTCAACACGACCTTCATTACGCGATTGGTTAGAAACAATTGGAAATTGTAGCTAATTACTTACAACAGTTTTTACTTCTTCGTCGTTTGTACCTCTGTACCTTTTTCAATGGACAAAAGAGATATAATTTCTGGGTGTAGAGAGGATGCAATAAAGTTGCTCACCTGTGTCTCCCTTGTTCTGATGCTCAAGTGGGACCTGGGATTGTCGTGATTTCTTTTTCTAGCACGACACAGTGAACTAACTTTCCTTGCGGTAGACGTGGTAATTGATTCGATATAGTCGCTCCACTTTCTGTCAGTGGAAAACGTGAGGCGCAAAGTGTTGCTCTTTTGGACTTTTGTCAATGACAAACAGAAAAGGTTTTCTGTGGTGATTAAATTCTTTTTTTTGGTGGTGGGGGGGTTAATATTTACAAGAAATTTCTTACTCCAGTCAACCACTGATTGGATGTCTTTTCCAAGAGCAGTTGCCAGATTTACTTTGTCGGGTCTGTTGAATTTGCTGCTAAGACAGGAATAAATGCTAGTTTCATCTGCATAAATATCGAGTTGGAAACTGATGACATCGGGGAGATCATAGATAATAATTGGAAACAGCGTAGAACCCATGATAAAGCCTTAGCGGACACCCGCTTTCTATTCTAGAGTTTTTTTTCTATCGCAATTATCGCTCTTCCAGCGTCTTGATTTACTGTCAATGACAATATTTAAAAAACGTAAATGCAGCGTCAACCGTCATCTTCTCTCTCCTTGAACCCTGTTGTCTTTATTATTATTTCTCTCCAGTAACTATTTCTCGGTTTCTTTCGTTGTCTTTTATCCTCAATAATCCCTTGCGCCCGTTGCTTTGTCACTTTGCTATGGGTGAAATGCCGTTTTAAAAATATGTTGGAGTTGCTTTATTTCATGATAACAGCTCCAAGAATGTGAACATTTTTTTTAATTTACCAATGCAAAGGTATGACTCTATCTATTCCTCCCCAACAAGGAGCAGATGGCAAACTGGAATCTTTAGATTTGGCTGGTAACCAGTATAGGAGAAAATCAACTTTCAATCCAAAATTGTTTTGTCGTGGTGTTAGCAATTCCAACCCGTAAAAAAATAACTTGCTACGGAAACTAGTGCAGACTATGATCCTGTCCTCCACACAGGAGGCCACAGGATTGACTGATTATAATTAATGCGCTAATTGTGTTGTAGAATCGGTAATTGTGTTAGACAAGAAATGATAAACAGTTAAAAAATACGCATCCATTTTCTATTGTATTTAACGATAGATGTGTGTGCTTAAAGAGTGTCTCAAAATAAAAAATGTCTTTTTGAAAACACAAAGAAGCATTTTTTATTTACCTCCATTAACATTCAGAATTTCAGTCTTGTTTTAAATGAGAAAAGTCAGATTCAGAACATTCGTTTTTTTTTTGGGGGGGGGGTTGTTTTTATTTTTTGTCTGTTTATTTCTGTAAAACTTTCTCATTCAGCTGCGTCAAAATGTTACCGAGACTATTGATGTCCTTCGTGTAAGACTAACAGGAGTTTCCACACCTTTCTTCATGTTGGTATCAAAATTCTTGATAGGAGGAAGAACAGAAGAATTTATTAGACAACTGTCCTTTATATCCACCCGGAAAAATATTCAAGCTTTTCAATCTTGTGCTTTGACCTGAAAGCGGTATATGCGATCAGATTCCATGCCAAAGAGTCAATCCTCTATTTCTTCTTATGAGATTTAAAAATGCACTCCTTTCAGTGTATTGAATGTCAAATACGTCAAAAGTTGTTTCTCTCTTATTTTTATTTTAATTAAAATAATATTTCCATTCAGTTAAATAGAGATTCAAATTTCATTTTTACACCAATTTGTTTATTCTTGGACAACTCTCTGTCTCTGTCTGTCTGTCTGTCTCTCTCTCTCTCTCTCTGTCTCTCTCTCTCTCTCTCTATCGACCACACTATTTTCTCTATCTTTCTCTCGCACACGCTCTCTCTTTTTCACACTCACACACACACATACACACACACACATACACACACCGACATACACACACACACACATACACACATGGGTGCGCAATTAAAATGGCCAAAATAAGTTACATATATTCTCTCTAAAATTTTCGGCGATTTTTCTGATTAAAAACACCGAGTTAAATCATCGACCTAAATGTTTGCCGACATCATTTATGGAAGCACCAAACAACCTTCTTTCAAATGCACAGTCTTTTATAAAAAATGCATTCAATTTGCCAATAGTCCATAGAGCAAAAATGAATAAATCATATATTTTGACGTAGACATTTCGATTTGATGTCAACTTGCACTTCAAAGCTACCCAAACCCACACAAACATTCAGGCGCATACACAAACACCCATTATACATATATATATATATATATATATGTGTGTGTGTGTGTGTGTGTGTGTGTGTGTGTGTGTGTGTGTGTGTAAGTGTGTTGGTAAAGGGTTCGACAAAATACTATGAACGCCTAGCTTAAACAATTATTTATTGACTAATAAGGTATCAGACGTCCATTAGCTTCTAAAACTGATTTGATTCTGCATGGAATGGAATCAAATAAGTTTTGAATTATTTCCAGTGGAATTTTATCCCATTCTTCGATCTCGGTAAAAATGGCTTCAGCGACGATGGTGGAGGAAATCTGTTACTCAATCTCTGCTTTAGAACTCCCCGTAATGGCTCAATTATGTTGAGATCAGGTCATTATGCTGGCCATGAAAGATGTTTATGTTATGAGGCTTACTATTTACATTATTCGGACTATTGTCCTCATCTTTGTCGCCATATTTATTACAACGTTTCGGCCGTTGTACGCTCCGGTCTTCTTCAGGTGGTTGGAATGTCGAACTGAACCCTTTATGTCCTCAAGGACACATGGCACAGTGGATAGAGGCGTTGGTTAGATTCAGTGACATGACCCAAAGAGTGTGAGTTCAATACTCGGTTAAGGCAGTGGAGAACTTGGAGAGGGGAATTAACAGGAGATAACTGATAACTGACATCCATTAAACATGGCACGTGGAACTAGAACAGTCTACCCCAGTGAGTGAAATAAAGGGTTCAGTTCGACATTCCAACCACCTGAAGAAGACCGGAGCATACAACGGCCGAAACGTTGTAATAAATATGGCGACAAAGATGAGGACAATAGTCCGAATAATGTAAATAGTGTACATAATAGCTCATCTCAGAAATATAGACAGATACTGAAGGCTGATAAATATGGCGACAAAGATGAGGACAATAGTCCGAATAATGTAAATAGTGTACATAATACCCCATCTCAGAAATATAGACAGGTTATGAGGCTCATCAAACCATGATATCAGTTTTTAACAGTGTGTATGGTTGCATTATAATCTTGGAATATGGTTCCTTCTGGGAACAGTATGGTAGCCATTGAAAGAACATTGTCATTGAGAATGTTTAGATATTCATCTGCAGTAATTCTCCCATTAAATGCGATGTTATGCTCTGAATACCGCCGAAATCATTACTGAGCTACCCCTCCATGTTTGACTGTCGAGACTATACAATCTGGATCATAGGCTTCACGCAGTGTTCTCCAGATATAAACACGCCGGTTTTTAGGAAATAACGCGAAAGAAGTCTCATCCGACCAAATAAAATTTTTTCCATTCCTCGAGCGTCCAATTATTGGGATCATTATGCTATTTTCTTTTTCGCAACTTGGTCTTCCACTTTGAGGTTTAAGAAACACAGTCCTTCCGTGAATCTCAGCTTTGTGAAGTTCGCGGCAGACTGTGTGTGCAGAAACTGTATCGGTTAAGTGAGTAATGAGTTCTGATGTGACTTTCGCTGCAGTAAATTTTTTTTCTTTTTTTTTGTTGCCACAATTCGTGTTTCATCGGTTTCATTCGGTCAATGTCGGTTTCCGTCCACTTTGCTGATGATGTTTTGCCTTGTTTTTTTTTGGAAGCTGTCATAACCGTGGGCAGCATAGCTCGTGACACATTCAATAATTCAGACATTCTGGTCACAGATTCTCCTGCTAATCGAGCACTATTTGTCCTTTCTGAAAATCCGAAAGGTCGCTCATTTTAGTATGTAATTCTTATACCTGAACCTAAATAATGACTTAAATGAAAATGCAAGGTAAATAATTAAAGCGTTGAGCAGTTATATTTAAGGCCTGTTTAATGTTTACAAGTACCCGGAAATACCAGAATTGAAAAAAAAAATGCTATTTTTACAAGCTGATCACATTAAACCCTATATATATACACCGCGTGCGATGGATAAATTGTCGCCATTTTATATTTTTAATTTCGCGAATGAGCGTTGTTTGTTATTCGTTTTGTCGACTGCACAGTATAGTAGGGTCAGTTGGGCAACTTCTGCGAGAAAAGAAGCATCATACCGCAAATAACTCTAACAGGAATTTGGAATCGGCGAGCTGTACTACTTGGCATTCGCACCGGAAGCTCCAATACGAACATTTTGTGTTTGGTGTCAGTCTGAGGAATGTGCAAAGGGTTCGGAAAGAATTAGATGTGTCTAATGGTGATTACGAATGTTCAGCAGAGCGCAAAACCCGCTCTGGTCGTTCTGATAAGTAAACAATTCCCGAATTTGTTGGTGATAACCTCAGACTCAACGACGTAGGACTAAATCAAGTGCCTTGAAGAGTTAGTGCTGCCCTGGGTCAATTGGATGGCTACTGGAAGACCTTATGTCTGGCAACAGGACTCTACACCATGCCACACATGCAGGAGAATACAGATATGACTGACATACAATTTCTGCGACCACATCAGCCAATTTTTCTGACTACATTACTCGACAGGTTGCAACCACCTTGATGTGTGAGGCGCAATTGAAACTGGAGTCAAGGATTATGGTAACATTCACCAAATTAAACAAGAAGGCGGTCCAGAAGAGATGCAGAAGATTCCGAAGTCGTCTTTAGACCGTGCTTGAAGCCAATGACGATTTTATTGAATAAATGTACTCTTTATTATTTCAGGATAGTTTTATGTACTTTTGGTAAATATATCTGTTAAAATGAGATGTCAGTGTTATTGGGTTAATTGTTAAGACTTGTATGACTAAATTATTATTATCTCCAAACACATCTTACAAACTAAAATATTTTCACGCTTAAAAAAAAACTTACAAAGGATTTATAAGCCGTAGAAAACGTATAAATCAATCAATCAGTCAGTCAGTCAGATAGATAGATAGATAGATAGATAGATAGATAGATAGATAGATAGATAGATAGATAGATAGATAGATAGATAGATATGAACGGACTGAGATAGATAGATAGATAGATAGATAGATAGATAGATAGATAGATAGATAGATAGATAGAGAGAGAGAGATATAGAGAGAAACAGAGAGAGAGACCGAGAGAGATGAACGGACTGAGATAGATAGATAGATAGATAGATAGATAGATAGATAGATAGATAGATAGATAGATATGAACGGATTGAGATAGATAGATAGATAGATAGATAGATAGATAGATAGATAGATAGATAGATAGATAGATATGAACGGACTGAGATAGATAGATAGATAGATAGATAGATAGAGAGATAGAGAGAAACAGAGAGAGAGACCGAGAGAGATGAACGGACTGAGATAGATAGATAGATAGATAGATATATAGATAGATATGAACGGATTGAGATAGATAGATAGATAGATAGATAGATAGATAGATAGATAGATAGATAGATATGAACGGACTGAGATAGATAGATAGATAGATAGATAGATAGATAGATAGATAGAGAGATAGAGAGAAACAGAGAGAGAGACCGAGAGAGATGAACGGACTGAGATAGATAGATAGATAGATAGATAGATAGATAGATAGATAGATAGATATGAACGGATTGAGATAGATAGATAGATAGATAGATAGATAGATAGATAGATAGATAGATAGATAGATATGAACGGACTGAGATAGATAGATAGATAGATAGATAGATAGATAGATAGATAGAGAGAGAGAGAGAGAGAGAGAGATAGAGAGAAACAGCGAGAGAGACCGAGAGAGATGAACGGACTGAGATAGATAAATAGATAGATAGATAGATAGATAGATAGATAGATAGATAGATAGATAGATATGAACGGATTGAGATAGATAGATAGATAGATAGATAGATAGATAGATAGATAGATAGATAGATAGATAGATAGATATGAACGGACTGAGATAGATAGATAGATAGATAGATAGATAGATAGATAGATAGATAGATATGAACGGACTGAGATAGATAGATAGATAGATAGATAGATAGATAGATAGATAGATAGATAGATAATAAATATACAAAGATACATGATGATTATCTGGTTCATGAAACTCCAGGAGATATTGTCGGCGTGGGGTATTATGTATATTTATTAATATATAATTAATAGCCCTCTTATTCTGCACTGAGCACTGTTTTCCTTACACCAAAAGATATATATATATATATATATATATATATATATATATATATATATATATATATATATATATATATATATATATATATATATATATATATTTGCATGTGAACACTTGCATGTACATTTATTTATATTTATTTATTTGATAATATTCACGTATGTATGTATGTATGTGTTTGTACGTGAAGGCATGTGTCTTTGTGTGTATGTGCGTGTATGCGTATATATGTATGTATGTGCGTGCGTGCCTACATGTTTGTTTGTGCGTATATGTGTATGTATGTGTATGCGCGTACGTGCACGTGTGTGTGTGTGTGTGTGTGTGTGTGTGTGTGTGTGTGTACACGCAGACACACGCACCCAGGGAGATGGTATAAAAACGCAAATATTTTTAAAACGTATATTTATGCTTCATCACAATGGCTTTTTTTGGCAATGCACTTAATTCAATGATAATTTATTATTCACATATATTCAGTATTATACGGAAATTATATTTCAACGAACTGTCAGGATACACATTTTTTGATGCCCCCCTCTTTCATATATATATATATATATATATATATATATATATATATACAAACATTTACGCATACATATATATATACCCATCTAAAATCAAACATTACACACACATATATTTATATATGTTTGTGTGTATTTCATCGTAAATATATATATTCACACAAACGTATACACACATACACAAATACATACATAGATATGTATGTATGCATATATATATATATATATATATATATATATCTATATATATATATATATGAAGATGGATATATATAAAGACAGACAAACATATTTATAAGTATGTTTATATGCGTGTGTGTATGTACGTGCATACATACACATACATAAGTAAACTTTCGGATTTCTTGTTGCTTTTTAGTATATTATTTATCTGAAAGAGAAAAAAACTGTTCAGTTGCTTAAGCCTTAACACAAGCACAACCATCTGCATTTTCAAACTGCCAATCGACACCTTTACAGAGCTTTCATCATTTATTCATTACATGTCGTCAAAAGTCTTTTTTTCTGATAAAGATCTCTTAAAAGTTACAAACGTCAAATCTTTGACTCCGTCTTGCCAGCGTCACGAGAATTTACGGCAAAACAGTATGTTCTGTTATAAAGCATCGACTTTTAGACAGAGATGAACGAGACGGGTTCAGGCAAGATTCTTAGCAACGAGACTGAATCAGAGAAAAAGACACTCTTTTAAAGGCAGTGTTTGTTTGTAGGATGTTTAATAATATCACAGAAAATGTAGATGATGAGAGAAATTGTAAAAGCTTGTAGACGACGCGTTTGTTGGGCTCGGGTTCTTCAAATCGAAATGAAAAACAAAACTATGTGTATGAAAAATACTATGGGATCGTTGAGGATAAGGCAGGTAATAAATTATATTATCAGATCCGACGAATAGAAATTAGAAAATTTTAGTTTATTTGTTTTATTTTGCATATATATATATATATATATATATATATATATATATATATATATATATATTAAATTTACTAATTTAAAAATATGGTTCCATCGCTACACAGGATTTACCATGTTTCAAAAACAGAAACTAAAAACTTCAAATTCAATTATAGAATTGAAAACCCTACTTCTGATTCCTTTTCAAGCGAATTTTGGAATAACTTATTTTGAAATTTACTGAGTTTTATACGCTACATATATATATATATATATATATAACGTAGGAGATCAGCCAATCGGTTGGTTTAAAGCTTGCGATATCCTAAGGAGATTTGGCCCTTATCCAAAAATATTTTTGAAATCAAGATAGCGTGATTGGCTGATCTACTAATTTTTTAAAATTTAAAGGTTCTGCATGTTAAATTTTATTTTATTTAAACGTGTATTGAGCGCTTTTTAATACAACTGTTTCTTGGATTAATGCAACTCTGGGATATAACTTTTTTATATATAGATATATAGATATATATTATTAAAAAATACACCTTTAAGTGCCGAATCTAGGTACGTCGTCAGTGTTGTTGCTTCCATGTCACTAGAAGTTTCGGGTCTAAATAAACAACTGATTCTTCGATGGGCGACCCGACCAAATATGATCAGTATTCGGCCCACAACCAGAATAAAATTTGCCACTACCTTTAGGACGTGCATTATATAAATTACCCCAGTAAACAGCAACTAATCAAAACTACACTTGGGATATTCGATGATATTGATCGGGTATGCTTGGTTGTACTGATCATCCTACATGCGGCAAAGACAGGGTGTTTTTTTGGGGGGGGGAGAAGAGAAGAAAACAAACCATCCCTGGATGCGAGGGTGGACATTGTTCATGTGGGCGCGGAGGGCCGCTTGATCGTGGCCGATATTGCCGTGAGCAGGGGTTCGTTTCCGGTCGTTGCGATTTATGTGCCCAACGACCAGAGTGAGCGTGTCGACTTTTTCCGTCAGTTGGGGCCGTTCCTGATTGATTCGTCGCGCTTAGTCTTAATGGGGGACTGAAATGCCGTCCTGGACCTCAAGATAGATAGGGGGCGGGCAGCTAGCGGGAAGGCATCGGGCGATCGTAGCCTGGTTGATCTGATCGGCGAATTTGGGCTCGTCGATAGATACCGAGTCGATCATCCGAGGGAGGAGATGTAGACGTGGGTTCGCAGTTGGCCGTCTCTCCAGTTAGCCAGCTAGCTGGACAGAATGTTAGTGAGAAGAGTCGATCTAGATTTACTAGATTGTCCCACGTTCCACCGGGTAGACTATTCAGATAGTAGACTCGTCTGTGCCTGGATGGTGTTAGGTACTTGGCCTAGAATGGTTGGACACCGGAAGTTCAATCTGTTCTTACTGGACAGGCGGGCCTTTCAGCAACAACTAACTAGATTAGTGCAGCTGGAATTAGTGGGGGCTGTTATAGGGAGTAAGTGGTGGGAGAGGCTTAAGGATAGGATTAGGTCCTTCACCACTGAATATAGCCAACGACTCGCTCTAGATAAAGCTAAAAAGGTGAAGACTCTAGAAGATAGTCTGTGCCGGGAAGTGGCTGGGAGATTCCCTAGAGATAGCCGTAGCTAGGCAGGCCCTGAAGCGTGAGGCTAGCAAACGCTATCAGGGTCAGGTAGTTAGACATAGGTTAAACAAGATGTCTAACGAAGCTGTGAACAAGGGCGCAGAATTGCGCAAGGAAGAGATACGCCGAGGTTCCGATCGATACATTCGCGAGGTCATTACCCCGGAGGTGTGCTCTCTGAGGTCGACCAAGAACATGTACGAGGCGTTTCGGCGACATTTCGAGAGCCGCTTTACCAAGGAGCCTGATCTCAGAGTTTCGCAGCTATTTGGCTGACTTTCCTCGGCTCTCGCCAACTGAAGCAGCCTCGGAGGGCGAAGTCTACTTGGCATTGAAGAAGGTCTGTTTTCGGGACTTGATGGTCTGCCCTACGAAATGTTCTTGAGGCTGCCGCACATTTTTGTCCCGATTTTGACAGTGGTGTTCAACAACTGGTTCCGGCAGGGGTACATCCCCAACAAGATTTCCTGTGGTGTGATCACGCTGTTGGAAAAGGGCAAGGGTGTTGAGCGGAATTTAGATGATTATAGGCCCATAACTCTGCTAAACACAGAGTTAAAGATTTTGGCCAAGATCCTGACGGAGAGGTTGCAGTCATTTGCCGCGAACTTGTTGGGACCTGAGCAGACTTGTTGTGTGAGGGGACGAACAATTCAAAGCAAATTGCATCTGATCCGCACGATCATAGAGGGTGTAAAAGACGACAAGCGAGCCGCGCTGATAAATTTGGATCGGTCCAAGGCATTTGACAGGGATGACCATCAGTTCCTGGCTGCTATCCTGCAGGCCGCCGGATTCGAACCTGACTTCTGCAGGTGGATTAATGCTGTGGTCTAGATGAACGGAAGGCGGCCGAGCGCTTTTGCACTGTCGCCCTTACTTTATGCTTTGGAGTTGGAGCCCTTCCTTCGTAGATTAAGCTACAGCCCTACGCGGAATAGCCGTTTTCCCTGGTAGTGCTCGAGCTAGTGTTTCTGCGTACGCCGATGACGTATCCATCTTCGTGTCGTATCGCAGCGACATTAAGGTGGTGCAGAAGGCGCTTGAACGGTAGGAGAAGGTGACGGGGGCCAAGATTAACCGCAACAAGTTTTCCGGCTTGCGGTTAGGTGTCTGAAGGGGGTCGCACTTCCGAAGCCCTTCGGTTGGACTGATAGACCCGTCTGCATCCTTGGGGTGTGGTTCGTGCCCGGACTCCGGCTAAAGAAGAATTGGTCAGAAGTACAGGCAAAGGTCGGAGCGTCGGTCCGGACATGGCTTCGAAGGGGGTTATCCTTAAAGGGTAGGGATGATGCGTGTGCCACTTACGTCTTGCACCTCATCCTTTACTGCTTGGCGGTACTTCTTCTTTACAGGAAAAGTATGAAGGCGCTCGAGCGTTTGTTGATCACTTTCTTGTTGGGTGGTCGTAAGCATTGGGTGCGTAAAGAAGCCTGTTACCAGCGTCCGTGTCATGGGGGGATGGGATTGCCACACCTGGCAAGTCATCGTCACGCTTCAAGGTTGGCTTTCCTATGCCGAGTTTTGACGGCGGACTCGATTTTGGCTCCGAGTGTTAAGTACGCCTTACTATCATTCCCCCCATATCTTGGGGTAAGCGCCGTCGCGGTTGCGGAGGGGTTGTCGAGTTTCTTCAGTGAGTGTCGGGCGGCCTTGAAGGTCTTTCATCGGCCCAGTGACCTTTCTCTGCGTCGAAGACTATTGTATCATGAATTAGTGGAGGGGGTCGCGAAGGATCCTCTGTGTGGCCGGCTCGACTTGTCGACATCAGAGTTGCGATCCTTTTGGTCTTGGGCGCTAGCGGCGGATTATCTCAGCAACTCTGACTTTTCGCTTAGCTGGCGATTGATTCGGAACGTGCTACCTCTCAATGACGTACTCTTCAGATGGGGCCAGGCTGATTTGCCAGATTGTCATCGGTGTGACCTTGGTTCAGAGGGAAAGGCATCGCACGCTGTCAACCATTGTCCTCGGGTGCGCCCTTTCTGGAATTATGTCGGCGATTTTGGCGGCTTGTATCGTTTCCCGATCAGCACGTGTCCATCGATCTCGCGTACGCGTGTGACAATGTGTCGCCCCCGTTCTCTGGGGTAAAACGGATGGTGTTTTTCACGTTGCTAGTTGTGGCTAGAATGGTCGTGTGTGGATGTCGCGAAAGGAGGGAATCTTGCGAAATGATCGTTATTCGTATTAGGATCTGATTGTTTTATTTAAGCATCAGCTTAGGGTGAAAACCAAATCTGATCGGAAGCGTTTGATTTCGACGGATTTCAGTGAAAGGTGGGTGACTGAGGCGAGCCTGGTTAGTGAGGACGGGGCTACCCTTGATTTTCTTTATTTAAGTCCTCTTAGTGCAACGGGGCGGTTTCCTGTGCCCACCCCCTCTGGTTAAGTTAGACACTAAGTCTTGTTCCCGGCCTGTTCCCGGCTTCCCTTCTGTTATGATTCATGTCGAGATTCCCAATCTCCCCAGTTTGTTTCTCTCCCCTTTTTTCATCTCGGCTGAGTCAGCCTTTGATTTCCACATTCCGTCATTTATTTTTCCTTCCCCATTCCATTAGTGAGTGTTCTTCTTGATTCTATCTATCGATATAATACAGCGGCCACTCTTATTTTGATGGGTGGACGGTTCCTACTAACGTTGCTTTGATTTTGTTTTATCTTTGGTTGACATTTTTGAGTTTCTTGTTTGGGTTCATCTCCCCTTCCCCATCATTTCATGTTTCATGGAATTTTTAATTACATATATATATATGTATATATATATATATATATATATATATATATATATATATATATATATATATGAACACAAATATATATATATGAACATTACAAATTTTTACACCATGGACTGTTTTTGTAGGACCCTTATGTGCAGGATTGTGAGGTGATGGATGAGTTTTTGTGGTGAATGTGCAATTGTAATGAATGAATGGGTCATGATTGTGGTTAACTAGGAATAGGATAGCTAGAGAAAGACCAGTCTCTCACCACTTCCCCTTCAGCCTTGTGCCAACATTTTTTATTTTAAAAAATAAATAAAGAGAAGAAAACAAACCAATATATATATATATATATATATATATATATAATAATAATAATAATAATAATAATAATAATAATAATGATAATATTATTGGTTAATACACACACACACACACACACACACACACACACACACACACATATATATATATATATATATATATATATATATACCTAAAATATGTAAATACATACATATACATACATACACATACATATATAAGATTATATATATAAAAAAATTCAAAGAGGATAGAATCCAGGTAGAACTAAATGTCCAGGACAGAGTAAGGATATAATAAAAAGGCTTAAACACTAATATTCCATGGTCATAATTTATTACATTGGAATCGTAATTACGTACGTGTATGTCCGTATGTATATGTGTGTAAGTGTATATACACGCAGTAATGAATGTGTATGGATGTATGCATATGTATGTATGTGTGTGTATGTGTATGTGTATATATATATATATATATATATATATATATATGTGTGTGTGTGTGTGTGTGTGTGTGTATTTATATGTGTGCACGCATATATGTATGTATGTACGTGTAAATATAGATATGTTGTGTATGTGTGTATATATGTATGTGTTTGTGGGCATAGAAATAGTAGGTCCTTGCTAGATTTAATATTCGTTGGTTTTTTTTTATATGTTTATACTAAATTTGTATAAACATATATATGTATTAAAAAAAATAAAAAATATAAAAACGATTAATTATATTGGCTCGTCTTACGACTTATTTTTCTTTCTCTTCCTCTCCTTTTAACTTTCTCTTCATCTTTTTTTAACTTCCTTTTTATTCTTATTTTATATATATATATATATATATATATATATATATATGTATGTATGTATTTGTGTGTGCGCATGTGTGTGTGTGTATAAATATATGTGTGCATGCGTGTATGATTCCACTTCGTTTAGATTTATGTTTCTTCTCTGCTAGCATAGAGCATTGTGCTATTATTGCTTTTTCAACTCCATGTGGGCTGATTTAAAATCCACCAATCAGAAACGGATCTTATACACACACACACACACAGATATATATATATATATATATATATGTGTGTGTGTGTGTGTGTGTGTGTGTGTGTGTGTGTGTGTGTAACTCAAGCAAACACTTTCTGTTTTCTGATCGTCGAATCTTATAAAGTAATATAATTTATTGCCCCTCCTATCCCCAAAAACATAACGCATTTTCTTGACACACAGTTGGCTTGTCTTTCCTTCTAACCTGAAAAAGAGAAACTCAACAGACTTCAGCGAAACGCATCCTTTACAAGATTTTCTACATAAAGACGTCGTAAAAAAATCAAAAGAATACTTTATAAACAAATGTCAATTTTTTTATCAGATATCCACATGCCTATTATGGGAATAATCTACCTAGTCTGGGAATAATCTACATGTTTAATAATTCTTTTTTATATACTGTGTCCCTCCAGTACGTTGACGATGATGGCTTTCTACAATTTCCTATCCGTTTTACCTTGAATTTGTCTCCTTACCCTTCATTCTAGTTCTTATTCTACCTTTCATTTACATAATTTATTTAGCAAAATCCTCGAAGTTTATCTCTGTTTTGTCTTCCGTACATGCTGCGAGTGTCAAATTCTCCAAGACCACTTTTCTCATTTTGGATCGCAGAAATTTCAAATCTGATTCACAATCGTCTTTTTCATCTACGGTTTCCCTAAAACTTCTGCATTGTTCAAATTTTCCATCCATGTTATTCACAGAATCCTAATGGTTAACAATATTTCTGTTACCTTGTCGACTCTTCATCTCTGAGGAAATTGTCCAGTATTGGCAGCGATATATTAGAACTTATATTACGTAAAAGTTTCAGTGTTCTGTTCTGTTTTGTTTTGTTTTTTTGTTCGCCCCCACCCAAGTAATTTGCCTATTCCTTAATAATTTTTTAGATTTTTACAGCATCTTTTGCTATTCGAATACGTTTTTCGATTTTGGTGTCAATATTTTGTCCTCCGTTAGAACACTTCACAGATAGTAACTAAAAACTAACCTTAATTTGATCAAGTATATCTTTACTCCGTTCGAAATTATTTCCTTGGTAACACAGCCACGCACGATGTCCACTTTTTTTTGGATCTGAAAATTTTGTCTTTCTTGGTTTGGTTTGGTTTATTTTGTTTTACGGCATATCAACCTCAATGGGTTATTTAATGCCGGCAACATTTTTTGTTGCTGGTAATATTTTGTTTTGTCAAAAATCTGTTTCTGGTAATATTTTTCCTACAAAATTGTATTGCTGTAATAATTTTTTTCAAAATGTATTGCTGGTAATAGTTAAATATTTGCCCATAGCTGGGACCCTAACAGGTGTTACCACCCTGAGTCAGGGTGGACCTGGGAACACCAGCAATTAAGAGGTGGTTCCACGCTTATCAAAACCTCCTGATCAGAGGCCTTGCTGGTGGATGTAGTTTATCGTCTTCCCCAGGACGCTGATGTAGTTTAACGTCTTACCCAGGACGGGATCTTTCTTGATTTCTTACTGATTTCTTCTCGTCTCCTTAAGTTTCTCCACTTTCTCCACATTTTGCAATTTCTTCCATTTCAGCGTTGATGAAATTTTTAAAAAAAATGAAAGAATTTGTAGGGAGCCACAGATCTAGAAGGCAGCGGCGCTGACAGTTCAGCGTAATGCTCTCTTTCGGAGCGAAAACGATGCTCAATACACGAAGAATAGGCCGTCGGATTTATTCAAAATGCCGGAATATTTTCCGGGCAGTCTGTGGAATCAAAAGGCCTTTTAATTCTCACACTATCAATCAACGATTTTGTTAGTGTCCTGAATTTTCAGGTGTTGTGCTCGTTGAAGAGATTCCAAAACATGGCTTAATCTCAATTTATACCTTGCCAAGTTTAAAGCGTTGGTGCAAAACTTTTTTTCTGGGCTTTGATCATTGAATCTTACCCAAAAATGATAAGAATGGAAGGAAGAAGAGGAAAAAGCGAATGGAATTTAATGATGTTAAATATAAGAGAAGAAATGTAAGGGGGAATCGGAAGACGAAAAGGGATTTAATGGCACTAAATAAAAAAGAAACGGGAAGAGAAAGAGATAAATAACTTTAAAAAAAAACGAAAAAGAGAAGAGAAAATCTAATATAATAAGACTCATTAATAAAAAGACGATAGTGTCAAAGACAAAACGGAGGAGTTTAATGACGCTAAACAAAAAGAAACGAAGAAAGAGATAAAAGAAGAAAAAAAACTTTAAAATATTAACGATAAAACTAATACCAGCCGTTTCCTTATAAGGAAACATTCGGCATTCATTATCCGAAAATCCAATGCCACTGTCGTTTGAAATATATAAAATCGATATTTTTAATTC
This sequence comes from Acanthosepion esculentum, assembly GCA_964036315.1. NCBI lineage: Eukaryota > Metazoa > Mollusca > Cephalopoda > Sepiida > Sepiidae > Acanthosepion > Acanthosepion esculentum. The sequence goes on along the minus strand of OZ038476.1, from coordinate 41,937,370 downwards.
AGTAAAATAGATATGTAAAGAACACTGAATATGATTGTTTGTTTTTTTCCCATTATTGATCGGCGTTTCCTTCCTAACGTTTTGTTTGAAGTCGCGTGGTGCATCAATATATTGATTATCATCAGTTTCTATTCTTGTTACTTCTGCTATCGCTTTTAGTTTTTGCTGCTGCTAAAATGTCTCAAGTGATGTCAGTTCTGTTATTTCGTATGCTTTTTTTGGTTTGTGATTATGCAACGCCTGTCTACGAGGTTCGAAGTATAATATTCCTCGCTACAACATAACGGCGTCATTCGCTTGAAGCCATTTTTAACCATTGATCTAAGCGTTTGTGTACATCTAACAGTTTAGATATTTATGAATGAATTTTGCATCATGCATTACACCCATATGAAAGTCTCGATGGCTGATGTTAAATAAAAAAAAAAATCAGAAAGAAGAAAGGTTTTACGTAATCCTTCAAATAAATTCCGCAGACGAACGTCAAATTTTAAGCAAATTTTTATGCGACGGCTATACCATATACAAGAACAATCATTGTCGTTTCCATTAACTCCACAGGAGAGTGCGTTTCCGCATGCGCAGTGATATTCTCTCGAGTAGCTTACCAAGTAACAACAAAGCCATACAACTGATTCCTGACATATACAAAATAGCTGTATACTTTGAAACATATATACTGAGACTTACATGATGTGGCTCATCATCATAATTTGAATACCATGGGAATAACTTCTGAAATATCAACAATCTCGCAAGCGTAGAGAAATAGAAATTGGCTTAAGACAAGGCGGTGTCTGCTCACCAGATTTATTTAACCAATGTTGTTCATATTTATTTTCGCAGTGATACGATTTTAAGTGAGCTGGAGGTTTTTTTTTTTTTTTTTTGGTTGTTTGTTTGTTGGGCACAACCTCAATGATATAAGATATGCTGATAACACACTATTTACATTATTCGGACTATTGTCCTCATCTTTGTTGCTATATTTATCAAAACGTTTCTGCCGTTGTATGTTCCGGCCTTCTTCGGGTGGTTGGAATGTCGAACTAAACCCTTTATTTCGCTCACTGGGGTAGACTGTTCTAGTTCCATGTGCCATGTTTAATGGATGTCAGTTATCTCCTGTTAATTCCTCTCTCCAATTTCTCTTCTTATTGAACTCACGCTCTTTGGGTCCTGTCACTGGATCTAACCAACGCCTTTATCCACTGTGCCATGTGTCCTTAAGGACATCTATGTATGAATTTCTGGGTATTATAAACCTAATGTCTTCAGCCATCATTTTTTACCAGTGCTCATATTGAAATTTTTGCTGTTACCATTGTATGTTTTTACTAGATCTCATATTGCAATTTTTATTGTTATTATCGCTTTTCTCTGGCACTCCTTATTAATGGTTCCCATATTGTATTCATTTCTATGTATGGTCAGCTCAGGAGATTTTTGTGGCCTAGCATTTGTGCTGATTCCTTAAGTTTACGAATTTTCCAATGGTGTTCTTTATCTATGATCTCAACCTGATCCCTCAGAGGGCGGTGATCTCCCTTTTCTCTCCATATGTGGTCAGACACGCCAGAGATATCTGGGAAGTGTCGTCCAGCTTTTGAAGGTTGTCCTGATGTTATATGGACCGCAGGTCTTTTGTATTTTCTCTGATAACCGTTCACATAAGGCAGGCAGACTGTTTTCTGAATGTCGTTTCTTCCTCTTGTACCCGCCTATCCCAGTTTTTTTTATAGTTTTATAGACAGATGCTGATAACACAGTTTTAAAATAAAACTATAGGTCCTTCTAGAGAATGTGGTAACAGAAAGCAAGAAGAAAGGTCTAATTGTAAGAAAATAAAAAGCACGGTCTTAACAAAAGGGACAACCTTAGACCCGAGCTACAAAAGTAAAGAAATTTGATTAATGGAAAGAGTTACATCAGATGATGAAGAATGTGACAAGGAAATCCGATGACGCATTGGACGAGCGAAAAATGCCTCTCGGAAACTAAACTAAAGATTAAGAAATAATAGAATTTTACTGGAAATAAAGAAAAGAGTGCTCTATTGTTATGTAACACCAAATGTTCTATATGATATTGAGCGATAGAAAATGTACTCACAAATGAAGAAAGAAGTCTAGGCAATGGGGTTGGGGTTCTAAAAATTGAATTGTGAGAATGTCATGGACGAAACATGAAGGTAACGAGGAAGACTTGAAGAAAATGGGAACGAAAATGCTAGGATCAGAAAGTGCCTGTTGAAATTTCTGGGACACATCATGAGGAAAGAGGGCCTGGCAAATATGACACTCGCAAGACATTAAAAGAAAGAGAGTCAGAATGAGACAGTCGGTAATATGTCTGAAAAGATTGTATACATGAATGGCAGAAAATGAACTGGGAGAAATGGTTAGGAGACAGATGTTAGAGTTACAAAGGATAGGAAGCTGTGGATAGCAATGATCAATCGGGTTTTGGAAGGACACGGCAAAAAGAATTCAATACTATCTTCAAGAAGGATTTTAGAAATAAGATTATATTATCTTCTTTCTCTGAAGTCTATGTCTTTATAGTGTTTTAAGGCTTCATTTTTTTATTGCATAGTTGTCAATAAAAGGAACTGCCTAACAAGCAAAATTATAAATTGGAGATATCAAAATATCTGGGAAGTGTTTTAACAGAAGATGGAAGGTGCAATACCGATATCCGAAGTTGCGAAAGTGCCTTCCAAAAGCTAAGCAAGGTATTAAGAAACAGGAAAATTTTCTTAGAAACGAAGAATGAAGTACTAAACTGTTACATAATATCGGTCCTACTATATGGCAGTCTATACTGGACAATCTCCTCACAAATGAAGAAGAAAATTGACGTAAAAGAAATGTGGTTCTTCAGAAGGTTGCTGAGAATATCATGGGCTGAACACGTGAGTCACGACGAAGTTTTAGACAAAATAGAAACAAAAAGAACAGTTGATATTTCTAGGGTGCATAATGAGAAAAGAGGGCTTGGAAAATTTGACACTGACAGGACTTACTAAAGGCAAGAAAGTTTAAGAGTGTTAGTAAAAAGACAAAAGTTATTAATAGCTACAAAGGACAGGAAAGTGTGGAGAACCATGAAAACGAAGGGACATCACACAGAAGAATAAGATACCCATAATGTTTTTCCCGCTATCATTAATATTAACGTACTATTCCTTGCAATACTGCTTCTATCGCTAAAGAATCGAGGCTGAAATCAGTCTTCGAGGTCATAAATTGATCCAGATAGATTTCGGTCTTAGAGATCCCAACCCCGAAGAAGAAGAGAGGCCCGGTCATCGCTCTGATATATTTAGGACGATACTATGGTGCCTGTAACGATTTTTGCCTCAACTCAGATATATACGTGTGGAAGCCAATATTGGAAGACCTTGTGTCATATTTGCTCTCCCGGGAAAGTAAATAAATACTCACATCAATTTCTTAGCATTTTTGAACTCATAAATAAAATAAGAATATATATATATATATATATATATAACTGATTTAATATTTGTTCTACGAATATTTTTTTAATTACTTAAGAGTCGAACCGATTTTTTACTGACCTCCGCCAGCAATGCTGTCAAATTAATTAGATAAAATCAGTTAAAACGGGAACAACTTTTAAAATAGAAAGAAAAGACTTTTGTGAGAATGGCAATGTAAGGACATTGCCACTCTCTCAAAAACCTTTTCTTCTTTTTCTTTTTGGTTTTTCTTAGCTTTTTTTTTTATTTACCATTATTGAATTCTTCTTTCTCTTTGTCGTCTTCTTTCTGTTTCTCTCTTTCTTTTTTATTTCCATTCATTCTTCGGTTGTTGTTTTTTTTAATTAGCGTCATTAAATTTTTCGTTTTCTTTCCTTCTTTTCCTTCTATTTTATCCTACGAAATAATATCCTTTTTTCGTTTTCTTTTCTTGGCTCTCTTGTGAATTTGCTGGTGGCGTGATGGATTGCAACTCGGACCGAGAAATCGGAGAGTCGACTTCGAATTCCAGTCGAGTTCGTTACATTCATTTACGCCCAAATAGCTGAGGGAGTGGTATGAATCCATCTCCACCACGCAAGCTACGGGCTAAATAATAGTACTTGTAATAGTCTAGAAAAATCACTGTTATTCTAAAAAAAAAGACTGTTAATTCAATATTCAATTGCCCAAAAATAATGAAATATTCTGACAATCCAAAATACATTTCGGTTTTTTAAAAAAGCACAAAGGGTTGATAAGCTGTAAAAAATCAATCAATCAACCTCTGTTGTTTTATTTATTTACTATCTAAATGAATTGGATATGTCGAGAATCAGTTTCACGGTTTTGTTGGCAACCAATTAGTGGGACATTACTTCGAGAATAAAGATTAATTCCTGGCGTTACTCCGTCGGTAAAGAGAGGCCATTTAGTGTTCTTGTATAATCCGCTACTGCCGCATTAAGTTTTGCATATTTTTTTTTCTTTGGGAGAGGGTACGCTTTACAAGGCCTGGGGGCCACTCGATGTAGAGGGTTATGTTAGGAGGCCATTTTTGTGCATAGGTGAGGTAGATAGCGATTAACCCTAGCCTTGAATAGGTCACGATTGTAGTGATGAGGGAAACATACTGTTGGGAGCCGGTTCCACAGGGCAGTTGTTCGCGAGAAGAAGCTGCTCGTGTGGAACTTTTTTGCCAACAAAACCGTGAAACTGATTCTCGACATATCCAATTCATTTGGATAGTAAATAAATAAAACAACAGAGGTTGATTGATTGATTTTTTACACCTTATCAACCCTTTGTGCTTTTTTAAAAAACCGAAATGTATTTTGGATTGTCAGAATATTTCATTATTTTGGGGCAATGAATATTGAATTAACAGTCTTGGAATACGGAGAGAAAGTGGGTGGATTGCTACTATGTAAGTGGCATGACGTGTTCTTGCTGTGAAGGATTGCCCTGGCGGGACCATGTTCGTCCGAGCACTTTCCATGTAGCTAGCGGTAGGACAGCGAAAGGATTGCCACATTCCGCCTGTGTGAGAGGGTTTGATTTTTTATGCTATATCGTAGAAACTATAGTATTATAGCATTAGTATTATAGTATTATAGTACTACTATAGTATTAAAGATTCCTTCTTTCTGTGTTCTCCTTTTTTATTTAATGTCGCCATATTCCTTTTTTCTACTTCTCTTTCTTTTATTATTTCTTTTTTTTTTATTTAGCGTCCTTAAATCCCTTTTGCTATTTCGCAACATCATCCCATTTTTTTTGGCAGCATTTCACCCAAAGCAAAGCAGGAGTGCCACTAGCAAGCAAGAGGTTACAGAGAGTGATAACAAGAGTAAAGAGACGTGATTGAGGAAAGGATAAAGAGAAGGAAGAAGAATTAGATCAAGGCATCAAAATATGTCGATTGACATTACATTTGAATATTTGAAGACTATAACTGTGAGAGAAGCAATTAAGAGGAAGGGAGTTCCACATACGGGAAGTGCGAGACATGAAGCTACTGGAGTAAAAGAGACGGCTACATTTAACCGTTTCGACTGCGAAAAGATGGGACTGAGATGCCAAGCTAGTAACACGCTTAAATATATGTAGTTGGTGAACCAGCGAAAATAGCTTGTCGGAGCAGTTACCGTGAAAGTATTTGTAGAAAAGTCAGAGGGAAGCAACGGCACGTCAGTGAGAAAGTAGCTGTAGGCGAGATGCCAGACCAGGATCAATCATATCCGTCTCAGGATTTTGTCAAGGACCTTGAGACGAACAGCGGGGGCTCCTGACCATATATGGCAGCAGTATTCCATGCAAGGGCGAGTGGTTGATTTATAAATTTGAAGGATGGACTCAAGCGAGAAAAACATTCCTGCGTGATACAGAGAACTAACTATCCTTGCGGTAGATGTAGCTATTGATTCAATATATTTGTTCCATCTTAGGTCAGCGGACAGCGTGAGATCAAGCAGGCGCTCTCGTGGAGTTGAGTATCAGACATTCTAATTGGAGTCAGGGAGGGTTCTCTGTGGTGGATAAATGAAAGCAGTTTTGTTTTTGATGCATTAAAGTTTGCCAGCCATTTCCTGTCCCAGTCAACCACAGATTGGAGGTCCTTTTCGAGACCAACGGCCAGGTTAATTTTGTCAGCGATACCAGATTTGCTATTGAGGCAGGAGTAAATAGTAGTGTCGTCTGCGTAGATACCGACTTGGGAACTGATGACATTAGGAAGATCGTTAATGAAGATCAGAAAGAGGGTAGGACCAACGTAGAGCCTTGGGAAACACCAGTGTTCGTGAGAAAGGAAGTGGAGGAGAACCCGTTTAGGACGACCTTCATTTCACGGTCTGACAGGAATGATTGTATTAAGTCAAATAATCGTTGTGAAATTCTGTATCCCTGGAGCTGACGAAGAAGGCCTCATGCCAAACCCTTTATAAATTAGCTTTATTAATTTTTTTTCTCTTTTTTCTTTTTTCTCTCCTTTTTTTTTTATTTATTTAACGGTGCCACATCGCTTTTTTCTCTTTTTCTTTTATTTCTCTTTTTTTTATTTAAAATTATCATATCCCTTTTTCTTTTACCCTTTTCTTTCTTCTTTTCTTTTTATTTAACGTCATTATATGCCTTTTCCTTCTTTTAATTAGCGATACACGATTTCTTTTTCTCTTTCTCTTCCGATTTCTTCTTTTCTGTTTTATTTAGAACCATTCTATTTCTTTTCCCTCTTTCACTTCTTGTATTTCTTCTCTTATGATTTTCATCATTAAATTCCATTCGCTCTGCGTCTTCGTTTCATTTCTCATCACTTTTCTTATTGCCTTATCATCGATATATTTTCAGTCTTTTTCCTTCTATCTTTCTCTTTCTCATTTATTTTTTTCTCTTTTTCTTCGATTCTTAGTTAGATTTCATTCATATTTTTTAAATAAAAATAGTTTTCATCTTTTTCGTCATTCATTTCTTCAAACAACTTACTTCTCCATCATCTAGTAGTAATAGTAGTAGTAATAGTTATATTATTATTATTACTGTTGTTGATGTTCTTGTTGTTGTTGATGTTACTGGTATTATTATTATTATTATTATTATTATTATTATTATTATTATTATTATTATTATTATTTCAACAGAATTTCTGTCTTCTTTAAGTTATAAATTTCAAGTATAAAAATATATAAATCTACAAAAAATTATGTCTTTATAAAAATGTTTCATTACAAGACAAGCAACGTTTGTACATCGCCCTGTTGGTGGGGCATCAGAATACGTCAACTGCCCCCCTGCAGAGGGTAAAAGTCTCTCAATGGGGCCACCTGTTGGCCGTGGGTGGCGACCCGTGATGCCTGCGTATGGGGTCCTGGTGGTTGTGCAGGTCATGACCCAAGTATAAAGTGGTCACGACCCTGCAGCACACCACTTTGGCCCTTATGTGGGCTAGACGGGCGGTTGGAGAGGCCCGATCCGATCAATCGGCTGGTCATGTCATGTCCTATCACATCTAACCCATCCCAAAACAACTACAACTTACAATTAACTTTCCCACCCAAACCCTACACTAAATATTCTAACACCTTACCCCTAAAATGTGATGTAAAGCGGTGGCTTAGGGTCAATCAGTAGAAAAAAAATATTTAAACAATGATGTTCCCAGCTATACGTTTTTTGAAACAATGATGTTGCAAGCTGTACGTTTTTAGATATATTTAGTAAATACTGGATCTGGCATTAAATAACACATGGTGGTTGATATGCCATAAAACCCCAAACAAACAAACAAACAAGCGTTTGTACAAAAAATTATAATATTTTTTGTACTTTTATATATTTTTATACTTGAAAATATTGTTTAAATATAACTTGAAAATATTCTCTGTTGAAATATTGTTTAACATTGTCAAACATTGTGTTTTTTCTTTCCTTCATCTTCTCTGAAATAGCGCTCTTCACTTGACTGTTGAAAAATCTTGGAAGAGTTACATTAATCATAATGTTTATTATTATTATTATTATTATTATTATTATTATTGGTTTGTATCATTTCACTCCAAGCAAGTCAATAAAGGTCACTAAGACTCAAGGTATTACTTAGTGTGAAAGAATATGAGAAAAAGAAAAACGTTATTGAAGAGTCATAATAACAAAAGAACAGATATTAAGACAGAAGATAACGATTGGCACCGCATTTTTGAAGATCAAACTTGACTGGAAAACAAGAGGCCTGAAGAGATTTCTACAAACGAGAAGTGCAAGAGTAGAAACTTGAGGTTACTATTTAAAATGTAAAATGATGAGACCTAGCTGCCAATCTAGTATTATTGTTGTTATCATTATTATCATTTTTGTTGCTGCTATTATTATTATTATTATTATTGCTGCCATCATTATTATTATGACTAGTATTATTGTTTTTGTTGATGTTATTATTATTATTATTTTCATCATTATTATTATTATTATTATTATTATTATTATTATTATTATTATTCCATACTTTCCTTTCAGTAATCGTACAAACCGAAACTATAATCGTTATTTATTTATTTTTATTTTCACGTTTTTCTGCATGTTTTCATTTTTATCTCCCTTGTTTAATCTTTACTTTTTCAGCTATTTTTCATCAGAAAACATGTTTTATCCTTTCTTCTTCATTTCGTATTTAAAACCCAAATACTTTACGCCATATAAACAACTCAGAAATTTTAATTCAGACAATTGTAACATTCATGAAAGAATTTTCTCAAAAGCGCGTGATGCCACTTTTCCGTCATGCGATTTGGCAATACATCCCTAAAAATTCAGGCGTAAAGAAATAAATCACAGAACAATATAATAACGTTGGATATGAAAAAATAAACAAACATCTAATTATATTTTCAAGGACAGGGAGACATAACAAGCAAGTTTAATCGGTCGAGATGCTTCCAGTCTATGCTGCGGTGTTTAGCTTTTTTCGTTTTTTTTTTTAAAGAAAATTTTGCATTCAGCTTTCGTGAACCTTTTATATGTTGTTGGGAAGATTTTTTAACTTGAAACCGAATTTCCTTGGATTAAACACCGAAACTTTAAACTAGAAAAGGTAAATTTCTATCATTTTTGTCTTGAGGATAATAATGATAGATTATTTGAATTGGACTGGTCATGAATTTGATTAGATACACACACACACACACACACACACACACACACACACACACACACACACACAAAATCAAGTGGTGATTGTATGTTTTATACTTGAACGCAAACTGTGTGTTGTATTTTGGCTCGAATATTTATATATTATTGTCAATGTTGCATATAATATAATATAATTTTATTTATTTTTACATAAACTCTATCTTTATGGTATATATAAATATATATATATATATATATATATATATATATATATATATATATGTGTGTGTGTGTGTGTGTGTGTGTGTGTGTGTGTGTGTGTGTGTGTGTTTTGTCTTTAAGCATTTCACCCCAAGCAAGGCGGGAAGAAACTAGCACGCAAGGGGTTAGAGAAGATTTGGAGCGAGAGCAGATAGGAGTGATTGAGGAAGGGATGTGGGGAAGGATAGTAGATAGATCAAGGCAATTGGAGATGTCGATTAACATTACATTTGAATAGTTGGAGATTATAGTTGTCAGGGAAACGGGAACAAGGAATGGAGTTCTACAGGCGACAGGTGCGAGATACGAAGCTATTGCAGTAGAAGAGACAGCTACATTTAACAGTTTCAACAGTGAAAGGGTGAGAGCGGGATGCCAGCCTCGTAGGACGCTTGAATTCATGGAGTCTGGGAACCAGCGAAAGCAGCTCATCGGAGCAATTACCGTGAAAGTATTTGTAAAAAAGACAGGGAGAGACGACGGCGCGTCTGTGAGAGAGCGACTGCAGAGGAGATGCCAGATCAGGGCCAATTACATTGCATATCCGTCTCTGGATCTTATCAAACACCCCGAGGCAAACAGAAGCGGCTCCAGACCATATATGGAAGCAATACTCCATGCAAGGACGAATGGTTGATTTGTAGATTTGAAAGCATATACATATATATATATATATATATATATATATATATATATATATATATATATATATATGTGTGTGTGTGTGTGTGTGTGTGTGCACACATATATATATATTTTACACACACACACATTCATATATATATATATACATATATATATATATAAGTGAACATTGAAGTCCACACTCAGCGATGATAGGCTGTTTCATGCCAGATGCAATCGTCAGACCGTGAGTGTTTAATTTTTTTCTCGACTATTTATATATACGGGTCAGTGGTGCATTGTGAGTAGTCCATTTTGGTGGTTATTTTGGCGGAAGTGGTTTGTTTATTTATTTATCTATTTATTTGGGTTAATTTATTTTATTTGTTTTTCATTATTTTCATCTTTTACTACATTTTTTTTGTTATTATTAATAAGGCTTTCAATATTTGAGAAGGCCTGCTACCTTAATACACAATATATATATATATATATATATATATATATATATGTATGTATATGTGTGTGTGTGTGTGTGTGTGTGTGTGTGTGTGTGTGTGTGTGTGTGTGCGTGCGTTTGTATACATGCATATATATGTGTATGCGTATGAATGTAAGACCAACTTCTCGAGAGCTCCTCTCTGCGGCTGCTCGGTCTCACGCTGTCCGCTGATTTGAGATGGAACAAATACATCAAGTCAGTTGCATCATCCACCACAAGGAAAGTTGGTTCCCTGTGCCGAGCCAGGAAATTTTTCTCCCCGGAATCGATCCTCCAAGTCTATAAATCAACCATTCGCCCTTGCATGGAGTATTGCTGCCATATATGGTCTGGAGCCCCTGCTGTTTGCCTCAGGTCTCAGATCCAGAGACGGATATGCAATGTGATTGGCCCTGATCTGTCATCTCGTCTGCAGTCGCTCTCTCACAGACGCGATGTTGCCTCGCTCTGTCTTTTTTACAAATACTTTCACGGTAATTGCTGCGAGGAGCTGCTTTCGCTTGTCCCTAGGCCTCATGAATTTAAATGTCCTACGAGGCTGGCATCCCGTTCCCACCTCTTCACCTTTGAAACTGTTAGATGTAGACGTGTCTTCTACTCCAATAGCTTCATGTCTCGCACATCTCGCCTGTGGAACTCCCTTCCCTATTACTGTTTCCCTGACAAATACAATCTCCAACTATTTAAATGTAACGTCAATTGACATCTCCAGTTGCTTTGATCTATCCACTTCCCTTCTCCGCATCCTTTCACCTTTCATTCCTATCTGCTCTCGCTCCAAATCTTCTGTAACCCCCTTGCCTTGATCGATCCACTGTCTTTCTCTTTCTCCACATCCTCTCCTTTACCACTCCTATCTGCTCTTCCTCCAACCCTTCTATAACCCCTTGCGTGATAGTGGCCTCCAGCCTTGCTTGGGGTGATACACTTTAAAAAAATATATATATATATGTAGTCATCCACAGACAGACTGTTTTGCTTTATCACAGCTCATCAGTGTGGCTAGACGTCCAGTTGCCTCTGGCTAGAATCGAAAATCGGCTGAATTCGCGTCAGTCGGAAATTTTACCCTGAAGCCGTTGGCGCACGGCAGAGAAGAAGGTGAATTTAAACGTATTTATTTTTAGATAAACACACACTGACTGAGAGAACTCGATTCGATTTACCGAAGAGTCTTGCATTATTAGCTGTAGTAGTCACTGTTTACAAACCCACACATCCTCCTTAATATATATTATTAACGCACATTGTTAACTGGTGATAAAAAATTGTTCTCGGTGCCATATAACAGAGCTATCAACTATATTTCGTTTCGCATCGAAATTCGAGTGCTGCTAGTGAGAGAAGAAAATTATAATTATTAATATGTGTGTGTGCGTGTGTGTGTGTGTGTGTGTGTGTTGATAGATAGATAGATAGATAGATAGATAGATAGATAGATAGATAGATAGATAGATAGAAATTTCAAAAATGAAGCACTCAACTCAAAATGAACGCAAAAGTCCCAGGATTCCAATTCTAGTAGTCAATATGGTCCCCTTTGTAATCGTGGTATTAAACTCTTGAATCAGCGCAGGCATCGCCCGCATTCACGAATCTTCTTCGCCACTCCTGTAGCTTTATCATATCGTTTTTTAAATCGTTCTGAGAGTCTTTTTCATGGGTTCATGGCAGATGAAATTGTGTAGCTATCAATGCCATGATTGTAAAGTGCGTGAGGCAAAGTTGTCTTGAAATATGCAGTGATATCTTGTCTTGTCTTTAACATGTGCACACTCATGTTTCAAAAGCATATCAATTATGTCAGCATAATGTCCTCATGCGAGAGTTAGAAATGATAGTGCTGGCATTTGGCATAAACTGTAACCATATCATCCATTTCTGATCTCACAATGGCAGCTACTTTGAAAGAGAATTATGAGTAAGTTAAAAATTAACACCACAAATTTCTCTTCAAAATTTCCAGTAACTGAACTGTAGTCAGAAAATTTAAATTCTAATACTTTTAAAATTAGAAATAACTTTAGTTTTTGATCGACCAGTTTAATGTAGGTATTCTTGAATTGGCTAAAACAAAATACACTGCACTATGTGTTTATATCCATATATATATATATAAATTAGAAATAACTTTAGTTTTTGATCGACCAGTTTAATGTAGGTATTCTTGAATTGGCTAAAACAAAATACACTGCACTATGTGTTTATATCCATATATATATATATATAAATTAGAAATAACTTTAGTTTTTGATCGACCAGTTTAATGTAGGTATTCTTGAAATGGCCAAAACAAAATACACTGCACTATGTGTTTATATCCATATATATATAGATATAAATTAGAAATAACTTTAGTTTTTGATCGACCAGTTTAATGTAGGTATTCTTGAAATGGCCAAAACAAAATACACTGCACTATGTGTTTATATCCATATATATATATATATATATATATATATATATATATATATATATATATATATATATATACTACAGTTCAAATTTTGAGGACATCGGTGAAAACTTTTAAATTGACACAAAATGTAGTTGTTTTGTACTTTAATAAATGAAAATTATTATACATGTTTAAAAAGTGAAACATGTTTTTATTAGAAATTTTATTATGACAAAAAGAAAAAATAACATTTTGTTATTAACTTTTGTTCTCGTCAAAATATCCTCCTTTAGATTTGATTATTGCAGCACAAATTTTTGGCATTCGTTGCAAAAGTTTCACAAGGTATATATATATATATATATATATATATATATATATATATATATATATATAAATTTTGGAGTCGAAGAGCCGGTTTCAAATTTCAGTGAAATCTATTACATTCACTTCCGTGCTAATAAACTTGGGAAAACTATTAATCCTCTTCTTCCCCCTCCAGCTATGGGTAATTAGCAGGACAGACTGGCGTCTATAGCCTTGGATTGCAACTGGTTTAGGAGAAGGACAACACTGAATTCAAAACCTGCTCTGTATTAAGCCCTTCAAAAAATGTAGTTGGTTTTGCACAAAGCCTTCACCACTATAATTAAATCATATGAGCTGCTGTCTGGGCTGTCTGTCCCTAGGAACTAAGCTGCTTGATCCTCATTCTTTGAATACGACGGGAGAGTCTATTCTATATATATATATATATATATATATATATATATATATATATATAAAGCAGGATGTGTGTGTGTGTGAGTAACGAATGCACGGCCGCAATTTTCGAGGGATTTGCACCAAAATTTACAAGCACATGCTCCAAGTTAGGGTAAGGCCAAGACCGACTTTGCGTTTCCCAACTCCCATCTATAGTGGAAATAATCGATTTTTTCATGATTCTACGGTAGTTTTCATGTAGTTTGCGGCCATTTTCTACTAGCCAGTGTGAGAGCCTATATCTGGCTGCCACGAATATGTAGTAAGATTCTAATGGCCAGCGTGAGAGCCAACAGCTGACTGACACGAATGTTAACTAGCATTCTAGCATGCAATAAAGCCGATAGCTGCATTCGTCACAAGTGGGAAAAATTTAAATCTGCATGGCACTTTACACCAATTGGCTCATTCGCTTGCTTAAACTCAACGTTGATTTTGTTTCCGCAGAACTGGGTTGGGTGTGATAAAGTATTTGTTGTTAACATTCTTTTTTTCATTCGGTTTTTCCAGTTACGAGTCCTTTTTTAAAGCTAATCGTTTTGTGTTCATTTTGTTTAGTTCTTTTTTCGTAACAGATTTAATGTTTAGTATAGAGCTTAGAAATAATTTGCAGTGTGAGATAGGCAAGAAGTAAGGCATGTAGCAACATCAGCACGGAAAAGAGCACTCCTTTAAAGGCAAAGAAGGGCAAAAAGATTTTAAGTCAAGTGATACTGATTGCTGTATGAGTCGTACGATTTTTTAATCAAGCACGGGCAACGCCGGGTCATGCTGCTAGTATATATATATATATATATATATATATATATATATATATATATATATATATATATATAAGGCAGGATGTGTGTGTGTGAGTAACGAATGCACGGCCGCAATTTTCGAGGGATTTGCACCAAAATTTACAAGCACATGCTCCAAGTTAGGGTAAGGCCAAGACCGACTTTGCGTTTCCCAACTCCCATCTATAGTGGAAATAATCGATTTTTTCATGATTCTACGGTAGTTTTCATGTAGTTTGCGGCCATTTTCTACTAGCCAGTGTGAGAGCCTATATCTGGCTGCCACGAATATGTAGTAAGATTCTAATGGCCAGCGTGAGAGCCAACAGCTGACTGACACGAATGTTAACTAGCATTCTAGCATGCAATAAAGCCGATAGCTGCATTCGTCACAAGTGGGAAAAATTTAAATCTGCATGGCACTTTACACCAATTGGCTCATTCGCTTGCTTAAACTCAACGTTGATTTTGTTTCCGCAGAACTGGGTTGGGTGTGATAAAGTATTTGTTGTTAACATTCTTTTTTTCATTCGGTTTTTCCAGTTACGAGTCCTTTTTTAAAGCTAATCGTTTTGTGTTCATTTTGTTTAGTTCTTTTTTCGTAACAGATTTAATGTTTAGTATAGAGCTTAGAAATAATTTGCAGTGTGAGATAGGCAAGAAGTAAGGCATGTAGCAACATCAGCACGGAAAAGAGCACTCCTTTAAAGGCAAAGAAGGGCAAAAAGATTTTAAGTCAAGTGATACTGATTGCTGTATGAGTCGTACGATTTTTTAATCAAGCACGGGCAACGCCGGGTCATGCTGCTAGTATATATATATATATATATATATATATATATATATATATATATATATATATATATATAAGGCAGGATGTGTGTGTGTGAGTAACGAATGCACGGCCGCAATTTTCGAGGGATTTGCACCAAAATTTACAAGCACATGCTCCAAGTTAGGGTAAGGCCAAGACCGACTTTGCGTTTCCCAAATCCCATCTATAGTGGAAATAATCGATTTTTTCATGATTCTACGGTAGTTTTCATGTAGTTTGCGGCCATTTTCTACTAGCCAGTGTGAGAGCCTATATCTGAATGCCACGAATATGTAGTAAGATTCTAATGGCCAGCGTGAGAGCCAACAGTTAACTGACACGAATGTTAACTAGCATGCTAGCATGCAATAAAGCCGATAGCTGCATTCGTCACAAGTGGGAAGAATTTAAATCTGCATGGCACTTTACACCAATTGGCTCATTCGCTTGCTTAAACTCAACGTTGATTTTGATTCCGCAGAAATATATATATATATATATATATATATATATATATATAGATGGCTGTCTATGTGTTTAGATATGTAAATTGGTTTGTTTTTTGTAGATATATATTTGATTGTGCCTTCATAACTTAGTTATCATTATTTAGATTGTATATGTTTAATATTTCATTATTATTATTATTATTATTTGGAATTTAAATATTATTATTAGTAGTATTAATATTATTATAATTAATATTATGTATAGTCTTATTAGTCACTGTTCTCTCCACCCTATCTGAATACATATCCTTTCTTTCCCTCCGTTTCCCAATTTTAAATCTGCTTATTTAACATAATTTTGTTTTCTAAGTCTGGTTAAACTTTCAATCATTTATATTTGTGTGTAACGAGTCGGTCTAAAGAGTTGAGATCTTTCGATCTTAATGAAATAAATATCACCATTTACTATGAGTTTGTTTTCTTTATAGTAATTATTATTATTGGTCTGTTTTTGACATTGAGCTCTCCATGGATCTATATGCTTTTGGAATTTTCCTACAAATTACCAAATATTACCATTATATATATATATATATATATATATATATATATATATATATATATATATATATATTATAATTATTTTAAAAAATAATATGATTCCATCGCTACATAGGAATTGCCATGTTTCAAAAACAGAAGGGTGAAACAAAACTAGGTACTTTAATTTTAATTTAACTTCTATAATTGAATTGGAAGTTTTTAGCTTCTGTTTTTGAAATATGGCGATTCCTATGTGGCGATGGAATCATATTTTTTAAAAAATAATTATAGTAAAGGCTCTACTTGTGTATCAAGCACTGTTTTTTTTAAATAAAAACAAAAATACTACACACACACACACACACACACACACATATATATATATATATATATATATATATATATATATATATATATATATATATATATATATATATATATATATATATATATATATATATATTTATATGATTATACAATAATTATAAAATAGGACACAGAGGTCAACACAAGAGACGAACGACAATCTGTTTCATATTTGAATACATTTTCATGCATTTATGTATTTATATTTTTTATGTATTTTATATTTTTCATGCATTTATGTATTTATATTTTTTATGTATTTTATATTTTTCATGCATTTATGTATTTATATTTTATATAGACGTTATATTTTGCGTAGGCATAACTGTTTTTTATGAACTGTGAAAATAATGTCGTTCAGCGTAGTGATCAAAAGTCGTACTAAATCAAGAGGCACCTCAACGCGAATCGAACCCGTAATCCTTTTCTATTCAGAGAAAACACTCTCAAACCATAAAGTAACGAGAAACTACAGCACCCAAGAGGTCTCTATTTTTCTATTTAAGAATGTCATCACTCGTTCAGATCTCTCGAAGCCTATATCCGTTCACGCTATTTTTGCACCTGAAACGTAAACGAATTAAATTTTTAAGCTAGAAGTATTTAATGAATTCCCAGTCTAATATTATTTCTTATGTAAATATTTATATGTGTGTGTGTGTTTGATTAACATTCAAGGTTTTTTAAGCAATGTAACTTCTACCGGCCTATATATAAGAAGTCATATTAAAGAAATGCACCTCTCGGTAAGAATAGGGAATGCAGGTATCGATTTCTGCTGAGGTGCGCATTATCTTTAATGTCGATTATCTGTGCAGGAATATCTTAATCACACTGTTTTAAATAAATTAAGATTTCTGTCCAAACATGTGTAGTCACTAAAGTTACGTTTATAATAATAAAGAACCATTTTCGGAGTAAAATATATATATATATATATATATATATATATATATATATAATGTATTAAATGGGTTTGTGAATGAAAAAAATAAAAACATCCACGTGACGCGTTTCGTTCCGAAAACGAACATTTTCAGACGGGTTACGTTTTAAAATATAAATTCATTTTATATATCTACAAAGGGGGGAAAGAAATCCAGTTTTCATTAAAAGAGAAATATATTAAGGCTAAATATTGCATTGCATGTTCACGAATTTCTGAAACCTCAGAAAACAACTGATGACGTAATTTGATATAATAAAAAATAAAAGCAATAAAAATACAACGAATAGTGATGAGGAGCTTCATACGATTTAAATATCGAGATACATTGGACATCAGAATTTAAATTTCAAAGCAGAAGATCGCTATCTTTAACATTCCTACATTAACAGTAAACTGCTTTCGTTTCAGACCCTGACTGTAAAGTTCTTGAGGCAAAGTTGTCTAGAAATAAACTCTGATATCTTGTCTCGCCTTTAACATGTGCACTCTCAGGTTTCAAAAGCATATCACTCATCACAGCACAATGTCCTCGTGGAAGAGTCACAATTAATAGTGTTGCTATCTGCCATAAATTGTAACAGTATGACACATTTCTGGTTTCAAAACCGTGTGGCGTAGGCTGTTCCTGATAAGCTTAGAACTTTAAACGACTTCTTTCCCTGTTAGTTCTTTGTGGCCCTACCGAGTGCAAATTTCCCTAGGATCATTTTCTCTATCTTTTTTTGTCTGAAATTATGCCTATTAATAAATTAGTCATTAGTCATGACACGTTCCTTCATAGAACGAAACGTGTCAGTAAGAAAGTTTACTAACGTTCATTTAACCACGAGAGACGAGTTCGAATTCCATGCATGGATCCTTTTCTTCTCCCTCCAGCTATGGGTAAATAGCAGGACAGACTGAGTTCTATAGCCTTGGATGGCAACTGGTCTAGGAGATGGACAACTCTGAATTCAAAATATGCAGAGTGTTGTTTGGGGACCTTGCGGCACGTAGTGCATCAGGTCTCTGTATTCGACCCTTCAAAAAGTGTGGATTGTTCTGACTCCATGTTTCACGGTCGCCTGCAGATATTCAGTGTTCCAAGTCTCATTCTGATTTCTCCAAACATAAATTTGAATATTGGCAGAATTTACTTTCATCTGACCAAATTATAGAGTGCCAAAATTCATAATCTTTGCACTCGAATTATTTCACCCAGTCCATACGCCTGCTCCTGTTAACCTCTGAAATCAAGGGCTTCTTTCTTGCAACTCTTCTTTGATAGCCGATCTCTTTCGGTCTTTCTCACCGCATATGGCGACCTTTCCCTGCTGTTGGCGACAGCTTTGCTGACCTTTTCGTTTGCTCTGATCGATGCTTGGTCTTCCTGAACGTTGTTACTCACGATAATGGCCTTCTTCATTGAATTTCTTAAAAATATTATTAACCGTTTGATGATTAACCTGGAAAAACCTAACAATTTCTCTACTTGACTTGCTACACTGATGCCATCCTATTATTTTCTCTCGTTGAAATTCACCAATTTCTTTACTTCTGCGAACATTCATTGCAAAATATAAGACAACATAAATTAGAGTAGATTGATACTAACACGGTTTTGTTTGAAAAAATAAAGAAGTAACGTTATTACACAAGCAAAAATTGCTGTAACTAAGGGTGACTAAAACTTATCGTAGCTCACGGTATATATATTAATAAATATACATAATACCAACGTTTAATGCACATATTATTCATTTGATTATATACGAGGGTCATTCAATCAATAAGGTGAATTTTTCGGTATGAGGATTTCTAATACAGAAAGAAGCTTACATATATATACTTATATATGTGTATATATATATACATAAATATATATACATATATATATATAAATATATATATATATATATACATATATGTATATTCATATATATATATATACATATATATATATATATATATATACACACATATATATATATATATATATATATATATATATATATATATATATATATATACATATATATATATACGAGGGTCATTCAATAAATATGATGTATTTTTAGGTATAAGGACTTTTAATACAATTAGAAACTTACATATACATACATACATATATACATATATATATATATATATATATACATAAATATATATACATAAATATATATACATATATATATATATATATATATATATATATATTCATATATGAAGATATATAGTCTTAAAGTGTGCTATATTTATGGGATAAAATGCTCAATATCAGAGATAGAGCGTGTGTAAATATAAAAGTGGACATGGAAGTCAGCACTTAGAGGCGACAGTCTGTTTCATGCTATTGCAATCGTCAGGCGACTAGTGCTGTTATTTTTCTCGGCTATTTATATATAAGGCTCAGTGGTGCATTATGGGTAGTCTATTTTGGCGGTTACTTTTACCGGAAGTCACTTATTTGTTTATTTATTTATGTCAAATTATTTTGCTTGATTTTTTGTTTGTTTGTTTTTTTAATTTTATTTTTATTTTTCATCTTATATATTTATTTATTTATTTTTTATTTTGATCGGTGTTTTTTGTTAACGTAATAAAAATTTGTTTATATAGCTTATTGTTGGTAGTCTATTATGGCGGCCATTTACCGGAAGTAGGTTGTTTGCTTATTTATTTGGGTCAAATTGTTTTGCTTGTTTTTATTTATTTTCATTTTTATTTTTTATCTTATATATTTGTTTATTTGTCAGTGATTAAATCTATTTGTTGAATTTTGGGGTGGGATGTTGTGGTTTGTTCTTATTATTATTTTGGTCGGAACAGTTTTTAATTTATCTATTTGGGTTGATTATCTTTATTTGTTTTTTCTAAACGGCTAGTTTGTCGTAATCGGTTGTTAGTTTATTTATATATTTGGATGTATTTAGATCAATTTATTATACTTGTTGTTATTTATTTGTTACACTATATATTTTTGCCTTTGATTTTTAAGTAACGTAGTATATTATCTTTTATTATTTATTTTTAATTTTTTATCGTTATATAACAGTTATAACAGTTATTCATTGTAGTTGCTGCTGCTGTTGAATGAAGTGTCGTAATTTCTGTTATTTGGTATAGTACGTTACATATTTGTGATTCTGTAGCGCCATTCTACGAGATGCGATGAAGGGCACTCTTCTTTATGGCCTACAGGGATTTTGCGCTGGCAGTTATTTTTAATCATTTATCTGAGAAAGCGTTTGCTGATAGCCGATATTTAAATAATTTCTGAATTTTAATCGTTGTTGCTATTGAAAGATTTCAGGCGTAGTAGTTTCTGTTATTTGGTATAGTACGTTACATATGAGGGTCAGTCAATAAATAAGTCGAACTTCTAATACAGATAGAAGCTTACTATATTTTTTGTTTGTTTTTTGGTTTACTTCTTTTTCATATGGATTTAATTTCTTTTGCCGATTAAAAAAACTTTGAGAGTTTTGGCGATTAACAAAGATGGTCGACCAATAAGCATGCTCTAGAATTGAACAACGGTCAGTTATCATGTTTTTGATTGCTGAAGGGTGCAAACCAGTTGAAATTCATAGGAGAATGTCAACTGTGTATGGTGCCACATGTTTCAGCCAAAGAATGTCTACAAGTGGGCTAAATTGTTTAAAGAAGGACGGAGCAGTGTTGAGGATGAAGACAGGCCTGGGAGGCCTACAGAAATGAGGTCTCCTGAGGTGATCGAATCCGTCAATGACCTCATTCAGACAGAAGGGTGACAGTGGATTTTGAAATCAGGCCGACTCCTTGAGAATATTAAAATTATTCCGGGTCGGATCAGGACTCACAATCCAGAAACTTTGGATTCCCAAGTTTTCATTACTGTTATTGTTTTAGGCGACTTTTTTACGTGATTTTTGCGACGAATTTTTTGTACGATAATAAATTTTATAACTTGGAAATAAATTTGGGAATAATCGAATTTAATTGCGAAAGTTCACCCATGAAATAATAAGAAACAATTGTATATAAACGAAAACTAGTGACTTAGGTAAATCAAAATTGTCTTTAAATAAAGTGGCGACATTAGAATTTTCGGTGAACTTTTAAAAGGTAAGCTTAAAGATTAATGGAATACTTAAATGCAGCGATCAATTTTGAGTACCTCTATAGTATATGGTTGCCTTTATCATCTGTTCTTCTCCACCTATTGTGATGAAGGCCCAATCAAGAGCCCTCCGACAGTGCGGCTTTTAAGCTATTATGTGTGTGTGCATATATATATATATATATATATATAGGTAACTATACTCGTGTCGAAAAACCTTCGAATTCTTGATTTCCAAATCAAACTCGAAGGGAAAAGGGCTGACCCTGACGATCTGCCTAAGTGAAACCTTGGTCCGTTTGTCTGGCTCATTAGGTTTGACTATATATATATATATATATATATATATATATATATATATATATATATATATATATATATATATATATATATATATCATCTTCGGAACTTTAAGATTATATCGTCTGTTGTGTGTATATGTCACCAAGAAATGTATACACTTTTCCGGTGTATCTTTGGACATTTGAAAATATGCATATTTTTCTCACTTAAACCGTCTTTCACCCCACTCTTTAAAACTTCTCTCTGTTAAATCTTAGTCCCCCTTCATTTTTAGACCTTCCTGTTCTTCTCTCGTCTGTTACCCCTCTCTATAGATCTCATTTGCTCAAGCGTTCGTCCCACAATCTCATACATACACTCTCACTAATTTTTTTTTCCCGGAGTTGTTTTTTTCTGTTTTCTTTTTGAATTTGTAGGTCTGATGAATTAGATTGTTTTCACGATTCCAATGGAATAAATTATGACCATGGAATATTAGTGTTTAAGTCTTTTTATTATATCCTTACTCTGTCCTGGAAATTGAGTTCCACCTGGATTCTATCCTCTTGGAATTATTTTTTATACACATATGTATGTGTATGTATGTATATTTATTTATATATTTTAGATATATGATTGCATATGTATGTGTATATTTTACACTAATATTATCTATCTATCTATATATATATATATATATGCTATTACAGACATGACGCAAAACAGATTATGACATAGCCACACGTCTGTCCATCTCAATTTTACTTTTGAAAATCAATGAACTGTGAAACTGATTAAGTTACTCTAAATATATATTCATAAAGATTAAAATTCTTTTTCATATATATATATATATATATATGTGTGTGTGTGTGTGTATGTGTGTGTGTGTGTGTGTGTGTGTGTGTTTGAGAGAGAGAGAGGAGATGAGAGAGTACTAAAATATCAGATTCTTGAAGGTAGAAATTATCTTCTGAACGAGAAAACAAGATGTAGATGTCAGGCAATCGAAAAGAGGGAAAGTTTGAATGCCTTTCTTAGAAAATTTAAATAAAATCTTAAATATATACAAGGCTATTGCGTTATGTTACCAACGCAACCCACCAAAAATCTTTCCCCACAAAATCTGAACAAATAACTGAACATTAAAATTTTATGCGTGAATTTGTTTATTGGTAAGGCTAATAACCTTTCAGCAGTCCTTCTTAGAATCATAAAATGTCCTTTTACCATAATGTTCCAATGTATACATTTCGATCGCTTGGCGTTTGGTTCTTGCTTTTTCCTCGTCGAGATGATTGCTATCATCAAAATACTAATGCAATTCAAGGTAATTTTATTGCGGTTAAACCGAATTGATTGGAAAAATCAGGCATAATAAAATGGAAATTACATCGGTTTCGTTCTATTTCTACGATTTATGACTGGTTAAAATGAGATATGAACTGAGGTTGGCTTAATGTCTTCCGTATTAGGGTACTACGTATTTTTGATTATTTGTTAATGACCTTATTTAAATATTTTACAAATTCTGTTGCTAATGTTACCCAAAAGTCAGATTGGTCTGTCAAGCTACCAACACTTGTCGTCGCTGCTCTGAAGTCATCTACACAAGAATATTAATGGGTTTTCCTAGGCAAAGCATAAAAATCCGCCTGTTCGATGACGGGGGTGGGGAGGCTGTCGAGTTCTTTTGAAAATCTGGATTTCGAATCCCTATTTTACAAGGTTGAATGTTTTTTCTCCATTTGAAAAATGGAGATTTTTTTTTAATTCTTCATATGCCTTCCTATACCAGACTGAAAGGTTCTTAGCAAATATTGACAACAAATAAACAATCTGTGTCCCATTTTTTGTTTCAAATTCAACGTGAAGTATTGTGCCATCAGAAACGTTTATGCTTGTATTATATCGAGTAATAGTCGCGTAAATTTGCTACGGTCAATACCACTAGTCACTCAGCGCAACCATTGGAATGTATGATTCATATCATGAAAAATGAATGTGAGATGATCAAAAAGACAAAGGGAACATCAAGGGATTTAGTTATCCTCTGAAGTAAAACGCACACACACACACACAAACACACACACACACACATATATATATATATATATATATATATATATATATATATATATATATATATATATATATTTATTAACAATTTTAACAATAACGTATTATTAACCGCTGCATAAATAAACCGCTACATAATACAGTTTCGACGCTACATGTGCCTCCTCAGGCGCTGATGCGCCTGAGGAGGCACATGCAGTGTCGAAACATGATTGCATTAATGTAGCGGTTTATAACATCTGTTTCTTATAATTATTAATAAATATTATTATTAGTAAGTTCTACTCCGCATTGAGCACTTTTTAAACAATATAAATAATAATTGCTAATAACCTACCTTACACTTGTATATATATATATATATATATATATATATATATATATATATATATATATATATATATATATATATATAGGAGGGAGGGGGTAAAAAGTCTTATTTCATTGGCTGATGTTGACTGACGTATGTCAATAAGAACGGTCGGAAACCTAGCCATATCTTAAATCTTTTTTTTTTTTGCGATATCGAGGTGCGTAACATAACGCTATCAAGGAGGCGGCCTGAATCTTTTGGAATCAGGTCGGGGTTGCTGTTTGAGCCGATATGATGCAAAACCCGAAATCGGCAATGAAGACAGTGCATCACTGAAGACATTCCTTGATGCATCTGAAATGTATTACTCTACTATATATATATATATATATATATATATATATATATATATATATATATATATATATATATATATATATTATGAATTTACTTTTCGAAAAATAGGGTTCCATCGCTACACTGGAATTACCATGTTTCTAAACCAGAAGCTAAAAATTTCAAATTCAATTATGGAATTAAGTTAAAGTCCCTAGTTCTCTTTCATTATCAAGCGAATTTTGGAATAACTTATTTTGAAATTTACTGAGTTTTATAAGCACATACATTCATAATATTAGTTTCTATGGATATAAGGAAATGCAGGTTAGAGATGCCTTTTAAAACGAATGATGACATCCATTCAACGCATGTCGTCTGGTCTTTA
>OZ038476.1:41869832-41907332 GCA_964036315.1 Acanthosepion esculentum | reverse complement strand
CCGTGTTTCTTCAGAACATGAGCGATCGACCATAACTCTCCACATCTTCCTGGGTTTTTTTTGTAGCTCTTAGCTGTGTCTTTTTGCAAATCCTTCTTAGTCCCTGTCCTGCCAACTGTTTACTCAAACTACTTAGATTGGTTATTCGCTGTTTTTCTCTGTGCGTGTTAAATTCTCTAAGCCTTCTTTCCCATTATCTACTTGATAATTTCATCTGTTTCTAAGTAGAAGTGTCCTTTCTGTTTACATTTTTAGTAATACTTACTCGTTACTCACATATTCAGTTCGTGGTATTCCCAGTATCTTTCTGTAGAACCAGATGTCTGTTGTCTCAAGTGATTTTTTCATGTGTAAGATTTTCAGCATTAGCTGCCATATAGTAGAACTGGTATGAAGTAAGAATTGAGCATTCTTTTCTTCTTCTTCTTCTTTCTTTGTAATAATTTGGTTTCGTTTTTGGAATGCATTTTAGCTTTTCCAAGGAGTTATCGGATTTCGTTGTCAGATTTTTCTTTTTTCAAAAATAATTCCAAGATATTTAGATTTTCGGACTTCTTTGATTTTGTCGTCTCCATTTCGTAGTTCGCATCTTGGGCTGTTCCGAAAAACACATCGAAGGAAATGAGAAGAAAGAATACAGTGCTAAGGTAATTATTCAAGTAGTTAACACTGTCGCTGTTCAAAATCCTGGCTTTTTACCTGGACACGATTCCCCGTTCTCTGATATCAGACTTGTTTCCGAGCATCGCCGGAAACAAGTCTGTAATAAGATTCAGCTCAGATTCGTTCGTGTTTCTTCACTACCCAAAAGAGTCAACTGCAGTTTATAATGCAACTCTGCTGAGCGGAACCTAGTTACAGTTCAAGTATCATGTTCAAGTAAACCGGTAGGGTGATATAGTGGAACCTCGGCTCACGAATACGTTCCTGAAGGACGTTCGTAACGCGAAATGTTCGTAAACCGAAACTATTTTTCCAATAGGAATCAATGTAGATAAAATAGTCACAGTACAATAAAATTGTAAAAGAAAAACACGGCACAACACACGAATGTATACAACATAATACTGTTTATTATAAACAGAGCATTTACTTAAATATTTGTATCTATAAAAAGAACGTATAAACATAAAAATGTCCTAAAATAATTGTCGGACTTTGTCTATTTCATAATGTGTGACGTCATTTGTTTACATTTGGATAGGGTTGAAATTTTTTATTAAAATAATTTTTCCAAGAAAATGGTGTTTTTCAAGTTCAGTAGCCGTTATCACTCTTTCCTGTATTTATGGAGTTTCCTTCCAATCCTTTGGTTTGAAGTAGTGTGGTAGGTGATCCCCTTGATTGTGTGATTATTTCCTCCCCAATGTTCACGAATTTCAGTTGTTGCTGCTGCTGCAAATCAAGTTGTTTTTTGTTATCTGATAGTGTTATTTGTTTGTGAATCTGTAGCGCCAGTCCACGAGGTTGGAAAGAAGGATGGTCCAAGATATTATTGATACAGATACATTTATAAAATTTGGTAAGATATTAAACACTCAAATATCTCTCTCTTCCCCTGATTTTCGCTTCGATAAGGAAAATGAATGGTCAATTTATTCCTTACTTGGCGCATATGCGCTGGTATCTGTTGAGGCCGATAAGAGACCAGATGACCCTTCCACGGGGGATGTAGAGGAATCCATAAGAGGGTGCTGTTTTGTCGCCCAATTCTCTTTTTCTCCAGGCTAGCGAGGTGATTTTCTTCAATATTGTTTGCAGCCTGGTAGATTGTGATGCGTCAAGCCTGGTAATCGGGAGCTTTTCTATTCCACATGTGGGGATGATGTTACTCAACGTGAGGGCCTAATTTAAACACTCAAATACATGCACTCTTTTAATATATGTATATAAATCCTTAGATTTGGGGTAGCGCAACGGTAATCGGTACATAACGCGGAATCTGAGACCCGAGGTCTTTTTCGTTCATCTTGTGCATTAGGGAAAGGCACGATTCTATTTTTCTACAACTATAGTATCGGTATATACTGAGCCCCCTAACTTCGGCTGGTATCTAGTCTAGGAGAAGGAAAGCTTTGAATTATAGTTAGAACATGTAAAAGTATATGAAATTCAGCCCAGACTGAAAATCTGGAGTGGAATCCTAAATTGCTTGTCAACAATGACCTACTTCCAGGAACTCATGTAGCTACGCTGACCCCAAACCTAATGCATTGAATTCCTTTAGATTTTGTCAGTTTGGCTGAGACAGGGGTTCTGTTGTCTAGCATTGCAAGGCCTCCATCTATACCATTACCACATACCTTCCAAACTTCGGTCTGGTATAATTGGGTACTATATGTATTCATTTTAGACGGATGAAAGTACCTGCACCCGGAAATTCCAAACTTGCCACAACGTCTTCCTCATTGCACGAATTGGGATGAGATGGGTCTGACATCGACAGTGGCATCGGGGACTGGGTAATTTTAGCCCTAGTCCCCGCTATACACATTTGAGATATAATTTTATATATTAAGAAATAATTTAGGGATTATATATACCGGGTGTAAGCGCAAAATTGTCCAAATCGTGTAACAACAAGATTGTCCAAATGTTAGATTAAACTTTGAACTGTTGTATCTTAGAAAAAGTTAAAGATATTTTACTAGAATTCTCAGAGGTTTTTATATTTTTATAATTCTTTGATCAATAAGAATGTATTTAGCTCTAAGTTGAAATGATAATCCCTATTCCTGTTGTGATCTCTTGATACAGTTTTCTTCTCTACTGCTCCCACTTTTATAATTATTCACCGTTCTCTTGATGGTTCTTGAATGGACTTTGAAGATGGAAGCCATAGTATGAATGTTGGTACCATTACTGAAGGCTTGAATTATATTTTTCCTCTCACAACTGCGCATTTCGGAAGAGAATGGGTTTGACACAAAACAATTTTAAACTGTCCCCTTTGTAGCTGAATAACCCAAAGGGTTTTTTCAGTGATTCTTATGACAAATGGAGTCGAGATGACTAAGATGTTTGAAAATGGAAACTCAATTAGTTTTGTAGATTATTAGATATTAAGCATTTTGTCGTATGGACAATTTTCCCATGCTGTTATACGATTTTAACAATTTTGCCTTTACACCTGGTTCACCTCATATATATATATATATATATATATATATATATATATATATATATATATATATATATATATATATATATGGTGGACTCTCTCGTCGTATTCGACGTATGAGGGTCAAGCAGCTCAGTTCCTAGGAACCGAGAGCCCAGCCACCAGCACATATGATTTGATTATAGTCGTAAAGGCTTTGTGCAGAACCAACCACATTTTTTGAAGGGCCGATTACACAGACCTGGTGCCACAAGTTCCCCAAACGATCCCCGCAGCTTCTGGATTCAGGTCCCCAAATGACCGTAGGCAGGTATTGAATTCATAGTTGACCTTTTCCTAGACCTGTTACCATCCAAGGCTATAGAACCCAATATGTCCTGTTATTTTCCCATAGCTGGAGGGAGATGAAGTGGATTAATACCTTTCGCAAGGGTATTAGCACGTAAGTGAATGTAATGGATTTGACTGGAATTCGCACTCGGTTCTCCGAGCCGCTATCCACTACTCCACCAAGCCTCCTCATATATGCATGATCAATTAACCCCAAGAAAGGTGATAATGACACGAAAACGCAAGGGCTACTGGGAGTAAAAGAGAGTAAAAAGAATAAAGAGGAAAAATGACGAATACTCTATTTTATTTTCCCAACATTCTTACATTTTTTTTCCGTTTGACAGGCGTAAGGAGTGCAAAAATTGTCCGTATTATCTATTGTCCCAACTGCTTTCTGCCACTTTAGAGGATTTGTTTTTAGGTGTTATTAATTTATTTTCATGTTGGCCTGCTTAAGATGTAGATTTTTGTTCTGTTTGAATTGTAGTATATTCCGGGCCTCAATTTTGAGTGTGACTGAAATTTGAATTGTCGTAATTTTATTTAAAAAAATCTCCCAACACACAATTTTGCACTTCCTTACTACGAACAAGTGGAAAAATGCAATGTATTGCATCTAGCACTGTTCTCATTAGTGTCATTATTTGTTTCATTAAGCAATATGTCTGTGTGTGCATATGTGATTGCGTGTGTACCTGTGTGTGTTTGTGTTCATATATTTTCTTTGTATATATTTTCGAGACAATATTGGAAGCTTCTTGGTAGCTTATAATATTTTTCCCGTGGGCAAACGCGTTTACAATAAAAATCGCTTTCGAAATACTTTTTTTTATTTTTACCTGTACTTGAACACGGACCTCTGACACTGTTAGGAAAAACGCAACTGTTTCGGCCGAGAAACCGGCCATTTCTCCACCATATTCGTTTGACACTTCCTTTTTGCTTTCACCTTGGCCTTTTTCTCTTTATTTTCCAGACATTTGTCATTCATTTCTTCTATGCTTTTCGGTTTTCTTTCTCTTTATATTTCAATTTCAGGTCTCGTCCCTTCTGCTTTCCTTTCCCGTCACCAATTTTCGCATTCGTGTTTTTATTCCGTTTATTTATTCTTCATTCTCATGCACTTTTATTAGTTTCCTATCTGTTTGCTTTTTCTTTATTTCTCCGACATTATACTACATATACATGATATTTCGCCTTTTCTCGGTTTCTTAACAAAGACACAGGTTTAAATATCTAAGCAATGAGCAGACGATTGAAACGTTGACGTCGAAAGTTGTATTGGAATAGAAAAAAATGGCTTCGAGAAACTAAACAAAATACTAAGAAACAGGAAAAATGTTGTTACATACAAAAAAACGTGTTGCGAACTACTTTGTAATATCAGTCCTTCTATATGGCAAAGGATGTTGGATAATTTCCTCACAGATTAAAAGAAAACGGGACGCAACAGAAAAGAATTTGAGGATACTATGGACGGAACATGTAAGAAACGAGTAAGTTTCAAGCAAAATGGAAACAAAAAAAATATCACTTAGAATACGTAAGAAAGATTTGAAATATCTGGCATGCATAATGAGGAAAAAAGGCTTGATAAATTTGACATTCACAGGACATATCGAATGGAAGGTGGGCAGAGAGAATCAGTAAGTAACTTACCTAAACACAATTTACTAACGCTTAACGCAATTTACGTAGAACTGTGACCAATATCTCTGGAGCTCAAACAAAAACGATTACAGTCTGCCGGCCACCGACACCGAGCGGACAGGGAAATCGCCTGATCCTTATTCCTATAGCATCCTTCTGCAAGTGACTTCTCATGAAAATTGACTTTCCCAAACACCATAGGTTGGGACTCAGGGTTGGACACTGGGGATCTGAGGGCAACAATACAGGACTGAACAGGTATGGAAAGGGATTGTCAATGGAGTTCCCACCAACCATATCGTGATCGAAGGATAATGATTATGAACTTACCTAAACAGCATGTGTAAACAGAAAACAGAGCAGGGATAGTAAAAGTACAAACATTCCTAAGAGATACAAATAATAGGAAGTTGGAGAGAGCAATAATCCCTCCTGTCCTGAAAGAATGAGGAGAAAGAGAATTAATTTTATTCTTACAGATCTTTCCTATTCTCTCTCTATTTCTTAAATTTTATTTCATTGCTAGTTACTTGTCAATTATTTCCTGTTCTTCAGGTAGAATTATTATTATCTTTCTTTAATACGCTTGTTCCTTCCTCATCTGCACAAAAGCTGCTTTCTGGAACCGATTACCAAGAGGATGCTTCCTCGATCATTAGAATTTTATCCTATTCAAGTCTAGGGTTCACCGTTATCTTACACACACATCCTTATAAACTGTGCCTCTTACACTGTAACCTTCTATCTCGAGTGGCTCTTGGGCCTTGTACAAGGTAGACGTCATAAAAAAAATACAAGATCATAACTTATCTTCCTTCCTTCAACCGCGAACTCCTTAAATTCAATTGTTTTGTTCTAGTGATTTTTTTATTATTCGGTTTTTCATTAATTTTTTCTTTCTTTTTTATTCGTTTATTTTTTTTCCTTTTTTTATTAATTTATCGTTAATTCTTTTTCTAATTAGATTTTTACTCATTTCTGTTTTAAATATTTTTGCCGTACGAAAATATCACGTTGAAACTTTTTCAAATTTTCCTTTCCATATATATATATATATATTGTTACTACCACATCAAGCTGAAAGACCGGTTCCCGTAGAAACACCGAATATAAGCAACATTGAGCCTGGCCACTGGCCACTAAGTTTGGCTGGGTGGGTGGTTATTGTTAATCAGAGAGCTAAGTCTCAATTCCAGTTGGGTTCGTTATATTCACTTATGCGCAAATACACTTGGGAAAGGCATGAATCCACCTATTTTCACACCATGTATGGTTAATTAGTATGAATTTTATCCCTAAATCATTAATATTAAAAAAAAAACATTCTTATAATCTAGGAGTATGTTTTGGCTTTAAATAACCTGAAAAGGCTTGATAAGCCGTAGAAAACGAATCAATCAATTCTTCATTCATTTTAAGTTTTCACGCCCTACTCTTTTTCCATCTACATTCTACTGAAGACAACGTGCTTCTTGAATAACCAAAAGTTTGGATTTGGCATAATTTTTTTTTACTCGTATCTTCTTCCTACCATGACATCCCCCTTCGTATCTCTAGCTCTACATCCATCGACACACACACACATATGTGTGTGTGTGTGTGTGTGTGTGTGTGTTTGTGCGCGCGGGTGTGTGTGTGTGTGTGTATTTTCACACGTGATTGTTAATCTTATATGTTTATATGTGTGTGTGTGTGTGTTTTGCTTGGCTTAAGTGAAAAATGGGTAGCGATCTGTCGTCAGTTCATGCGTTTTCTTTGATTTTCATCAATTTCCCCCCCTCCTGTCAACTCAGGACCGCCTTTCCACTACTTTTCAAACCGGCAACTTTAACATATAGACAAAACAGCAGTCTGGAAGGTGGAAGTAGGGAGCGATTTATTAACGTGTTTAAGCGAAGAAAGAAAGAAAGAAAGAAAGAAACTTTAAAACGAACACGTGTTCCATTCCACCAACCCCGTCGTCACTCTGATAGCCTTATCGCCCAAGGCGATGAGTTTTCGGTTGACAAGCGAGGTCCACCTGGTGACTGGCAATACTGTCAAACCGTTTTTCCCCTTCACCCGACACTAAGTGTCTAGAGACTTATCATAAATATTCAACGTGACAAAAAAAAACTACTATTGATATAGATATTTTACAACAAATACGAATAATACTATTACATCTACTCGTATTAATAACAATAATAATAATAATAATAACAACAACAACAACAACAACAACGACAATGCATTAAATTTACAGTGGGTACAAAAAGAGGATTAGTCAGCTTCCAAAACGAGAATTAAAAAAAAAAAGATACCAACTTTTCAAAAAACTAACAAAAGCAAATACATATTGCACATTTGAAAGATATTTTAACAAAGTAATGGATCCTTCTAAGCATGGTCAACAAACAATTCCATAAGAACTAACTATATTACAGCCATACGGAGGAACCTCGGTTCTCGAACGTCTCGCATGTCTGTTTTCAAACAGTAAATTCGAGATGAAAATGCCTCAGTTTTCGTACATAATTTCGCTTCTCGAACAACATTGCCGAACCGAGTGAACCCGAACGGAGTCATTTCTGAGTCGGCCGCTGGGTTGTATATATATTGTATATTCGTGTGTTATTGTGTGTTTTTCTTTTACAATTTTATTGTAGTGTGACTTTTTTCTCTACATTGATTCCTATTCAAAAAATAGTTTTAGTTTACGAACATTTCGGATTACGAACGGCCTTCAGGAACGAATGAAATTAGTGAACCGAGGTTCCACTGTAATAGTCATTTCTCAGTAAACAATTATAGACTCGGGACAGGGTTAAAGAACAAACGGACAATCATACAATAAGGGAACGCCACAAGATAAAAAACGACTAGACGTTCTACATGAATTTAAGCGAAGTACTAGATGAATAACAAGTCTCATCAATTTACAGTTGAATTGGCTAGATGTAACCGTAAGATCTATACTGAGAGTTTCTTTTCTTGCACGTCTTCCTTGTGGAATTATCTTCTGACTCCATGTTTTCCAACCAACTTTGATCTTCAAAAATCTAAATGCAATGTCAATCGGTATCTAATCTCTTCCTGATTGCTCTTCTATTCTTCTAGCTCCTTAATAATGTTGATATGTCTTCTCATTATTTCACACTCACCAGCAAGGAGTGAAATGATTTTAAAAAAATAATGTTGCCTTTTCAAGTTATAATCCTCTATTTGATTAAACTCTGAAATTGATGGAATATAGAAGTGATTTCCTGCCATTATATAAACAAATATTATTAGGGGGGAAGTGTGTTGAGTATAAGTGATGAATCCTAAGGGCGTGCAAAATGTGGGCATGAGACGAAAGATATTAACGGGGGTATGTACAAACAACTGCATCTAAGAACTGTCTATATTTCTGATGAGGTATTATGTACACTATTTACATTATTCGGAGTAATGTCCTCATCTTTGTTGCCATATTTATCACAACGTTTCAGCCATTGTACGCTCCGGCCTTCTTCAGGTGGTTGTAATGTCAAACTGAACCCTTTATTTCTCTCGCTGGGGTAGATTGTTCTAGTTGTCTAATGGTTGTCAGTTATCAGTTATCTCCTGTTAATTCACCTGTCCAAGTTCTTGAACTCACAACACTTTGGGTCCTCTCACTGGATCTAACCAACGCCTTTATCCACTGTGCCATGTGTCCTTAAGGACATCTGTGTATGAATTTCTGAAACTTATAAATGTAATGTCTTCAATACGGTTACTTATCTGTGCTCAGAGTAACTTTTACTACAAGCAAAGACTCACCATTTTCTGTTTACAGAGTTCAATTCATCAGTAATTAATATAAGTAAAGACAAAAAAATTAATAATAAACTTCAGTATCTGTATATATTTCTGTGATAAATATAGCAACATAGATGAGGACAATAGTCCGAATAATGTAAATAGTGAACTACAGCTAGAACGTGCAAATCATTGCTGTATCGGGAATGTGTAGCAACTCTCAAAAAGAGACGAGAAATTTCTTTGGGACTTTCAGTTTCAAGGGAAACTCAGAAACAGATCTCTATACGAAACCGTCATATAGCCTGACGTACCTTAACCGATTGTGCCACAGAGGAGCGTTCGGTTAGCAAGGTCGATTTTACTGTCTTTATTTGGATACGCCATGAGCAGATATGAATGTACGTGAGAGAATCATGGAAGATTGTAGTCTAAAGACAGTAAAATCGAACTTGCTAACCGAACGCTCCTCTGTGGCCCAATCGGTTAAGGCACGTCAGGCTATATGACGGTTCTGTATAGGATATAGGTTCGATTCCAGTCGAAGGACGAATATTTTCTATGAAAATTTCTCGGACATTCAGGCCGGTAAATGTTGTTTATTATAAACAGAGCATTTACTAAAATATTTGTATCAATAAGAAGAATGTATAAACATAAAAAATGTCTTTTATATATATATATATATATATATATATATATATATATATATTATGGCGAAATTGTGGATATTTTTTTACTTAACCTTGTATATATACGAGGGTAATAAAAACTAATGGCACTTTGACCTTAATATATCTTTCACACTGCCTTCTGCTCATGCGTATCAAAAGAGGTAGTACTCTTGTGGTCACGTGATCGAAATTTGAGCTTGATCGTGGCAGTTTTCTTGTTGCTGTGACAGTGTAAACAAGTCCGCTCCGCTAGCAGTATACACTAAGGAGGAACAAAATGCAGTGATCCGATTTCTCTGCTCGGAAGGTGTGTCCGGGGTGAAATTCATTGCTGGCTTTAAACACAATACGGAGTCAGGGTACTACCGCTTAGAAGTGTATGAGTGGATCGATAAGTTAAAAGGTGGCCGAACAAGCCTAACGCATGCAGAAAGAGCAGGACGCCAGTCAACCTCCTCCACTGCCGAGAAGAATCATCAAGCTCGAGAGATGGCAATTACAAACCGGCGAATCATCATCGTCGAGGTAGCATATTCTCTACAGATTTGAATCACTGATTCTTCTTCCTCCTTGGTGCACACTGCTAGCGTAGCGGCCATGTATATACAGTAACAGCACGAAAAACTCTGGCGCAATCAAACTCAAAATTCGATCACGTGACCACAATAATGCATGAAAAGAAGGCAATGTGACAAACCTAAAGATATTATCCTCGGAAATACGGGTCTAACAGCAAAATTGTCCACATCGTGCAAAAGCGAAATTGTCCATTTGTTAGATTAAGACGTGAAGCATTGTATCTTAAAAATGATTAAAGATATCTTACTGGAATCCTCCGAGGTTTTTATAACACTACTGGACTATACTTTGAGCAATAAGAATGTATAATTATTCTCCAAGCTTAACAGAAGAATCGTGATGAAATCGATCATAAATGAAAATGACGTTCATCATTAATTAATCATAGCTAAGCATCGGAAGCTCATGAAGGATTGAAATTAAGTTTAATATATATATATATATATATATATATATATATATGCTTCCACTGCTATTAAGCATTATCTTCAAGTAAAAATTGAATTGATTTCTCCGAGCTGCTCGCGTATTTCGTATAGAGAAAAACGTTAAAATTCCCATCCTTTCTGCCGTGCGATGATGGTCTAGAGGTAAAATATCTGACTGATCTTGACTCGAAGAAATCGGACGACTAGTCACACTGAGGAGCTGTGATACATCGAAACAGTCTGTCTTCGGATTTAAGCATTTCACGCCAGAGCTCAATGGAACACGCACACACATACACACATATACATACACACATGCACGCACACTCATAAACATACACACATATATATGTGTGTGCATGTGTATGTATGTATGTATATATGTGTGTGTATGCATGCGTGTGTGTATGTGTATGTATATATGTGTTTGTACGTGAAGGCATGTGTGTTTGTGTGTATCTGCGTGTATTTGTATATATGTATGTATGTTTGCGTGCGTGCATGTGTGTTTGTGCGTATATGTGTATGTATGTATGTATGAGTGTGCGCGTGCGTGCATGTGTGTGTGTGTGTGTGTGTGTGTTCCGTTGAGCTCTCGTATGATTTTGACTTAGACGTACATGACAAGGAGTTTCACTGAGAGTGTCACCGTTCATCATGTCTGATGAAAATTCAGAATCTGGTCGGAGATTGGGAAACATTATTAACTTCGTTTCGGCAGGTAATGAACGTTAAAATCTTTCTTTTCTTTTTTTTTCCTATTGAGCTGTTTGAACTTGATCAGAGGAGAAATCAGACATCTGGCTACGGACATCTAGCAATCTGGAAGTGCACCTAAAACAATTGTATCGTCTATATCTATATTTCACTGAGTGTGTTCTTATGCAGATCAGTAATATAAAACTGAAATTGGGTAGGACCGAGAATTGATCTCACTAGTTTCAGAGAACTACCTATTAACAACGACCTTCATGGACCTATCTGGGAAGATGGGATTCATAATTTAAGAAATCTAAGACGACTTCACTTGTGATTAATTTATCATTTACGTTTCTTCGTTTCTATGTCTAATGATAATTAAGACAAAGCAGTGGACTGTGAGGAGCGAAATCCATACGAATCCTTTAAAAG
This sequence comes from Acanthosepion esculentum, assembly GCA_964036315.1. Classification (NCBI taxonomy): domain Eukaryota; kingdom Metazoa; phylum Mollusca; class Cephalopoda; order Sepiida; family Sepiidae; genus Acanthosepion; species Acanthosepion esculentum. The sequence continues at coordinate 41,895,651 of OZ038476.1, read as the reverse complement.
TTAACATTTTAATGTATATATATATATATATATATATATATATATATATATATATATATATATATATATGTAAAACGGAAAAAATAAATAAATAAATAAACAAAATGACAATAAAATAAGCAAAATAAATTAATCCAAATAAATTACCAAATCAGACCTGTTAGAATAGACGAAATAGAATAAAAAATTAAAAAAAAACAAAATCAATAAATAAACTAAATAATAAACAAATTAGCAAACTATTATGACCAAAATATTAGCTAGACTATAAAAATCAAATCAAAAATCGGACGAAAAAAATAGCTGTAACTGTTATATAACGATAAAAAAATGAATAAAAAATAAAAAATAATATGCTACGTTACATAAAAATCGAAAACCAAAAAGAGAAAATATACAGTATAAAAATAAATAATAACAATTAAAATAAATTGATCTAAATACATCCAAATATATAAATAAAATAACAACCGATACCGATAAACTAGCCGTTAGAAAAATCAAATAAAGATAATCAATCCAAATAAATACATGAAGTATTAAACAAATTAAAAACTGTTCCCGCCAAAATAGTTAGAACAAACTACAATAATCAACCCCCAAATTGAACTAATAGCTTTATCTTTCCAAACAAAAACAAAACTATTAAATAAGCTATATAAACAATTTTTTACTACGTTAATAAAAACACCGATCAAAAAAAAATAAATAAATATATAAGATAAGAAATAAAAACAAAAAATAAAAATAAACAAAAACAAAAACAATCAAAATAATTTAACTCAAATAAATAAATAAACAAATAAACGACTTCCGGTAAAATAACCGCCAAAATAGACCACCCACAATGAACCACTTACCAGTATATATAAATAGCCGAGAAAAATAGCAGCACTCGTAGCCTGACGATTGCATCTAGCATGAAACAGACTGTCGCCTCTAAGTGTTGACTTCTATGTTCACTTTTATATTTATATACATATATATATATATACATATATATATATATACATATATATATATATATATGTGTGTGTGTGTGTGTGTGTGTGTGTGTGTGTGTGTGTGTGTGTGTGTGTGTGTGTGTTGGCTATACGACAAATACACTAACAAGAAGGTTTACATTACACATGCCTGACCATTCATCCATTGCGAGACATCTACAACAACATTCCTGTCCGCATTCACAATATAAAAAAATTACCAATCGACAACACATCTATCATACACCATGAAAACAACAAATCTAGATTACAGATACTAGAAGCAATTTATATTAAAAAATTAAAGCCGGCACTGAACAGAATCAATCATGAATACTGCAGTAATGTTTTGAAATGCCTGTAAAGGAACAGTTTTTTCACTCTTTAATGCGCGCGTGACCATGACATTATAACATAGAGAGAAAAAATCCATAATGTATAATGAACGCTCAGCATCTTGTCAACCGTTTTGCATTTAAAAATATAATGAAAAAATTACGGTAATGAGTAACAACGCACAACTTTCTATAGATACTTATATTAATGGACAACATATAGTTTTGTATTACTTGTACCCCCTGAAGACGATCCTGGAAAAAGATCGAAAGTACTTGGGAAATGAAAAAAATAATAATTTAAACCGCTATAGCACATTGCTGTCATGCTTTAACATCAATACACGGAAGGTTATTCGTGAGTATCAACGGACTTTTTAAAAATAAAATAAGCAGTCATAATGTCTGTAATTTATTCAATCAGATATGCCTAAAAGAGAATTTGCTGCCTAAATATATATATATATATATATATATATATATATATATATATATATATATATATATATATATATATACTGCGGAGGGCACTTGCTTGAGCCTTCATCACAATTAGTAGAGAGGAGTAGATGCGATAGTCAACAATAAACTACAAAAGAACTTAAAATTGATTGCTGCATTTAAGAATTGCATTAATATTTAAGCTTACCTTTTGAATGATAATTCGATAATTCATTATCTACAGGAAGATGACCTATTGAAAGTTATAGAGTTGTGTCCATTTAATTGAAAAAGTGTGATACAGTGACACATTGACATTCGCATTTATTATATAGATATAGGAAAATATAATACAAGAAAGGAAAAGATAAGAATATATTACTCACTGATAAAGTGGTAGATTGAAAAAATATAACAAGAAAATAACGAAAATGTTTAACATGTTATCGATCCTCCCTCTTCAGAGTAAATAGAAGACAAAAATATGTGTACAACGACTAAAAGGAGAAAAAAAACATGGAATCAGTACTATAAATTACAGACAGATTACGTTTCAACCCAGCACCTATTAAGCATAATCTGTTACAGTTTTGGGGTACTTTTGTGTACTCGTGAGACAACCAAAATGAGCTGACTCATTTTATAGTTCACTAATAAGAGTTAACCAATCAGAAAGCTCAAAATATTTAGTATGACGTGTATAAAGGCGGCCATGTTTTCTTTTTCTCCGAATATTCACTGCCAACCTCTGATATCGAAGACTGAAGAATTACTGAACAACTGCTGCTAGTGGTATTTGGGTTGTTTCATTGAACAGATTACGTACTGTGCTGGATTCTATATTCATAGACTCGGTGAACATGGTCAACATAATCAGTCTATAATTTATACTTCTTCTTCTTCTTCTTCTTCTTCTTCTTCTTCTTCTTCTAGGCGTTGTTCACCTACATTGGTCCTCGATTGGCTCTGGAGAGCGATTATTGATTAATGGTTAACTTCTTTTTTATCTTTTTGTTGATATATTTTTTGTAATTTTGTTTTTCTTATCTTTTCTCCCCCGCCTCATTGTCTTATATTTTTATATGTATTTAGATATACTTCTAAAATATCTGTTTTCAAAGCACTGATAACATTTTGTAACCCATCGCACAGTTGGTTGAAATCCATACTGTTTGTCGTCCAGGAGGTTGTTCCTGCTGAACAGAAATTCACAGTTCGTCATTTCCTAGGGCACAATTCCGAGGTGTTAACGTTATGTATTTGGGATACTTATTGTAGTCCATCTTCATTCACCAAGACAAATCATGTATATGTTAACACCTCTAAACACGTGGCCTCGTTATCATTGCAGTCCTCTTAGTATTCTGGTGGTTTCAAGTCATTCTAGCCGTCTTCCCAGTTTCTTCAGCGAAATTAAACAATATATACCCTGCTTAGTATTTAGATGGAAGGGAAGCTTCTGAACATCTAGTAATGTAAGCAGCTACTTACAACTCGAAAATGTTTCGACTTTAAAGAACCCACAAACGGTTGATTGGTCGCAATAAAAAAAATCAGTCCTCGGTTATTCAGGGTTGTTATCCAGTGCTCAAATAACGACAGGCACCACTGTCAACTAAATTACTTCGTAAAGTCGTGATATTTGGCTATATTTTCTTTTTCAACTCTGCTTAATTCTACCAGATAAAATAAAATCCAATATCTGAAATATTTTTTAAACTTATAGCTACATCATGTTGAAACAGCGGTTAAGCAACATCAAGCCTGGTCAAGATCTATTTGAGTCACCGCCTGACAATACAAGGCATCATTTAAGACGAACATGTTTTTATGCATACGTGTTAGTTATCAGATAACTATAAATCACTGTAAGCTTAAATCAACACTTAGCTTATTTCTTTTCTTTTTTAGAGTGAGAGAAGATTTATTTCGGATTTTTAGTAATTCAATACAGACGAAATTTTGCTTCCGGGACTGGAACAATTTTCATAGTACAGAGGTTAGCGAATTCTATTATGCCTTTAAAAACGAACATTTCAAGAGTACACCTCAATATACAATATCTTCAGATATATTAAAAAAAAACGAGAGGAAGAGCAAGGAAAAATGAATCGATCTACGGCCAAATCACGTTGAAACACCTATTCCCATGCGATCATCAAACTTAAGTAGTGTCTGATCTGATCAGTACTTAGATGGGAGACCGCTTGGGAATATCAGAGTTTCTAAACTTGGATTTGCGGACGGTGTAGCGGATAATGGCTGGGAATTATGTATCGGAGAGCTGAGTTCCAGTTCCCGTTACGCTCGTTACATTCACTAACGCGTAAATGCTCTTGGGTATGAATGAACGTCTTCCCCCCCAACAAACTATAGATCAATTAGTAAGACTTGCATCACTAAACTATTATTATCTCAAAAAATATATATATATATCCTATAATTTGAAAATATTTTCTGGCTTTAAAAAACCTGCAATGGGTTGAAAAGCCGTAGAAATCAATCAATCTTTTGTTATTTTTTTTGTTTTTTGTTGTTTTTTTGTTGTCTTTTTTTTTTGTTTTTTGTTTTTTACGGAAATCATATCCGGAATTTGGGGTTGGGTGATTCGTTTGGATCTTAGACTCGCAAAGGAGTTTATTTGTTTCCTTCTTTAAAAAAGATTATGATATCCGTATATAACATCGTTCTCTATGGACAAAACGTTTTGCACTGTTCCGAGTGAATTGCTAATCATAAACTGTTGTCTTCTTTAATGTGTTACATTCACGTGTTATATTCCTCCTTGTTACATCCTGCCTTCCGCCTAGTCTACATTTACAGTTGACTTGCTTTTTTATATAATTGATATTTAATGGAATCATTTAGAGCGCTTATCAAGAACGATTTAGATTTGTCTTTATATATTTCCCCGCACGCATGCGTAATTACGTCCGTGTCGATTTCGTTGTTATTTACGCGATTTGAAGTTTGAAGAATCAATTATGATTGTCTTTTTTTTCCCATTTTTTAACTTACCTTTTTGTATTTTTTGGATTTCTGTTCGTTTTAATACAGCTTTAGACTGTTTTAGATGACCTTTATATAACCTGTTTTGTGGGTTTTTTTTTCGCATCTCTTGAGTTGAGGCAATACTTGATACATTCTTTTCTTTTAACATATAACTTGTCAACAGGGCTTTACGTGCATAGCTCCTTTCGCCCTGCAATCATTAATCTCTATCGAAGATTCTGAGTACTTTTCTTGTCCGGTTTAAAAGTGTACGGAGTAACTCACAACGACAACAACCTATATATTCCTTCCTTTATGATTCTGCTGTAGAATTCGATCGCTAATAATTTTCTTCTGAGGTATTCTTTTTTTTTTGCTTTTTGTTATTTTTTCCATTCGGCTCATTTTGATTGTTGGTATACGCCTCCTAAATACCCATGTACTTAAAGTTTTCATCCCCGCTGTATTTCTTAATGATATCCTCGCTGTTTTAATTTCCTTTTCATTGCCGAAGTCCGTTGACCATTTATATGAAGATTTCTAATTGTGAATTTTGTATTTTGGGAAAAAATATTACAGTTCATCTCTGCGACACAATCCTAGACATCTGAAACTACCCTGCGATTTAACTCCAAACTCGTAGGAAAAGAAATAGATTCATTTCTTTCCTAAAGGCATGTCTGCAAAAGACAGAATTTGAATTCGACTCGCTGATTACACTATCAGTGCCGATAAACCTTACACTACCCGGAAACCTGTATGTATTAGGGTGTTCGGGAATTAATTAAGTTTTATCAAACGAAGATATATGAACGTATGAAAGTTAAATTTAATTAAATATAACAGATAAAAATGTAATTATATTCATTTTCAAAGATTTCGGCCGAGCAGGCAGACAAATTTAGGATTCCACATTTAAAGAATTTTTGGGAAACATGAACAAACGTACCCTGAATAAAACGAAATGTCAAAAGGCCAGTTTTTGCATTGACACCGCTGTTAACTACTTTCACTCCCTCGGAAATTTTTATTGTTTTAAAATATTATGATGATTAGAATTTTAATAAAAAACTAAGCATATGAAAGTGAATTTATACATTTTCTTTGTTCTTGACAGAAATTTATTTATTTAACATATTATTTATTGCAATTGTTAGAAAACAGCAGCTAATTTCTATATGAATCGAACTTTATAAAATGGTAAATAAGGATTTATAATTATAGTTGGATCACATGTTTTAATAATTTAGTAAATGTTTATAAATTTATGAGTAGAAATTGTTTTCACATTTATTCTTTATATATTAGTAAAGGATAATTATTACATTTTATTAGTTTTAATCGTATTACTTTTTTAGAATGTTGTAAATAATAAAATTATTCTTGTAAAAAACAATCCAATAAATAAATAATTTAATGTTTTTGCTGTAAATTCTGAAGAGCAGAAAAAGATGTATAAATTTACTGTCATCATATATTAAGGTTTTATAACAATTCTAAACATCTCTTTTTAAAAAAGTAAATATTACCAAAAAGTGAAGGTAGTTAAAAAAAATAAAGAGCTGTGTCATGGGGGAAAAATCCGTCTGTTTGACACGACGTCTTATTGCGGGTGCGTTTGTCCATTTTAGCCGATTTTTTTTCCTCGATAATTGTTTGACAGACTATTTTCAGCTTTCTTTCTGAATGCTCTGACTTTCATGAAAAGTTCTAGTGATAGAAAAAAAAATGAAAATCTGTAGACGCAACGTGTGATAAGTATGGAGAATGTGGGGGAAAATACAATCTCATTTTTTCTTGTTTTCCCATTTATTTTATTTTTTTAACAGTCTACCTTTGCATTTGTATCTTGGAGAATAATACGATTTCTGATTATAAAAGAAGGACATTCTTAGTGTAACGCTTCGTTTATCTAATCAAGTTTCTGGCAATAAACTTCTGCAGTGATGGTCCTTCCAAGTTTCACATGTTCGTAAAGAACAACACCTTTTACATTCCATCAAGCACAAAGCAAAGATTTATGTGGATAGCGTCTTAGTTTTTGCTTTTAGAATTGTTTCTTTTTTTTTGAGTTTGTTTAGTTTTTCATAACGACAAACAAAGCCCATGCGATGTAATATTAAAAGGTTGGCATTCCTGATTAAATGTCTGTTGCAGATGGTGAAAGATTGCGTTTGGTTCATCTGCGAAAGCTTAAATTGAACCCAACTGCCCTAATTGCAATTTTTCATAATTCAATTGAAATGTTCTTGACAGTTTAACATGGCAAATTAGGGTTTTGCGCCAAATCATTAGTGGTTTAAAGTGGATCCAATTAAATAACCACTTTTAAAAAGCTCCGCCTTTAGAATTGGTCGTCTTCCAGGACCAGGCTTGTCAAATATATCCTGATTGCTGTTTTTAAATCTTAAACTACAGCTTGCATATTAGAACCTTCACTACATCACTATACAGAGCAGGGAGATTTTTTTAATTCCGACGAAACAGTATTACACACAGTATTCTTCTGATTAACTTTCTTCTATGGAAGCTAAAATTTATGAATTTAAACGTAGTAGGAGATTGGCAACAAGGTCTCATCATTTTACAGTTGAATTGGATAGATCTAACCGTAAGTTCCTTGTTAACAGCTTCTTTTCTCTCACTTCTTCCCTGTGGAACTCTCTTCCAGCTTCATGCTTTCCAGTCAACTTTGATCTTCAAAAGTTTAAATGCAGTGTCAATCGTTGTCTACTGTCTTTTTGCTTCATCTTTTATTGTGCGCGTTCCTTAATAATGTTTTTCTTATTTTTTTATACTCAGTAACACCAATTGTCTTAGAGGCTTTATTGCCTTGCTTGATATTGATATTTCAAGTTATAATCCTCTCTTTGATTAAACCCAGAATTTCACTTTAAAAGATACATTGTCGAAAAAAAATGTTATTCCCTATCCCAAGATTCCTGCCTTGGCAGAGTTCCAAATCGGTTACACGGCCCTGTGAGTGATAAATTCTTTTCCAACAGACGAACCGTCGCAAGCCTATCGCTGCTACCATGGCATATATTTAGATGCGCTTCATACTTAATTGCCATCAGCTCAGACGTTTACAAGTAAGACTTGCCTTTCTACGCCCACAGAGCTAAAACATCATCATTTGCTACATATTCCATTGATATGAGCGGTGTTTCACACAGTAAGCTTCTCTCCACTATCCGTTATTTTGTAGAACTTACTCCTGCGTGAATGTGTTTCCGAACACTACAATCATAATCTCTTCAAGTCTAGGACCAAACGTTATCTATCCGCCACATCCTCGTAATCTTCATTTCCTCCTTTTTATTCACTTAAATTTCATATCACACACATAATTCACTCACCATCTACCTTGAGTGGCTCTTAGCCTCTATGTTGGAGGAATTATGCTAAAAAATACTCCATAACTTGAAACTGTCAGATGAGCAACTTTTAAGGGTTAATTGCGACTTGAGTGATGTCAGCCTCTGTTAGGAGCTTCAGGACATGAACGGTAAGTTCAAGTAAACTCTGTCTGCTGAGATCTGACCCGTTCTAGCCAAATGTTATTAGTAAGCAATTACTTCTTGTTCTGCTTTCCTAGAGGCTGACTCTATCGTTCGCACCAAAATTCAATCATTTGTGCACAGTTCATCATATGTCTTCTTGTTAATTTTATTTATTTATTTGTTTATTATTTGGATTACTTAACCGCTGCAGGTGCTGGAAACATCTCATTAGAACAAGAGGACTTATTGTTGCAGAGCAGAAGACGTTCAAATCTCGCAAGCTATTGAAGGCAAAACTCGACCCGCCTCAAACGATGTAGAAATGAGTTTTAAGAAAATTAACGGGGCTTAATATGATACGTCAAAAGTTTAAAACGGGTTATAAGAAAATCTGTTGAAGTAATCATAAAAGTGTGGATACTATGCCAGCATATAAAATTCGCAGTAAGAAATCCTAATTTATTCGCCGTCGGCACGAACACTACCACTGATCGAGATGTACACAACTACTTCTACAACGAGGGTGTCCACAATACCAGATCAATATGGCGATGGTTATTAGCCCCTCAAAATAATTTACAGGATGCTAATTGAATGCGTCATTGTTCGACATTGAGCGCATTTCAAGAAATTATCTATAAGTCTACCATTCGTTCATGCGTAGAATATTGCTTCCACATATGGTCCGGTGGCCCTGCTATTTACCTTGAGCTCCTTGATAAAAATCCAAAGAAGAATCGGCAATATTATTGGTCCTCGTCTGGCGTCTCGGCTTCAGTAACTTTCCCACCTCCATAAGGTTGTCTCTCTGTGTTTTTTTTTTTTTTTTTTCTATAAATTATTTCATGGTGATTATTCGGATCATCTCTTTGTAATGTTACATACACATTTTGAAATTAAGTAAAATACAAGACTGGCGCTGAACACCCATCCGACTCCATTCTTTCCAGCCAACCTTAATCTGCAAAAATTTAAATACAGTATCAATCGCTAGCTACTGTCCTCCTGATAACCATTTCCTCTTCCCGTTCATTATTAATATTTCTGTTCCTAATTCTTTCACACACTTGTGTCTTCGTGGCTTTGTTGTTTGCATGGGGTGATACCGATTGAAAAAAAATATTGCTTCCCTTCCAACTTCTCATATCCGGGGAATTACTAATTCAACAAATTTTTATCTACATTCATTTCGCTAATAATTCCTGGTTGAACAGTTTTCCGATATATACGCAGGTGTTGCGCCCCTTCTGTTAAAATAGCAATGGTAAATGCAATAGAGTTAATGTCATGCGCATTATAGCAGCGTCAATCACCGGAAGTTAGCTATGGCGAGAACAGCCTAGAGGCGATCAACAGGTTGAATCATTGAAGCTGACGGATTTTAGCTTGCAAGTTTTTTCACTGTAAACTTATTAATGTTGGCGTAAATATATCTAGAGATATGTTTAGTGCTACAAAACTTTATAACTGCCATAAACAGACAAAAATTAATTTTATTATTACCACTCATGATGATGATAAAAAGTAAAAATGAAAAACGGGCCAGCTAACAGTTTTCGAACCTCGCTCAACAGAGCTAAATCGAGGTTAATAAAGTAAATTATTTAAAAAGAAAAATGGAGTGTATTGGGGAAGAAATAGATGGTAATTAGTTGGAGTCCTAATACAAAGTCCTTCTGTTTACATAGAGAAGGCTTTAATGATAGAATATAGATGGCCTCCAACAATTTTAGGTGGTAATTAGATTGGGACCTGCTAAGGATGGTAAATGAGTCCACACTAAAACTAACAGCACAATTATGGCTATTTATTAGGTGTTCCGCGACCCGTATGTATCTAATAATGACTGTATCTAATAATGAAAATATATCGACAGTAAGATAAACAAATACGTATATAAAAGATTGTAATATTTTGTAAAAGGCAGTAGAACTTTGGATGTTTTTACATATCTCGCGATATTTCTGGAGACTTTCATCACTAGAACGGTACTAACAATTTTTTTTTTTCAAAGTGCAATTTTCACAACTTTCTATGAGCAAAATTGTATAGGAAAAAGGAACAGGTCGAATCGGAAGAAAAACATAGACAAACGAAGAGGAACTTTTTAGATCTATTTTCTATTTCTTTATCATTTCCTCCCAGGCAAGGCCATAAACGTCACTATGATGCAAGGGGCTACTGAGAATGAAAGAACGGGAGAGGACAATAAAAGCCCCACAGAGACAGAAGATAACGATCTGATATTGCATTTCAATTTTTGAAGGTCACAGTTGACAGGAAAGCCGGGAGAGAGTTCTACAAGCGAAAAATGCCGGCGAAGAAACTATTAACATAGAACTTACGATTACACATGGCAGTTTCATCACTGAAATTATGAAACCTAGTTGCCAATCTAGTACTGCGCTTAAATTTGTAAAATCGAAATAGCGAAGAAGAAAGAGCATCAAAATAATTAACGTAAAAATATTCGTAGAGGAAGCATAGGGAAGCAACGTTATGGCGGTGGGAAAATTTTCTGAAGCAGAGATGCCTGCTCTGGATCGATAACATTTAGATTCTTCTTTGGATTTTGTCAAGAAAGTCTAAATATATAGCTGTTGTGGTGTCTTCCGTCTAAAGTGTCTATGTTGGACTCTTCCGCCTACTATAAGATTAGTAAGAGAGAAGGCCTTGGGGATCAGTCGCCCAGACTGTTCGTAAATGTCGAAATTTCTGCCTCGGCGGAGAGGAAACCCGGACGAGGCTTTGCCGCAGGGCAAAGTTTCGTCCGGGGAGGTAGACAGGCCCTGAACCCGTTTATACGAGTTCTAAAGGGCATATTTTTGGCCGAGCCTACGGGATCGGAGTATCCACAATAAACTGGCCTTGTGCCACATACACCCTTGTGGAGGGGCTGTTAAATATTAACAGTCGACCAAAATATTCATTGCTGTCAAACTCTCCGCCTCGGCGTAGAGGAACTCGGACGAAGGTTTGCCGCAGGGCAAAGTTTCGTCCGGGGAGGTAGACAGTTCCTGAACCCGTTATTACGGGTTCACAGGGTATTTTTTGGCCGAGCCTACGAGCTCGGAGTACCCACAATAAACCGGCCTTGTGCCACATACACCCTCTTGGGGGGGGGGGCTGTTAAATATTAACAGTTGACCAGACTGTTCATTTCTGTCGAACTCTCTGCCCCGAGCGGAGAGGAACTGGGACGAGGTTTTGCCGCAGGGCAAAGTTTCGTTTGGGGAGGTAAACAGACCCTGAACCCGTTTATGCAGGTTCAAAGGGAATATTTTTGGCCGAGCCTACGGGATCGGAGAACCCACGGAAAACTCGGCCTTGTGCCACATACATCCCGCGTGGGGGGACTGTTAAATATCAACAGTCGACCAGATTGTTCATCTATCGAACTCTCTGCCTCGAGCAGAGAGGAAACCGGACGAGGCTTTGACGAAGGGCAAAGTTTCGCCCGGTGAGGTTTGACAGACCCTGAACGCGTTTATGCGTGTTCTAAAGGAATATTTTTGGCCGAGACTACGGGCTCGGATAATCCCCGTTAAACTCGGCCTTGTGCCACATACATCCCTCGAAAAGATTGAACGCTTGGCACACACTCACTAGTCGGGTAATACTCTTCTGTTGTACTTACTGTTAAATATATGACGTATCCGCAACACTTGTTTTGTTATTTCTTTAACCATTTACTTGGTCACAACAATAGCAGAAGCACCCGACTTGATGTGGTAGTAATATTTGATGCACGGCCTAATGGTAAGACTTATAAATAAGCAAGATATATTCTGTCGAGAAAAATTGTCTAGCATGACATAATGATATGACCGCCCTAGCATCAGACAGTTTTTTTTAATCATTTCGCCCAAAGCCAGGTGGGAATGCGACGAGTACGCAGTGGGTTACAAGGAGCGAAAGACTGGGTATAGGAAGGATTGAGGAAAGGACAAAAGATGAACGAGGATTAAAAAAGACAGAAGATGGCGATTGACGTTGCATTTAAATTTTTTAATATCGTAGTTATCATGGAAGTAAGTAAACGGTAGGGAGTTCCACAGGCGAGAAGTGCGAGAAAAAACTGCTGGATTAGAAGTGGTGGTCGCAATTAAATAATTTCAATAGTAAACTGGTGGGGCCAAGATGCCAATGTAGTAGCACTCTTAAATTCATGTAGTCGGGAGACCAGGGTAAAAAGATAGTCTGAGAATTTGCCATGAAAATGTTTGTAGAAAAACAAAGAGAAGCAAAAGCCACGTCGGTGAGAAAGGGATTGAATTCGAAATGTCAAATCCGATTCGATTACATTACAGATACTTCTTTGGATCCTGTTAGGAATCTCGAGATGAATAGTAGGAACAACAGACCAGATATGACAGCAGTATTCAATGCACAAACGAATGGTAGATGTGAAAGATGAACTCTGAGGAGAGAGAAAAAAATTCTGGCACACGACACAGTGAGCCAACTTTCCTTACAGCTGATGCAGCTGTTCATTCAATGTAAGCGTTCTACTTCAAGTCAGTTGTGAACGTGAGACCAAGAAGTCGCAGTGTGTTGCTCTCCTGGAGTCTGTCGTCATTCATGCTGATAGCAAGCGGAAAAGGTTTCTCTATGGTGATTAAATGAAAGTAGTTTTCTTTTGAAGGAGCTAAAACTCTCAAGCCATTTCCTGTAGGAGCTGCTTTCGCTGGTTCCTAGACCTCATGAATTTAAACGTCCTACGAGGCTGGCATCCCGTCCCCACCCCTTCACCGTTGAAACTGTTAGATGTAGACGTCTCCTCTGCTCCAATAGCTTCAAGTCTCGCACATCTCGCCTGTGGAACTCCCTTCCTTATTCCTGTTTCCCTGACAAATACAATCTCCAACTATTTAAGTGTAACGTCAATCGACATCTCCAGTTGCCTTGATCTATCCACTTCCCTTCTCCACATCCTTTCACCTTTCATTCCTATCTGCTCTCGCTCCAAATATTCTGTAACCCCCTTGCCTTGATAGATCCACTATCTTTCTCCACATCCTCTCCTTTACCACTCCTATCTGCTCTTCCTCCAAACCTTCTTTAACCCCTTGTGTGCTAGTGGCCTCCAGCCTTGCTTGGGGTGATAAGCTTAAAAAAAAAATAACTATAGACTGAAGGTCCTTTTCATGATTAGACATAGATTCAACATACTCGTTTAATTTGCTGTCAGGGGAAAACGTTAGACCGAGAAGGTGTAATGAATTGCTGTTTAAGTGGTTAGCATCAGCCTTACTGATGAAAAGCAAGACAAGTTCTCTCAGATTACTAAAATAGAAAGAAATAGCCCGCTTCGTGCCTGCGTCGATGCTGTTGTAAATAATTAGAATTGTTTGTTCATTCGTTTTAGATTTTTCCTTCCTTTTCGTTTTTTGCCTTAAACATATCAACCTGTGAAACCACACGGTAATTATGTTTTACTACAATGTCGACTTTAAGAAAATTGACTTTTCTGTTCAATAGAAAATAAATTTAACAAAATGAATTAAATTTTATTGCGACGCAATTTTTTTTTTCTCGCGAACTCAAATTATCTTAAAAGGTTGGCGCATTGACAAGGACATAAAAAATTAAGTAAAATCCATTTATTATGGTATTATCCTAATCTAAGTCTAATAACGAAGGCTGAAGCTGTTTTATCGACTCTACTCTTTTCATTCTCATCTGTTTACTAAATATGTACACACGCCATTGAATATCTACCTGAGTGATATCAAATTTAAGAACGCTGCAATCTCCAGAAGACCGCTTTTTTGTTTGCTAACGTTATACCGACTTCAATGAAGTAATTACAATTTCTTTCAAATCACATGCATATCATTCACGTCTGCTTTTTACTTTCAAACGCGTTAACGATAAGAAAAGTTAAATATTACTTTCACTGTTACCTCTTTGTCTGCAATCTTATCTTTTTCTTGTTACCTCCCCTTTTAGTTCTCTCTCTCGCTAATTCTCACTATATTTCTCTCTTCTTTTATTTTTTTATCTCTCATTCGTTCTTTCTTTCTTTTAATTCTCATATATCTCGCTTTTTCTCATTCTTCCTTATTCTGTCTTTCTCGTCATCATTTTTCTATTCTGTTTTTTTTTCTTTCTCTTTCTTTCTTTCTTTTTTTTTAGTTGTCATTTATTTCACCTTCCTTCACGCTTCATTTTACGGTCCCTCCCATTATTATTTCCACCCGTTCTTTCTTTCTTCTTTTTTCTTTCTTTATTTCTCTTAGCTCCCTTTAGTTTTTTCTTTGTTCTTTTCTTTTCTTCTTTCTTTCTTTTTTACTTCTTTCTTTCTTTCTTTGTTTATTATCACTTTCTTTCTTTCGTTTCAGTTGTCACCTATATTGCCTTCCCTTACTCTTCATTTCATGGGCCTACTTATTATTACTTTTCTACTTTCTTTTTCTTTCTTTCTCTTTTTTTTATTTATCTTTACTTTCTTTCTTTTTTACTATCTTTCTTCTTTCTTTCTCTTGTCTTTATTTCTTTATCTATTTCTTTCTTTTTAATTGTCATATATCATGTCGTTCCTTCATTTTTCATTTCACGGTCCCTCTCATATTATTTTTCTACCCTCCTTTTCCTTCTTATTCTTTTTTTTTCTTTATTTCTCTTTCACTTCGTCTTTATTTAGTTGGCTCTTTCTTTTTCTTTTCTTTCTTTTTCTTTAATTTCTTTTTCTTTTCTTTCTTCTTTCTTTCTTTCGTCATTTCTCATATCTCTAGTTTTCTCTCACTTTAACTTTCTCTCATTTTGATTCTTTCATCTGCACTTTTTCTTTCTTTTTTCTTTCTTTCTTTCTTTCTTTCTTTCTTTTAATTCTCATTCTCTCTACTCATTTTTCACTTAAATCCCTCTCTCTTTTCCACTATTTCCTCGCTCACTCACTCACTTCCGCTTTACCTTTTCCTGCAATATCTTTCTCCCCTCTCACTTTCATTTCCGTTCTTCTCTCCGATTTCTCTTACCTATCCACCTCTTCGCACATTCTCCCCTTGTTTTCTTTTCGTTTTTTGTTTTTGTTTTTTCTCTTCTTTATTTCTTACCGGCACTCTCCCCTTCGCTCACTCCACTTCAGCTACATGCCAGGTCTTATCTACACTCTCCTTTCCCTCTCTCCTTATCCTCTATCGCTTTTGTCGTGACATATCTGGAATCTTCAGGAGAAAAAAGAAAAGAAAAGAAAAACATATAGAAATGATATACGGAACATTTTACATGCTTGTAAATTCAAGAATAAATAAATAAAAACATAAAAAATATTTAAAAAGTGAAAGCGATTGTATTTCACTTTTTGAGGCGGAAGACATAACGAAACGTTAAGTATTTTATATTAACAATTATTTCCGTTTTAAATAGATAAAAAAGAAATCAAATGCTGATAAAAGACCGTAAACCACACTATCAATGTGAGCTGACTCACAATTCTCTCCTTGCCTGATCATCAATTTTGAGCTCTTTTTTCCTCATCTGATCTTTATTCGAATAGCTGAGACGCGTATATATTTAAAATCTAAAAAAAAAGCATGTGCCAACTGATGTACACTCAGATAAATGCACAGATATAAAGATTAATATAAACATATAAAAATAATATATCCATAAATACATAAATATTTTATCTATTTATGTTTACATAGGCATATATTTATGTATAGTTATTTGGTAAATATATATTTATATTCTTTACATTGAACATAATTCACTGATACACATATGCACACTCATATACATATGCATATATACACACAGATATATATATATGTATATAATGTTTATACGTTATTTTTATGTGTATATAACTTATTTGCGTAAATGCTCTCTTTTAATTAAACAGTATTAATGCAATATTAATTAAGTTTTATCCATGAAAATAAAGTATAAAGAGAAAATATATGAAACTATTTGTTGGATTGAATGCATTTTATCTAACACACATACACACATACACACACACACACAAACACACACACACACACACACACACACACACACATATATATATATATATATATATATATATATATATGTATATATACAAACACATACACACACGTACAGTGGGGGAAACAAATATTCGTACACATGCAAAGTTTTAATTCTATTTCCAACTAATGAATAAAGATACTTTTCATATAATTAACTGGACACAGATGTATAATAACTAAATATGCACAGAAAACAGAGAAAAAAAAGTGATTTCGTAGAAATAAAATCGCATTTATTCATTTTAATGGGTGAAAAAAGTATTCGCAAAATACAAAAAAGAATGCATAATCTGCATTTAATATTTTGTAGAATAGCCATTATTCACTTCTAGAGCAACCAACCACTTCTTGTAGTTCGCAACACATGATTTGCAAATTTTAGTTGGTATTTTGTTCCATTCTTCTTCCCATATGGTCTTCAGATGTTGGAGCTCTCGATTGAATTTGAATTTTCAAATAACACCACAGATTCTCGACTGGGTTTAACTCTGGGGACTGACTTGGCCTTTTCAAGATAATTACATTATATACAGCAAGCCATTTCTTTGTAGATTTTGCAGTGTGCTTAGGATCATTATCTTGTTGGAAGATCTAATCAGGAGGAAGTTCAAGATTTTCAACTGAAAGCAGTAAAATTGCTTCCAAATTATTTTGATATGGTGGGGCATTTATTCTGCCATCTATTACTGATATGTTGTCAGTACTTTTTGCAGAGAACATTCCTAAACCATGATGCTGCCACCACCAAATATCCCTGATGGAAATGTGTTCTTTTGTTTGAAGGCATCGCCATCTTTCCTCCATAGATGATTTCTAGAATTACATCCAAACAACTCAATTTTGGCTTCGTCTATCCGTAATACTCTTTCCCAATACGATTTTCCCTTATCCTTATGTTCACGGACGAATTTCAACCTGACATCTCTGTGTCTTTTCATTAGCAGTGGAGATATGCAAGTGGGGCATGACTTTAGATTTTGCCTATGAATTTCATTGCTAATTGTCTGTTTAGTGACACAGATTCCTAATGAAAGCAAATCATCCTGCAACTCTTGAGGAGTAAACATTGGATTTTGTTTAATTTGACGCATTAATTTCCTCGAAGATCTCGAAGAATTCTTCCGTAGAACACCTGTTCTTCTTTGGTTTTCCACAGTTTTAAGTTTTTTATACCTTACAATAAATGAACTAATGGTAGTAAATGGAATATTCATGTCGTCTGCAATTTTCATGCAACTTTTACCCGCTTTCCAGATCTTAACAATCAGTTTTTTTTTGCGACTTTGTCAGTTCTTTAACTCTTTGCCAAGATGAAAAACCTCTTGCACGAATATCAATTACAGAATGTTATGCTTGTATTTTTAGGCCAAAAATAACTACTGATCACATTATTAGAACATTCTAAAATATTCCACTTGAATAATCTAGATTATTAAAGCAATTAAAAAGTTTTAAAATCTAAAATTTTTATTGTACGAATACTTTTTTCATCCATTAAAATGAATGAATAGGATTTATTTTTATTAAATAAGTTTTCTGTTTTCTATGCATATTTCGTTATTATGCATCTTTGTAAATTTAATTATATGAAAAGAATGTTTATTCATTAGTTGGAAATACAATAAATTAAAAACAAATTGTATGTGTACGAATATTTTTCCCCATTATACATACACACATATATATATGTATATATACATATACATGCATATTTATTTTTATGGCTTAAACGTTATTTTAGTGAATACTTGCATTTGAGTAGACGCTCCGTTTATTTATTTATTATTCATTTCACTATAAAATAATAAGTAAATATATCAGGGATAGGAACTGAAATGCGTCTGCCACACAAAATTACGTTTATATTAAAGTAATGGATTTTTTTTATTAATCCGACAGTTTTTTCTCACTTTAAACGTTATATTTGGTGGATATTCGTATTTGAATAGACGCCCAGTTAAGTTGTTAAACAGAATATCAATTGATCTTCTTCTACTTGATTGAATGTCCGAGAAACTTTAATAAAGAAAATTTACGCTCTTTGGTAAAATTTGAACCCGCGTCTCTCTGATCAGATAGAACCACCGCTAAGTTCGATAGGCTTTGACCAACTGAACTACAGGGAAACGTAAAAATAGCGAAATTTAGAGGAAGTAATGGATTTTTAAAATTAATCAAACAGATTGTTTAATCACTTTATTTTTAGTGAATACCTGTATTTAAGTAAACAAAAATATAAGTATTTACTAAGATAATGTTTAAAGTGATATATATACAATAATAATATAACAATACGCCTAATAATACTGTTTTCCATATATATATATATATATATATATATATATATATGAAGAAATATAGTTTTAAGGTGTGCTATATTTATGGGATAAAGTGTTCAATATCACAGATAGCGCATATTTAGATATAAATATAAAAGTGAACATTGAAGTCAACACTCAGAGGCGACAAGATTTTTCATGCTGGACGCAATCGTCAGGCCGTCTGACGATTGCGTCTAGCATGAAACATATATATATACATATATATGTGTGTGTGTGTGTGTGTGTGTGTGTGTGTGTGTGTAAGTAATGAAAATCGTGGTAATCCGTATGGATAATCCCAAAGAGGATGAAATTCAGGAAGCTCAGTGTTAAATCAGAGCGATTAATTCAATGAAAACAGACAGCTTTAAGAGTCCCTTGGTTATAATTTATTTCCCCAGGGAAATTGTTTTTCCCTGGTTCATCAGACCACACTTCCTTAAAGTTGTCTGTTTTCATTATATATATTGCTTCTATACATGCGTGTACCCGTTCAAATACTTCCACACGGCATCGAATGGTTTTACAGACGCCCATAACACGCTGATGAAGCGTCTCTACATTATTAATGTCTGCTGCATAAAACAATTGTTTTAGTTGGCCCCGCAGATAAAAATATAGATGTTTTAGCTCGGGGGTACGTGCAGGTCATGGAAACGGTCATGCCCTACCTATCCATATTTCATGGAAGATATCAGACAATGCTTCACGAACAATGTGACTAAAATGTGCTGGAGCCCTATCCTGCATTAATCACATGCGTCTTCGTATTAGCAGGACTATGTCTCCGACACTTACAGTTCCACCGAAGCGTCTTAGAAGAAACACTTCGAATTAGACTCAGACAAACACTAGTAATTTACAAAAAATATAGTGTGACATGCACATTACCTGAATCAGTCTTTAAACCAGCAACTCGCATGGCATTGGTGAACAAAATGTAAAGTTGTAGTAACATTCCATAGTCGTCTATTTTAGCCGTGTTTTTGGGGAATGAGCAAGCATCAACCTTTTCAGTATCTGTCTATATTTATGAGATGAGGTACTATGTATTTACATTATTCGGACTATTGTCCTCATCTTTGTGGCCAAATTTATTACAACGTTTCGGCCGTTGTTCCTGTAGAAGGCCGGAACGTACAACGTTGTAATAAATATGGCAACAAAGATGAGGACAATAGTCCGAATAATGTAAATAATCTACCTTTACAATAAATACTGTCATTGTAATTGAACTTTCCGCAATGGTAACTATACTTTATTAATCTAAGCGAAATAGTACATCGGTGGCAATGTCTCATCATTTTACAGTTGAAACATAAAGTTCTATGTTAACAGTGTTTTCGGTTGCACTTCTCGCTTCTGGAACTGTCTTCTATCTTCTTACTTCCCAATCAACTTTGATCTTCAAACATTTAAATGTAATGTCAATCTTTTTCTTCTATCTTTTTTTTGTGATGTCAACGAACACTCGTTGCCACCTTTATTTAATGCCAATGAATACTCTTTGTCATTTTTGTAATGCTCGTTGCAGTAGAGACTTTGTAATCGCAGATACAGATATAGTACGCCGTTGAACAATGCTGGTGTCAGACGCCTTCGAATAATCTTGCACTAACAGTACTTGCTCGATAATACTCGCTCGAAAAGTAACCACTGTATTGATCCGAATAGAGAATAGTGTAGAGAATAGCGGTCCATATAGTAATAGAGGATGGAGTAGAAATGCTGATCCATATTGAAGATAGACTAGAAGGGGTGATCATTTAGATGTCACGCGACTTCCTATATATGCGTTTCCTCTATTTAATAATGGTATCGCCTGTGTTTGCTCACTGGCTATCTATGTTCAAACTCAAGTCTCGGCAGCGACACTTTATTCCTATATTACACATTTTCATTCTTGTTCTTTTAAAATCCTCCCTTAACAGTAGTTTTTCTCATATTCTCTTACACTAAGTAACCACTTGCGCTCTAGTGGTTTTATTGCCTTACTTAGGGGTAATGATTCAAAAGAAAAGATGTCTGTAACCCTTTCAAATGAGCATTAAGAGAAGTTTGCTGCCTGGTGCCACCGCTAGAAGTTCCACAATTGCTATTATAACTTTATGTTATTCTTTAGTCTTTAAAGGCGAAAATTACATTTAATGGAAAGACAACTGTTCGGATTTTCATACCTAATTCAACGCTAGCTATATATTATGACTCTAAGCGTTATCTTTGTGGATACACGTTTTTGTGTAGATTGATTTATCGATTTATTTTACGTCTTATCAACAGTTTGTGGGTTATTTAAGCCGAAACATTTTTTGGATTATAAGTATGATTTTTTGCGGGTGAATATTGCATTAACAAATATCTTTTAAGAATAACAAGGCTTTCTCTTTAAAAGTTCTACTATTTAACCCAGAGCTGGGGGGATGGATTCATACTTTCCCCAATGATATTTTCACGTAAAAGAATGTAACAAACTCGAATGGAATTCAAACTAGGTCCTCCTATTTTTTTATTGCATGACACCACCCGCACATATGTTTGAGGGCCTGCTTTTTTCTCTTTTTTTTTTTTTTGTACCGGCCTACGCATTTGAAAGACTTGATAGAGTGGACAGAGTGTATTTCACTTTGTTAAGACTCCTGAATGATGGCGGATGTAGTTCACACTGTTTAAAAAAAAAAACAGGGCGTCTACTCAAACATGGTTATCCACTAAATAAATCGTTTAGAATAATGAAAAATACTCTCAGATTAAAAATAGCATAATTAATTCCTTAGAAATTAAGACTGGCTGTGTTTATCTGTTGTACGCTTCCATAGTGTCTAGGATTCTGGCTGGCGATTCCAATCTTCAGTGAGAACTCTACAAAATAGATACATGGCAGATATTGAAATGCACACACATACGCATAGATAGATAGATAGATAGATAGATAGATAGATAGATAGATAGATAGATAGATAGATAGATACAGACAGACAGACAGACAGACAGACAATTTTTCCTCTAAATTACGCAGATATGATAAATAACACATCTCATTTTAACAGATATATTTACCAAAATTACACAAAAATATCTTGAAATACTAATGACTAAATGTATTTAGTAAAATCGCCATTGGCTTCAACCACGGCCCCCAGACGAATTCGGAATTTCCTGCAACTCTTATGGACGATCTTCTTGCTTAAGTTGGCGAATGTTACCTTAATCCTTGCCTTCATTTCGCCTTTAGTGGCCTCTCCTCAAAGGCACCTCACACACAATAATCAAGGAGTTGCAGTCTACAGAGTTAGGTGGCGAGATGTAAGGGATGATGTGGTTGCAGAAATTGTCTGACAGTCATGACTGGGTTCTTCTTGGTGCAGAGTCTTATTGCCACGCATAGGGTCTTCCAACCTCTTGACTGAGGGCAGCACTACATCGTCAAGTCACTTGATGTGGGCCTCCATATTGAGTCTGAGGCCATGTCGGAAGATGAATGGAGACGTCATCATCACTTGGGATCACTCCAAACACCATGGTGTTGACTGGATATTTGGTTTTCATCATACATCATTTGGAGACACAGCATCATATACACTGTCCACAGATTGTTCGTATTGGAGCTTCCGGCACGAATGCCAAGCAGTACAGCATGCCATTTCTAAATTTCTGCTTGAGCGAATAGCGCCATGGTGATCTTTTTCTCAAAGAGGGTACCCAAATGACCCTGTTATACCGTACAGTCGACAAAATGAAAAAAAAACGAAAAAAAAAAAACAACGCGCGTACTCGAAATAAAAATAGGGCAATTTACCCATAGCAGCCTATATATACATACATAGATAAGACAATATTGAGATAGATAGATAGATAGATAGATAGATAGATAGATAGATAGATAGATAGATATTAACAGAATGGGATAGATAGATAGATAGATAGATAGATAGATAGATAGATAGATAGATAGATAGATATTAACAGAATGAGATAGATAGATAGATAGATAGATAGATAGATAGATAGATAGATAGATAGATAGATATTAACAGAATGGGATAGATAGATAGATAGATAGATAGATAGATAGATAGATAGATAGATAGATAGATAGATAGATAGATATTAACAGAATGGGATAGATAGATAGATAGATAGATAGATAGATAGATAGATAGATAGATAGATAGATAGATAGATATTAACAGAATGGGATAGATAGATAGATTAGATAGATAGATAGATAGATAGATAGATAGATAGATAGATAGATAGATAGATAGATAGATATTAACAGAATGGGATAGATAGATAGATAGATAGATAGATAGATAGATAGATATTAACAGAATGGGATAGATAGATAGATAGATAGATAGATAGATAGATAGATAGATAGATAGATAGATATTAACAGAATGGGATAGATAGATAGATAGATAGATAGATAGATAGATAGATAGATAGATAGATAGATATTAACAGAATGGGATAGATAGATAGATATTAACAGAATGGGATAGATAGATAGATAGATAGATAGATAGATAGATAGATAGATAGATAGATAGATAGATAGATATCAACAGAATGGGATAGATAGATAGATAGATAGATAGATAGATAGATAGATAGATAGATAGATAGATAGATTGATAGATAGATAGATAGATACATACATACATACATACATACATACATACCGGGTGTAACAGCTAAATTGTCCAAATCTTTTAACAGTATCGGTTAATTGTACATCCCACAAAATGTTTAATATTTTTTAAAAAATGAATAAATAATACTCTAATTGAGTTTCTTTCTCATTGGTTTTCAGATAAGATGTTTAGCCATCTTGACACCATTTGTCGTAAGAATCACTGAAAAACCATTTGAGTTATTCAGCGAGAAATAGAACAGGTTAAAATCGTTTCGTATCAAGCTCATTTTCTTTCCAAATAGCAATGGCGAGAGGAAAAAGATGATTCATGCCTTCAGCAATGGTACCAACATTTATCCTCTGGTTTCCATCTTCAAAGTCCATTCAAGAACCATCAATAGAACGGGGAAAAATTTTAAATTATAGGTAACAATAGAGAGGAAAATTGGATCAGGAGATCACAACAGGAAGAGGGATCATCATTTCTACTTAGAAAGAAAGAGATCAATTAGAAAAGATCCAACTCAATCCATAAGACGTTCGGCACATGAGAGAGCAGTTTCACTTATGACAGTTCAAACAGTAGTGAAAAAAAGATTTGTAAATGCAATCGTATGTGAAAGCTGTGAGGCACCTTGTTACTCTAGGACAGAAAGTTACGAGGTGAGAGAAGGCGAACATCATCTTGAATAATTTGGAAAATGATGCTGGAATAATATATATATATATATATATACATATATATATATATATATATATATATATATATTAATTTCTATCCTTCAGGAGCTTCCGATCCTTAGCTATGATTAATTAATGATGAACATGTCATTTTCGTTTATGATCGATTTCATCACAATTCTTCCGTTAAGATTGGGGAGTAATTATAAATTCTTATTCACAGCAGAGTCCTATAGTTTTATTAAAAGAAAAACACAGAGAATTCCAGAAAGATATCTTTAATCATTTCTAAGAAGCATCGGTTCTAAGCTTAATCTAACAAGTAGAGAATTTTGCATTTACACCATTTGGACAATTTTGCTGTTACACCGGGTACACAGATAACACCAGATATATAGATAGATAAGTAGATTAACCTGTTCACATTATTAACCTGTTTTCATCAATAAATTTAATAAGAAACAAATGATTTTCATAGGAAACTTTCAAATTTTCACGTGAAGGATGTGATTTACGACATGTCCACATTCAAATAGTCTTACCTTTGCGATTCGGGCTCTTCTTCATTTTTTTATATGCTATGTCCCTGGACGATCGTGGATCTCCGTGTTGACCATGTTCACCATAGTCTATGAATATAGAATCCAGCGCAGTACGTAATCTGTTCAATGAAACAACGTTAAAGATTAGCACACCCGAGTCAGAATTCTCTACTGAATCTGACTATATCGCCAATACCAGTCTTCGATATCCAAGGCTGGTAGGTAATATTCCGGAAAAAAATATGACCGCCTTTATACACGTCAAATTGAATATTTTCAACCTTCTGATTGGTTAACTCTTCTATTGGTGAACTATAAAATGAGTCATTTTGGCTGGCTCACTAGTACACCAAGGTACCCAAAAACTCCAACACTCCGCATTTTCCTATCCTCTGCGGCCTTTAGCATTGTTTCTAACTTTGCTAATCACCCTCTCCATTTCCACCATTGATTTACACATGTTGGCCCTCTGAGGGTTAAATTTTCTAAGCCCCCCCTTCCTCATTATGTGTCCAAAGAATTTCAGCGGATTATGAGTATTCATTTTGTTGTCATTCTTAATAAAAATTACGGATTGTTTCTTTCTTGGATTGACCGCGGATAGCAAAGACTCCGGAAAGCGAATCTATGGATAAGTGGGGAGTGGGGGCACTGCACCATGATTTCTATTTCGGATATTTTAAATTAACTTCTGTCTGTATGTCTCCGCCAATAAAAGCTTAATAACTTTAAAACGTAATTATCACACACACACACACACACACACACACACACACACACACACACACACACACACACACACAAACACACACATATGTGTGTGTGTTTAAACATGTAAATATATATATATATGTGTATATATATATATATATATATATATATATAGAGAGAGAGAGAGAGAGAGAGAGAGAGAGAGATTTATGTGTGTACCTTATGCGTCAATGCGTCTATGCGTGCGTGATAGCGTCTGTTTGGGAATATATGTCGAGACGTTCTAATGTTATCAATAATTATCGAAATAATGAAAAAGAAAAGCCAATAGAGATATCGCTCTCCTGAAAGGTTTCTGTCAACAGACTTAAATATTATTGACGTTATCTATTTATTTATCTAGCCTATTTCTCTGGTTGACTGTCAAAGGTTTAGTTCAGTATCACAAGCCATAGATCTCTCTCCGTCTTTTTTTTGTTGTTCGCTTTCATCTAGTCCTCTCTCGCTCGCATGCTTTCTCTCAGTATATTCACTTTCATATGTATTTATTACTCAACAGCTTTTCGCAAAATTGGAGGTTTTATGTATTCATGTACGGTGTAAGGGGATTTCGGTCGAGCACTTTAGCGGGAAAGCGCGAATTTGTAAACAGTGACTGCTACTGCTGATAAG
>OZ038476.1:41852332-41864832 GCA_964036315.1 Acanthosepion esculentum | reverse complement strand
TCCGGCTATTAAGCTGGACTGTTTGGGCGAAACAGTTACAACTGAGTAGTGAGTTCGATCCTCACTGGGTGCTCCATACTTTCGGGCGTTGTGCCACATCTAAGCTACGCTTAGAAAATCAATATTAAGCTTGACTGTTTTAATCCTTATACGTCAAAGACGACGGAAGAATTCATTCTTATCTACATTTAGGTAACACAGCAAACTTAGTATATTTTTTTTCAACTTTAACAATAAATAAACATATACACCGTAACAATGATTCAGTTTCTTATACGAACACCGAAGAAATGTGCTCTTACTGGGCATTGCTTACGACTGCAGGAATACAAGAATTGCCGAATTTTGTAAGGAAGTGTACTATTGGTTTGTCTGAAAATAGAATCAGGTAGATTTCAGAAACGCATCATCTTGGGAATTCTGCTTCGAACTGTAAACCACGTGATTATAAGATCTACTAACAATGACTTGAATAATCGCCGAGTCTGGGGCAGTCAGAATACGTCTTTGTGCGATAAGACCGGGAAAGTGAAAAATGTCGAAGTGAATCGAAATTAGCCCAGTTATATCATCGTAATCATTATGGCAGAATAAAACCACGTCCTCGACCAGTCGGCATTTCTGCTACTTCTTCTTTTTACCGTGTCCCTTCTGGACGTGGATGATCAGAGCTCGCCACAATTTCCTATCCTCTGAGAAATATCAGTCTTTTTACTATCCTTCCCAGGCCTTATTGTAACATCCATTTGCAAAATCTCCCTAGGTAGTGTATCCGCTCTTCCCTCTCTCCTCTTCGTTTTAGCATGTCTTGTGAGTGTCAAATTCTCCAAGCCCTCTTTCCTAATTATATGTGCCAAAACTTTCAACTGTTTCTCTTTCCAAGTGTTTTTTTGGTTTGTTTCAATTTTCTTTAAACTTTCTCATTGCTTACAGGTTCCGTACAGGTTATTCTCAACACCCTCCTGTAGAACGACATCTTAGTTATCTTAAGTCTCCCCTTCATGTATGGGGAAATTGTCCAGCATTTAACCGGATTGATATTACATAGCCTTTGAGCAATCTTTTCATGGGTTTTGACATTTAACATTCAAAAACCATGATTGTAGGACAAACATTTAGAGATTGAATGTATGGATTTCTTTTCATGAGTTCTAGTTTACTTAACGCTCAAATAATGACCGCCTCTGGGAAATATTTAAAAAAAAAGGACGTAAAGTGCGACGCTGATACCCGACGTCATATATTGGCATATCAAAAGATGCCTTCCAAAAGTTAAGCAATGTATTAAGAAACAGGAAAATTTCGTTAGAAACAAAGAGTACTGACCTGCTACGTAATATCATGCTTCCTATATAGCAGTGAATGATGGACGATCTCCTCGCAGATGAAGAAGAGAACTAAACGAACAGAAATGTAGTCCTACAGAAGGATGCTGAGAATACAATGGACCGAACATGTGCGCAACGACGAAGTTTTATAGAAAGTGGAAACAAAAAGAACACATAAACTTAACATTAGAAAGGGACAGCTGAAAATTTCTAGGGTACATACTGAGGAAAGAGAGCTAAGAGAATCTGCTACTCATAGGACAGATTGAATTGTACAGGAAAAGATCGCATAACATACCTAGAGAACTGGAGTCACTTAATGGCGGAACGAGGTTCATGAAAGATAAAAAAAATTCTTAAGAGTTAGAAAGACAAGAAATTGTCGGGAGCCATGAACGACAACGTCCTGAAAGGACATGGCACATAGAAAAAGAATGAGTGCAGAGATTGTAAAACTATTTCTTTGATCGCCTTGCCGCCTACTGTCAATCTTAGCAAATTTTCGATTATGTGTGGGATATTTTGGAGCAGGGGATTATCAAAGATCTTTAAGTGTACGGGGAATATCAGTTCAGAAATGTATATATCTAATCTGCAGAAACACTTCTTAAATGGCAGGCTCGACTATAATGTCCCAATCCATCTCCTGGTGTAAATCCTATTGAATATATCAAAGTGTCTCCGGGCCGGTTAATTAGAATTTTCAGAAAACCTGAAAGGGTCGTATCAAGATCACATACACTGCTGTAATCGATGTCTCTAGAGGAATATAACCTGGCAGAGCCCATCCCTTTTAATGCTGGCTTTGAAATCAGAGTTTTCCTTACGCAGGCTGGTTGCCAGCAAAGAAAGCTCAGTCTACCAGAATATTTAACCTATAACTGGGGGTAGATGGAGTTTACCAAGGTACGAAATAAACGCTAGTTAAGTTCCACCAACGCTGATCGGAGCCCGGAACTAAATATTCCGAGTCATTACCGATTACTCCACCCGCACATCCAAGCTTACAACATCTGTTATTCACAAGAGGTCACCCATCTGGATACTGACCGGGCTCAACTTCGCTTAACTTCAGTGATGGTACGGGAACCGTTTTTTCAACGTGATGTGGCCTTATGCCTGGTATTTTATGATAATATATAAACGCTTTTGACTTACGGTCAACTCCCGACTAATGAATCGATTTTAGTTCGATCTCTGAAGTTAAGCAACTTTGATCTTTGTCAGTACTTAGATGAGGGACCGCATGGGAACACTAGTTATTGTAAGTATTATAAGAGCAAACACTGACAAAAAAAATCCCACTATTTTTATTCCGGGAGTAGTCAAAAATAAGATCTTGTTAATAAGTTTACCAAATTTCTTTAACCTACAAATCAGATAGGAGGTGGGCTGAAAAGTTTATAGGCTGACTATGAAGAAACGATGCTAGAGCTGTGAAATCTTGCATGCAGTAATTTCAACCCTTCTTATTAATAACTGCATTGTTTTCTTCCAGGTAAACGGATATCTGACAGTTCAAGAATCACTCCTTCGTAGTCAGCCTATGACTTATTCAGCCCTCCCTTGTCTATCAGAAGAATTCACTGGAAATATATTTTGTGCTTGCTAAAACGTCTGGAATAGAACATGTGCTTGGTTCTTTCCGTTAAAACTAATTACTTTTACATTAAGGATAATTCTTAGTGTGTTAATCGATTTTAAATACTCCTGATATTTGTGATTATCTTTCTGTCTCCGAATTAAATTGGTTCCTCTCTCAGCCGTAGAAAAACTCATACTATCATCGCTTTAATTATGTCCGCTTTTAAGGACACATATGAGATGTCTGAGGAAGGATGGCCTGGCGAATGTAACACTCATAGAACATAGTGACGTCAAGAGAAGAAACAGGGAATAATCTTATTTTTATTCTTGTTCATCCAATACAAGGCACAAGAACTACTAAAGCTAAAGGTTTACTGCATGAGGTTGTTAAAAGTAGATAACAGCTGACTCAAGACTTGAAGAGGTTAAGATTGGGAAGTATCCTTTCGGGAGTCAAAGAAGCGGTTTTTAGGAAGAATAAGATTGAACAAAACGTTCTTCTCAACAATGAAATCCGAAGGAGAATGATTCGACCATGTGTACGTGTCATAGCGAGTCCTAACCGTGAAGGTCTGAACTGGTGAAGCTAAGGAATGAAGCTCGTCATAATATTTGCTATGGAAATAGCGAGAGAGTAGCGAGGGGCTTACGACGTTTCGTGTGTTAATCGATTTTATTGTTATAAACTGGAAAATACTTAATCACAGACAAGGCCACGATTTTGAACTCTGTCAAGGTTGAAAAGAGCAGATCGATCAGCCCCAGTTCCTGCCGCAGATCCTGCTCCAGTTCCTGCTCCAGTTCCTGCTCCAGTTCCTGCTCCAGTTCCTGCTCCAGGTCCTTCTCCAGGTCCTGCTCCAGGTCCTGCTCCAGATCCTGCTCCAGATCCTGCTCCAGATACTGACCCACTTCCTGACCCAGCTCCTGCTCCAATTCCTGCTTCAGCTCCTGGTCCAACTCCTGCTCCAGCTCCACACCAGATATGGCAGCAATACTACATTCTAGTACAATCTGACGCTTGTAAAGATACGGCATGGTAGAGGGAAACAGATACTTTCTGAAACTATTAGATGAGCTAAACATTTTCCAAGCCCCTGTTTATATATACATACGCATATATATATATATATATATATATATATATATATATATGTGTGTGTGTGTGTGTGTGTGTGTGTGTGTGTGTGTGTGTGTGTGTTTGTGTGTGTGTGTGTGTGTGTGTGTGTGTGTGTGTGTGTCCTAGTGCATATGGTGCTAGTATGCGACGAGCATAATTGCTATGACATTTTGGGGAAGACAGCGAAATAGTTTCACGTTGCTTTCTCTGCTGTTCCAAAAACAGAGTTTTTTTTTTCATCCAATGATTGCCACCCAAGGCTAGAAAGCGTAGCCTTCCCTACTATTTCAACCTTAGATGGAAAAGAGGAGTAGAAATTGATTCATGCCTTCCCCAAGGCTAATAGTGCAAACTGATCGTAACAGATTTGACAAGTTTCGTTGCTATAAATTGTTACGCTATTCGTCCATCTCTTTAAGTGTCTATGTGTAAATAATCATAAAGGCGAGTTTTCGGATTTCTCTAAAGAATGTCACGGGATAAGCGTATCAAGCCATCTATAAATGCTGGTTTATTATTTTAATATATTTCCAAGACATGATCACTTTTCAACATGTGGATCAGATAAAAAAGGAAATAAAGAATAAATATATAACCCGAAGAGTTATTTGAATTCCTCGCAAAGTTGATCAGTAAATGAAATCGAGAAGCCTTTTACAGTTTTTATTTAACGCAAAACAAATATGTATATATGACTTCAACTTGAGGTCTAGTGTGAGCTTCTTTCAAATCAAGGGTTTCACATTGAGGATACAAATTATAATAATCACAGGAGAAATTTCAATTTCTTCAGTGATTAGGGCACGTTACTAACTTGCTTTGTTTGGGGGTGCATTTAAAGTTCCCTCTTCCGTTAGAGCTACGACAGAGGAGGAATGAGAAGACAGGCTCTGAACATTTAGATCAGTGTTTCTTAACTGTCGTGCGTCGCGCAATCCTGTTAAGTACATCGCGAAATATTATCACTGTATACATATACCGGGTGTAACAGCAAAATTGTCCAATTCGTGTAACACCAACATTGTCTGTTTAAATTTGAACCGTTGTATCTTAGAAATGATTAAAGATATATTACTGAAATTCTCCGAGGTTTTTATAACATTATTGGACTCTACTTTGATCAATAAATATGAATAACTACTCTCCAAGCTTAACTGAAGAATCGTGATGAAGTTGATCATAAACTTGTTATAAAAAATGACATGTTCATCCATTAATTAATAATACCTAAGAATTGGAAGCTCATGAAGGATTTAAATTAAGTTCAAATATATATATATATATATATATATATATATATATATATATATATATATATATTATTCCAGGATAATTTTCTAACTTTTTCAAGATGATCTTCGCCCACTCTAACCTTTTAACTTTCTATCCTAGAGCAATAAGATGCCTCACATGTATAATATCATTTTCAAGTCTTTTTTCACTGCTCTATGAACTGTCATAGCAAAAACTCTTCTCTCACGTGCCAAATATCTTATGGATTGAGTTGGATCTATTATAATTGATCTCTTTAGCACTAAATTGAAATGATGATCCCTCTTCCTGTTGTGACCTCCTGATGCAGTTTTCCTCTCTACTGTTCCCTCTTTTTTCAACTTATTCTTCGTGGTTCTTGAATGGATTTTGAGGATGGAAGTCAGAATATGAATGTTGGTACCATCAATGAAAACTTGAATGATCTTTTTTCCTCTCACCATTGCTCATTTATTTTGTTTTGTTTGGTAAGGGATAGTCGGGAACCTACCAGGTGCTACCACCCCAGGTTAGGGTGAACGTAAGAACAACAGCAATTAAGAGGTTATTCCATGCTCCTCAAAACCTTCAATCTTTCGATCAAATACCTTGCTGCCGGGTGTAGTTTATCATCAGGTCTACCAAATGAAAAGAAATGCTAATAGGCTGGAGGGTCCGAGGGTTCTTAAAAATTGAATCAATAGATGAGGATTTCCAACAAGCAGGAAAGCAAGAGACAGCAAGGCATTTATTATATGTTTGAGAGAACAGGAGATGGTTCAGGAGCAAACTTCTTAAGGACTATTACAGCGATAGCATCAGATCCACATGTCTTGTGAGGATCCAGATTAGAGATGATAGCAGAAACCATAGAATAGAAGAGGGTTTGGAAAGCAAAAGGCCAGCTATGCCGATATGTGGTAGATTGGGATGTATTTAACATTTTTGCTAATTCCCGGCCACTTAGTTGTGGATTGATTGATACTAATGGTTTTAAGGCTTCGTTATGAAAGATAGATAACGCCTCGCTTTTGTTTCAACTTCCGAAACGTTTTTATCCTAAAGGTTATTAGTAAATAGTAGAACAGAGATTTGTTTCAACCAATCTAAAAGAAGGAAAACTCTGAATTCAAAACTGTACGCAGCCCTGGCGAATCATATAGAAAAATATTACCAGCAATACATTTTAGAAATAAAATATTACCATCAATACATTTTTTTTTAAAATATTACCAGCAATACATTTTTTTTTAAATATTACCATCAATACATTTTTTAAAAAAATATTACCAGCAATACATTTTTGAAAAAGAAATATTACTAGCAATACATTTTTGAAAAAAATGTTACCAGCAATAAAAGATTTGTTGGCATTGAGGTTGATATGCCGCAAGGCAAAAACAAAATTAAACCAAAACGTTTCTACAGAACGAAATTTCGCAAACGGATTTCGGACATGCAGTTCAGTTATGATAGACCCGATATACTTTTTCCATATATATATATATATATATATATATATATATATATATATATATATATATATATATATATATCCTTTAGGCCACTTAGCATTTTTTTCTCCATTTTCTAAGGTTCCCCGACCCGCCATCCTATAAGCTCGCCAAATAAATGCCTCGCTGCCATCTTTCATCATTATTTGTCCAATGAATTTCAGCTGTCTATCCCTGATTCTGAGTATAAGTGTGTTTGCTTTTTTATTTTATCTGAAACTTCCTTCTTGCTTGCTGGCACCGTCCATGGAATTCTCAGTATCCTTCAGTAAAATCCCATTTCTACTATCTCAGTTTTTTTCTCCTCTTTCATATGGGGAAATTGCCCAAAATTCACAGGCTGTATAAGAGCATCGTTATTATATAACAATACAGTACTCTTTTCATTGCTTCTAACAAAGTCTTTTGGGTTTTCAGCTCCCTGATTAGCTTTTGGGATGCTTTTTTTTGCTAGTCCAATGCGTGTTCAGATCTCGGTGTCACGTTTTTCAGATATTTAACCTTCTGCGCCTGACTGATTCGGTCAGATTTCGCTAGCGCTTGATTGCAATTTTTGTTTGTCGTTTCAAAAACGAAACTTCGCTCCGTCGGTTGGTATCAAGAATTACTCTGGCTTCATCTTCGTACAGAGGGGTGGGGGAACCAAAAATAAATTACCCACTGCTTGACGTATATATGTCTACCTTTTTTTCACTCTCGTGCAGATAGAACCCATATACTGCCTTTAGGAATCTCGTGCAAACCGAAACTATATCTACTTATCTATTGTTTATCGAAACTGCAGAATTAGGCATCGAATAACCTGGAATAGGTTGGCATGTCGTAAAACAAGACAAAACAAGATTCGAATAAAAAATAATATAGTTGTTCCTGATTACTGAAATCACTCAAGAGCTAATGGTTGCCCGCAGTTAATCGTGGTCAGTGTTTTTTAGTCCAGACGAAAGACGTGATTTCGAATGTAGAAAAGCTGCTCACTTGTAAAGTGGATCAACGCAATCATCCTAACACCAGATTATTTATCTCTGTGGTGTATCAAGCTTAATCATTTTAAATATCTGAATGGATCGCTTGAGGGATTATTTACTACCGTTTTCTACCAACGACAATTATATACACGCAAACTCCGCTAGAAACTACAATTTTGAATGTTTATTTGCAATATTTTATTTAAAACAAGATCCTTGGCTAATTTTACTCCTACTTACTTTGAGATAAAACGGCAAGGCAGAAATATTATTCTGTTGCGTGCCGCAATTGCATTTCTTTTATTCAAACAGAAATCGAATATATGCGGAGATATGACTTAATTTTCAGTAATAGTGAAAGCTCGTACGAAATACGACTGGAATGACGAACGAAGCACAGGAAATAGAATCGACACGTCTAGTTCAAATTACGATTTGCGCTCATTTCACGTTAAAAGGCATGAAACCATCTGACATTCGCTAAAACGAACTAACCATGGTTAAACAATAAGCTTGAGTTTCTAGTCTAGGCTTAGTTGTCAACCAGTCTAGGCGAAGAACAATTACCAACAGTTCCAATATATTTCCCAAGAATAACCAAAGTGATGTAATTTACAGATGAAACTTTTGAGGGTCAATATCGTTGATGTATTGAAGGTCATTGACACCCGCTGATTAAAAGGTCAACTACCTATAATAAAAAAGAAAAATAACAGGGTAGACTTGGTACTCTAAACTTAGTTGGCAACCGATACAGGCGAAGAACAACTCTTTGATGATCGTAGGAAACAACACGAAACTATTCCACTATATTTCACAAGAATAATTATCCCGATTCAGTTTACAGATATTTAAAAAATAATGGTGTGGCTAGCAATTATAGCTGAATTAGTGAAGAGAAAATGCCACCCAAAGATCACCACAACTTATGGGTGAGATAGCAGGGTAGACTTGGCACTCTAGACTTACTTGGCAAACTGTCTACGAGAAATAAAAATGCTTCGTAAACGTAGAAAGGCAACGGGAAACCATTCGACTATATTTTCCACTCATCCCCGGTTATTTGAACAACTGTAGAAGTTTATTCCTTGTTTCTTAGGATTGAGTTTCCGGTTCCTTCTAAAATATGTTTTTTCTGTTTCACTTATTTGAGCCAATTCTGCCTTGCTTGGGGTGAATTGATTTTTAAAAATAGTCAAGGCGATATAATTTACGGTTATTAAAGAAAATGAAGCAGTTGAGTGTCATTATGGCCTACGTACTGAAGGAACATGACACTCAAAGATTAAAAGCCTATAGTCTCCATGCCTGCTAAATATAACAATCTCAGGTTTCAATAAGTTTAAAAGCCAATTGATCAAATATTGTTTATACTTAAAGGGATCGTTCAATCTACACAAGCACCTCATCCTTTTCTGAATAAATAAATTCAGCAATAGAAAGAAAAAAAAAAACATTTTTCGTATTTTCTGCCAAAAGAAGTTCAACATTAGAAAGGTCAAAGATTGCAGTATTCGCCAGTGCCTTATCCGTTCGTCTCGAATTGAAAATGTTGCATGGGAATTTCAAATGAAGAATTTACCAGAAAAAAAAAAGATATCATACGCTCATCTTTTCTCCTCCTGTAACGTTTCTCTTGTCGCCTCACCTCTGCCTTCCCACGTCGCTACCCACCACTCAAAACTTTCACCTTCTCTTTGATTTTTCCGGAGAAAACCAAAGATTTGCAAAACGGTCGATGAACAACATGATCTATGAGGGTCGAATGTCGTTGCAAAGGTGACACCTTGAACCCAGCTTGCGTCTTGCTTAGAGAGCGAAAAGAACGCACAGGCAAAACATTTCCAAAGGTCACGAGATCATAAAATATTATAATTGTTCTTTCGACAATGAAGAATTATTTCAAGACACTGTTTCGAGATATTAAAAATTCAAATAAATGAGAAGAAATACCATGCATAGCGATATGATATTTATTCTATATGATCAAAATTATTGCATAATCTAATATGTAAAGTTAAAGTTTTATCTGTATGTCTTCTCGAAACACTGAAAATTAATTAACACGTGTGGTCTTATTATTGATAGTAAGTAGATGTCTTTGCCAAATTAGCGGGTATTGGTTAATTGAGCAGCTACTTTGCATATTAAAATTTGTTTCTTTAAAACACCTGTTTTGACAGACATTTCTAACCTGATCTTTTTGTTAAATATAATGTAGTTGAAATAAAATTCATAAATTATTTTTTTACGTTTGGGTAAATAGTGTTAAATAACAGTCTAGAAGTGTTTATTTTTTAGCGAATTGTATTACTTCCTCATTTTGACCTTTGAGGTCAGATACAGGAAAACAGAGGAAGTCGTTTTTGATTAGGTAAACCTAGCGTGACAATGTTAGAGAGACAGAAAGGGATTTCGGGGAGTTAAGTTTTACACGGCGTACACTGTAGACGTGGTTATTTCGTGTCTCGAGGAATTCACTCCCCACTGGGGGTGATAGAGCGACCCCACTGGTTAGTTAGAAATGCGCACGAGTACATGTTTAATAAAGTAGTAAGTTAAAATCCCTTTTGTTGATGTCTTTTCATCTTCGGACTCCAAATACATTTCGACACACGGCCGGGTGAAAAGGGCGAGAGAAGATACAACGTTATGGTATCAACCCCGTCAACCAAGATCACTCTAGAACGAGAGGGAGTATGCAATATTTTGTTTGACTGATTTGTTTTCAACGACTTATCAACCCTTTTCAAGTTATTTAAAGCCATACAATATTTTCTGATTGAAAGTTGTTTTTGTTAGGTAATGATTTAGTACTACAAATTTCACTAGTTAACATATAGGTGGGGGAGAAGAAGTGGATTCATACTTCCTCAATGGTATTTGCGCGTAAGTGGGTAGAATGAATCCAACTGGAACAGGAAGTCGGCTCTCAGATTAACAATTCCGAGCCAATATCCATTACACCACCCGCAAATCCAAGCTTACAGCATCTTGTATTCATAAGAGAACACTCAGGCTCGTACTGGTTTCATTACACAGACCAGGCTCGACATCGGTGATCGTAAGGGAACCGGTTTTTCAGCGTGATGTGACCATGATCACAGTCTTTTGTGATAATAAATAAACGCTTTTGACTTACTGTCAACTCACGTTGAAGACATCGATTTTTCGTTCAATCTCCGAAGTTAAGCATTGTTGATCTTTGTCAGTATGTAGATGATGAGAACGGTGGATTGTGTAAGCAATAGAAGAATAAACCCTGTACAACGCTATAAAACACTTTCGGGGTGGACGGCGGTGGTCCAGGGTGTTGTTGCGTGCAAAGGCAGAATTTTCGGATCACATCTTACGTCAACCTGGCAAAGGAGGAAAAGGAGGAACGTCACAGTCACACAGCAAGGGGATATCGTCTTTTAAGAAGACTGTAATTGTTAGTAAGAGTTACATAAAATGCGGTTTAAAAACATAAGTAATGAATCTAATTTAAAAGAATGTCCGCTCTAAGAGAATGATAAATAAGTGATTGTTTAAGCGATTGCTTATTTATTCAAATAAAACCTTGTTAGCTCCTGAACGAAGTAATCACCTTAAAATTTAGATTACAGCTTGAGATTAAAAATAAGTTGTTGACCATGTTCACCATAGTCTATGAATATAGAATCCAGCGCAGTACGTAATCTGTTCAATGAAACAACGTTAAAGATTAACACTCCCGAGTCAGACACTCTACTGAATCTGACTATATCGCCAATACCAGTCTTCGATATCAAAAGTGAATATTCCGAAAAAAAAACATGGCCGCCTTTATACACGTCGTAATGATCATTTTGAGCCTTCTGATTGGTTATCTCTTCTATTGGTGAACTATAAAATGAGTCAGCTCATTTTGGCTGGCTCACTAGTACACGAAGGTACCCAAAAACTCCAAACCCCCTCATTTTGGGTACATTATGGAATCTTCCTTCAAAATATTATTAAAGTCAATATTCATATGGAACAAATTATTTAGTATTCATAAAATAATTTTTTTTTTTTTTAAATTAATATCCACAAAAATTAGTTATATCAATGTTGATATTTTAATACTGTTTTTGGAATTGCAACGAATATTTACCCATATCTTAATTAGGTCTCATTTAAATACACATGGATATCTACCAAATTCTATCCGCAACAATATTGTTGATAACATTATAGCCTCATCCACATGTAAAAAATGCTAAGAATAATGAAAGAAAAAGCCAATATTTAATATCAATTATGAATACGGCCACAAGGTGCTGACCGTGTTTGGAAAATAAGACATTCTTTTAAAATGAGATACATACATAAAATTATCCATACATTCATTTAAAAATAAAAATAAAATTCTTCCTTGATAATGGTTAAAAGCATAACCGAATGCGCTCGGACATACAAAATATTTGAACAATTTCTATATAAAGAAAAAAGAAAAACATTTAAAAAAACGTGAAAAATTAAATAAAAAACTTAACCGCAGTATCTTGTCAGTCGTTTTTATTGAAATTTGTATAAAAGAGGGATTGCTGCCCAAATACGCAATTATATATATATATATATATATATATAGATAGATAGATAGATAGATAGATAGATAGATAGATAGATAGATGATATTAGTGGTAAATATACACATACATATGCAATCATATATCTAAAATATATAAATATATATACATACATACATACATACATACATACACATACATAT
>OZ038476.1:41819832-41849832 GCA_964036315.1 Acanthosepion esculentum | reverse complement strand
GATAGATAGATAGATAGATAGATAGATAATGAGAGAGCGATAGAAAGAGATATTTTACAGAAACTATGTCATTATTACTTCAATAACACTCATTCAACAGAGGCCGGGGATTTTGGCGAAGTTAGCTGTGGCAAAATTCTCACAGCTTCTTCCTGCTACAAAAGTTGATGTGAACGTATTAGACCGAACAAAGCGTAATTTTCGTGTAAAATGCACGAAATACAGTTGCCCAGAGATCGTGCTAATCATGGGAAAAACTTAAATTAACACCTCGGATGCCAACGATAGCACATATGGAGCGATCGTCTGAAATGAAGCGAGAAGGAAGGAAATCATTTGAAATGATTTAATTAAAAAATGGAACGATGGAAAAAAAAAAGGTAAAAACTGAAAATCGAAATTTTAGAACAAAATAATGAACAAGTAAAAGAAATCGCCAAAAACTTTGGCACATGGGCGACAGTGTGGAGCACCCTGTGAGGACAGAACTCACAATTCATTTGTAATTAATCTAGCAATCGCTATCCACGGTGACCGAAGTACAACTACCTGAAATATCAAACAATGTCCACAATGTGAGTGTTCAAAAGGTTGGCGAAATTTAAATTACCTGCACGTAGCGAAAACACTACTGACTTTATCCTCTGCAATTACTGGGCTCTATGGTCAGCGTAACTGCTAACCGCGGTGGACAATGGAATCGACGAGTTGAGTTCAAATCACCGCCTGGTCCGTTGCGTTCACTTTAGAGCAAAAGTAAATGGGATGAGACCATTTCTTCTGCACCTAGCTAGCTATAGATTAAACAAGGTCTGATGAAAATGGTCGGGCTTCATTTTTTTTCTTCTTTTTTTTTATATACTATTTTTCAGCCAATGCAAGGCCCAAAGGCCACACAAGGAAGAAAGTTACTGAATGAGATTGTTAAAAGTAGATAACGGCCGGTTCTAATATTTTTCCACAAAAGGACAATGCAAATTCATAGGTAACAAGAAAAGGAATCTATGGGTAAGTCATAGACGCCAACGCCAAAAAGAACGTGATATTAATGCAGAGTGCGGCAAAATTACCACCTACATTTTAAAGGTTGACAAAAAAAGACAATGTAGGAGATATTTCTGCCGCACCCTATATTAAGGCGCTATACAGGGTGTGGCAGAAATACTTCTCACATTGTTTTTTTGTTTTGTTTTTTGGGGGTTTTTTGTGTTTTTTGGGGGGGCAACATTTAAAATGTAGGTGGTATTTTCTAAGATACGGATTCGAAGGAAACGTTGGAAAGTAGAGTACGTTTTTTTCATTATCATATCTTCTAAACCTTTGAGCATCATCTATAGTACGCATTTGTGTGCGTGTGTTTTGTGTGTGTGTGTTTTGTGTGTGTGTGTTTTGTGTGTGTGTGTGTGTGTGTGTGTGTGTGTGTGTGTGTGTGTGTGTGTGTGTGTGTGTGTGTGTGTCCATACAAACTAGGTCGTCCGATGCTGCTAAAGTTTCATAACTTCTGCGAACCTCATTTAACCAGCGTTAGTTAATGTTATTTTGTCTTTACTCTCGTTTACGCGTTTCACTGTTGTTTAAACGTTATCTGAGGCAAGTCAATGTCGGATAAACTCGCCGGCTCTTCTCATAAGCCAATGGAACGAAGATATTACCCATGCAATTTAATGGGCGAAACATGAGGACATAAAGCAAACACCGGAGAAAGATTTTAACAAGTTCAAATTTCTTTACACACACACACACACACACACACACACACACACACACACACACACACACACACACACACACACGCACGCACACACACACATCTCAAGTAACGCGACCCTAAAATGAATGTTCCAGTTTGGGAAATTTCTTAGAAGCGTCATTCCCCAACTTGCCATCACTCTCATCTGACACCGGCCTCCTGTAAGATACATCAACAAAGCTTATTGTTTTTATGCCTTTGCTTTTAATCATTATGGAAATCTTAGAAACCTTGCCCTAAATAGGCACAAAGAATTAGAGAGAGGTTAACAGAAAGAATGAAAAAGAGGAAAAAGTACAAAGATTAAAAGATAGAGAAAAAAAAGAGCTGCTGAAGGGAAATGGAAAAGGAAGTCAAAACGAAAGATATT
The DNA here is from genome assembly GCA_964036315.1 of Acanthosepion esculentum. Lineage (NCBI taxonomy): Eukaryota > Metazoa > Mollusca > Cephalopoda > Sepiida > Sepiidae > Acanthosepion > Acanthosepion esculentum. The sequence goes on along the minus strand of OZ038476.1, from coordinate 41,847,712 downwards.
TACAAAGGATTTACTAAAATACATAATAACCCCAGATACAGAGTGAGACAGAGAGAGCTGAATATAACATCAATCATCTCGGTGACAAACTTTATAATTGCATTAAGTATGCATGCATATATATATATATATATATATATATATATATATATATATATATATACAGTGTATCCGGGATATAAGAGACCCGGATATAAGAGAAACCCGGATATAAGAGATATTTTCTCTGGTCCTAAATTAGAGCCATACTTACCTAAACAAAACAGTCCAAACCCGGATATAAGAGAAACTCGGATATAAGATAACCCGGATATAAGAGACTTCTTCTCCGGTCCCGACAACTCTCTTATATCCGGGTTACACTGTATATATATATATATATATATATATATATATATATATTGAAGAATAAAAAATATAAATAATTAAAATCTTCAGATACACTCGGTTGTATATTAATATTCCTTCGTTTTTATTATTTCATTTAGATTCCTCGACAAGTTTCGGACAACATGGCCCTCATCAGGAGAAAAATAAACTTCTGCTTGCTGGTAGCAGTGAACTACAGAAATGAATGTCTTGATTGATAAAATGAACTTTGTCTGTAGTTTTCATTTGTTTTTTATTTATTTTTTATCATGACTTTTGGTCATTCCTTGTGTTGGACAATATATATATATATATATATATATATATATATATATATATATATATATAATTGATAGAAATTACTAGGAGGGTTTGAGATAATCATAATTAAGTAATTCATCGAGTCTAGAATAAACCTCAACAGAATGCAGAATGCACTGGATAGCTGTTTCGTCCTATATTTGGGACTCATCAGCAGTGCGCATCCACTACCGAGAATTAAAACCCCGACAGTTACGTTATCAGGCAAACGTCATACCAACTGTACCAACGGGCCCCGGTGACGAAGAGGTAGCGAGGCCCGTTGGTACAGTTGGTATGGTTACTTTTTAAACATTATCAACGGCGATCTTTATTTTTTATTTTTAACTAAATGTATGTTTTTTTTAATGTATGTAACTAAATGTATTGGAATGTTTTATTTGCCAGACACGATTATCACACGTTTTAGACACATACATAAACAAAACACACACACACACACATTTAGTTAAAATTTTAAAAAAAATAGAGATAATCCTTGATAATGGCTAACTGAATAAACGAAAGGTCTCGGATATGCAGAACAAATATATATATATATATATATATATATATCGTCGTCGTCGGCGGCTCCCAGTCGTGTCCGAGTATCGGGTTCTGTCATGAGTCCTATTTTCGCGGTTGATGTTTATGTTGGACATGCCTTGGGAGGCCGAGTCGGTGGTGGAATAGTCGCGGACAATGCTCACAGGGGAGGGGTGGGGGAGGACGGGGTCATTCACATCCTTTGTCGTCTTGCCTCTTCATTCTCCCTCCTCTTTTCCCCGAAGTCCGCGATGCCATCGCGTATTTATCTCCTCCACGGCAGTTTCTTCCCACGAGGACGAGCTAATGTTGGTAAGTGTCAGGGTGCGCTTTAGTTGGTCTTTGTAGCGCATTTTGGGTGCTCCTCATGGTCTAGTCCCGATGGCCAGCTCGCCATATAGGATTTTCTTGGGGAGCCTGGAAGGATCCATCCTGTGGACGTGTCCTGCCCAGCGGAGGCGGTAATGGATGATGGTGGCCTCGACGCTGCTCACTGAGGCTCTGTTCAGTACTTCTGTGTTGGTGGTGTAGCTCTCCCAAGAGATGTTGAAAATTTGCCTTAGTTTCAGTTGCTGGAAGCGTTCTAGCATTTTTACCTCGCTTCTATATAGGGTCCATGTTTCGCAAGCGTATAAAAGGGTGGAGAGGACTACTGCCCGGGAGACCATGATTTTGGTAGTCATTGTCAGTGCCTGGTTTTTAAATATGCGGCAGTTGAGTCGGCCAAAGGCGGAATGGGCGGCCCTGATTCTATTCTCCACGTCTTTTATGCATGTGGGAGTTGATGTTAGAATACTCCCCAAATACCAGAACTGATCTACTTGCTCCAGCGGTTGGCCATTGACAGTGATGTTAGTATTTGGGAGTGGCAGTCCAGATGGCGGTTGAACTAATAATTTGGTCTTTTCTGTGTTGACTTGCATCCCAAATCGTTCATAGGCCGTGTTGTATGCATCCGCTAGTGACTGTAGGTCCTCTGTAGTCCGACCTTGGGTGGCATTGTCGTCAGCGTACTGCAGCTCCCGTACCGAACAAATGGTGGTCTTAGATCTGGCACGGGGTCGAGCGAGGTTGAAATCTCCTCCATCCAAGTGGTAACGAAGGTCAATTGAGGGTGTGTCAGGTGGTATCTCATTTAGCATTGCTTCTGTGTAGAGAGAGAAACACGTTGGTGCCAGAACACACCCCTGCTTCAGGCCACCAGTAATGGGGAATGGGTCCGAGAGGGAGTTTTGGTGGCATACTCTCCCCACCATTCCGCCATGCAAGGCGCGCACCAGGGTGAAAAAGTCAGGTGGGCAGCCAAACCTAGTATGGACTGTCCACATGGCAGGTTGGGGTACTTTATCGAAGGCCTTTTTTAGGTCCCAAAAGATGAACATTGAGGGCTGTTGCTCTTCTCTTGTATTTGCCGTGCGCAGAAGATCATGTCGATGGTCATGCGGGAAGGTCGAAAACCACACTGGGACTTTGGCAGGACATCTTCGGTGAGGACGAGGAGACGGTCTAGGAGAATGCGGGCGAAGATCTTGCTGGAGATGCTTAGCAGTGATATTCCCCGGTAGTTGTTGCAGTTCTCACGATCTCCCTTTTTGAATATTGTCACGACCGTTGCATCACGGAAGTCGCTGGGGGAAGGGTCTTTGTCTCCCAAATGTTCAATATAAGAAGCATGAGACGGTTCCTCATCTCGGGACCACTGTGGTTGAGGAGCTCCAGTGGGATGTTGTCGGGTCCTGGGGCTTTGCCGGGTCTCATGCGTTTAAGGGCTTTGTTGAAGTCCTGGATGAAGGGTGGTAGTCCCATCCAGTGACGGACAGGATGTTGCGGGGTCATTCGCAGGAGATCGTCTGGCGTGTTGACCTGGTCGTTGAGGAGGTTCTCGAAATGAGACCCCCACCTTGCGAGAATACCGTCGCTGTCGGTAATAGTTGAAGCCCTGTCCATGTCCTTTAGTCCGCCCACTGAAGAGCGTGTGGGACCATAAATTTCCTTGGTTGCCGCAAAAACTGCGCAGGACTCATTTGTCAGCGTAGCTTTGTATTTCTGCTGTTTTTCTTTGCCACCAGATGTTCTGGGCTTCTCGCATGCCTTTTTGGCAGTCAGCTACGGCTTGTTCATGAGCACGTTTATTGGTAGCTGTAGGCTGGTTCTCCATAGTCAGACGTGTCTGACGTTTAGCTTCAATGAGAGGAGAGATGGTCCTGTGACTCTCATCGAACCAGTCCCATCTTTTCTTGTTTGAGAGCCGATGGTTTCCTCTGTTCCACGGGTCATGGTGTCTCTGAGGGTGGTCCAGTGGTACTCCACTGAGGCCTGAGCCACAGGGTCTGCAAGGTGGCGTTCGCAGGCTTCTCTTTATATAAAACAGTGACGATTAAGGCTAATATAGCGTGACTCTTCGGTCACTGTGTGTTTATCTAAAAATAAATACGCTAAAATGCACCTTGTGCAGCAGGGAGGAAGGCGAATTTTAGAGAGAGCTCAACCGACGGCTTAGTGGTAGAATTCCCGCCAATTCAGTAGGGTTTCGATCCTAGCTATAGGCAACCGGACGTCTAGCCACACTGAAGAGCTGTGACAATAATATATATATATATATATATATATATATATATATATATATATATATATATATATATATATATAAAAGATATAAACGTGACTATAGAAGTCAACACTTAGAGGCGACAGTCTGTTTCATGCTAGATACAATCATCGGGCCACGAGTGTTGTTATTTTTCTCGGCTATTTATATATACGGGTCACCACCGATCAAAATAAATAAAAGAATAAATAAATAAAAATAAAATAAATATAAAGGATAAAAACAAAAATAAAATTAAATAAAAACAAGCAAAGTAATTTGACACAAATAAATAAATAAACAAAAATATCTGCCAAAAATGACTACCCACAATGCACCACTGACCCGTATATATAAATAGCCGAGAAAAATAACAGCACTCGTGGCCCGATGATAGCATCTAGCATGAAACAGACTGTCGCCTCTAAGTGTTGTCTTGTATGTTCACTTTTATATTTACACACGCTCTATCTCTGATATTGAGCACTTTGTCCCATAAATATAGCACACTTTAAGACTATATTTCTTCAAATATATATGTATATATATATATATATATATATATATATATATATATATATATTATCTAAATGACTATAAAGGATTTAGAGTTCTTCGAAGATTAAAGTGTAACAAAACACAACTGTTGATTATTAAAAACACAAGGAATTTTAAAATCACTATCAAACAAAAGTAGATTAAAGTTAGCACAGATAATCCGTTCGAAAACACTAAGATATACACATATATATATATATATAAAGAGAGAAAGAGAGAGAGAGTGAGAGATCATAAATAACTTTATAAATAAGGCGCAATCAAAATATTCTATAGAGAAATCAAAAATATAATACAAATATTAAATAACAATAATTTCCCTCGATCATAATAAAATAAGCTCATTAAACTAACTGTAGATAAATAATGCACGAATGTGCGGGTAGCGCAATGAGAAGCGGTTCGGAATGAAAAATCGAAGAGCAGGGTTCGAATTCCAGCCGGGTTCATTACATTCACTTAGCAGGCTTGGAAAAGGTACGAAGCCATATCTTCTCCCTGACTTGTAAGTAAAAACGTAAAACAAACTGATCTCTTTAGCTATGGTTGGTAACCATCGAGTTAAAGGACAATTCGAAACCGGTTGGGTATGTTGCTACAACTCTATCCCGTAAGAATCTATTCACCTGTAATGCCTAGCCCCACTCTCGTATACTCCTCGGGAGTCTACTTGACTTACTGAGTGAGAAAAATAAAATGTAACAATAATACAAATAATAATAATAGTATAGAAAAGGTTAACTCTAGAGACTAACTACACAATAAGAATTATAGGAAAAATTAAATATCGATAAAATTCATCTGCAACACCAAACGAATTAAGCTTTTCACTTCATTAAGTAAATTTCTCTAACGTGATCATCACCAACGGTACAACAAAAAATGAAAAGTTCAACAACATTGGTTACATAACCTCTGCCTTATCGGACAGATTATCCTGTCACTTATTGGATAATAGCCCAATTAAAATGCATATAATCATCCAAAACAACAACAAACTCCAACAAAATGACAAATAATTATAAGTAGCACAAAAACACTACACTACAGGAACTATAAAAATGATTACAAATACAAGAGGCTTAATCATAAAAACGAACAATCTAGCATCTTTAAAATTTCATTCAGTTTCGTTAAAAAAAATATTTTTTTTACAATTTACTACAAATGAAAACAAATCACTATAAACTGAGGCGTGCAGACGCAATACTTGAACAAAATGGATCATCTAAAAGTAACTCATAAACGACAGTCAAAAACTGCTAACGCGTAAAAAGCGACAGCCGAAAACCACCGACGTAGCGCAAGGAATGCTAATAGACATCACTCTATCAGCTCACAGCATGTCATTGTTAACGGCTAATGAACGTTGAAAGCGCCCAGAAGATACTGAACAATTCATGTTCAAATTCTCACTGGAAATCAGAAGAAAAGGTTCAAAACGTAGAAAATGCAAATAAAAAATCTTAAGCTAAGAACTCTCGTTATTCTTCAAAATTGTTACTTAAATACATCTGTTAGTGTGTGTGTGTATGTGTGTGTGTTTGTGTGTGTAGATGTGCGTGTACATGTGTGTGTATGCGTGTGTGTGTGTGTGTGTGTGTGTGTGTGTGTGTGTGTACGAAATGCTTTCAGCAAATTGTTTATCACACCCGAACCGAATGTAATACGAACTTTTGCCGCTGCCTTTTGTGAGTAATCTGGCACCCAACAAGTTGTACTTCGAAGGAAACAGTAAATACTAGAATTATATGGCATGTGCTTAAAATGAAACAGTTCCACTAACCATAACTCCATAACTCCACCAATGTTGCTAGATTTAGAAGAACATGCGATAGGCTCTTTGTGGCGATAAGAGAAGAAAATGATTTCCCTTGTCACTGATATGAAATACCCTTTTATGTTTTCAGCAGCAGAAATTAGGGTGATTGTGTTTAAAGGCAGGAGCACAAATTTTCAATATCTCAGCGGACTGCACAGTGGATGTAAAACACCTCAAACATTGCATCCTAGGAGCGGCGTCGCAACAAACAACATTTCGAAGACAAAATGACGCCACTCACACAATAACTCGCTTTGGTACCGAGAATCACTTCTCCAAAATTTACCTCATCATCGCATTAAGAATGGAAAATGAAGACATTATCTGATCTCCATGGTTACGAATGGGTTAATATATGCCGTCTCATAAGTGCTTAGTTCTGAATCAAACTGAATTGCATATTTATTATTATTATTATTATTATTATTTGTTATATACCGTACATATGAACACTGATGAGGTCGTCCCAATCCTCATAAATACGATGGACACTACTGTAAGTGGGGGTAATACGCTATCTAAGTAGTCTACCAGTAGCAGTTGATTACCTACTTCACGCCGTTGGCGAGTACTGCATTTAGTTGGTGTTATAAAGATTTCATTTTCAACCTCCGTTTTGGTTATTCCTCATTCAGTAACCCTTTCTAGGTTACATTATTATTATTATTATTATTATTATTATTATTATTATTATTATTATTATTATTATTTCCTTTGATTTTTGTTGTATACTCGTTTTCTTCCGGGTCTCAATAGACATAAGCTCAGAAATGGCATCATGACATTTTCCGCCGAAAATTGTTGCAACAAAAAAATAAAAATGAAACAACCTTAGATCACACACATTTTACATAGATACAGTTCTTCGTAAGGTGTGAGTTCTACTTGTGAGAATATTTTTGTATATTTCATGGGCTAACACGAATCCCGTCAAAAATAGAAATATAGTCGCGAGAAGCTCGCGACTATATTTCTCTATACAACCTCTGCGTGTTGTGATTCTAAACACCTCGACGCTAGACCGTTTGGCCATTACTGCAGGGTAATCAGTTCGATCCCCACTGCGAGATCCTTTAATAATTCGGTTTTATATGCCCCATAAAGGAGCACATCAATAGTGTAATGGTCAGCAAGCTTGTCTCGGTAATATTAAATCTGAATAGTGAGCTAGATCTTCACTACGCGGCCCATACTTTCGGCTTTGTGCTACATCTAGGCTAAGATGCAATCCATCCTTTCTAATTCTTCAGTTAAATAAATCCCCGACAGTATGGTGATTTTCTAAGCGTAGCTTAGATATGGCACAAGGCCAAAAGTAAAGGGCGCCCACTGAAGATCGAACTCTCTAATCAGTCGTAATTGACCTCCAGAGACAAGCTTGCTAACCATTACACCACATCTAAGTGCCCAAATCCCCGTCTGTATGTACAGAATTTATCATTTTGCATTTGAACTACCTCGGTGGGAAGTTTGTTGATCAGGTGATTATTTCTTTCTTTCTTTCTTTCTTTCTTTTTTAAAGGCATATCAACCTCTATTGGTTACTTAATGCCGAAATATAAATATTTTGTAGGTAATTTTATTTTATTTTTGGAGATAATAATGGTTTAATGATGTAAGTCTTACTAATTAACCCATATCTGGGGGAGTTGAGGTGAACCCCTACCTTTCGCAATGGTTTTTGGTCGTAATTGAATATAATGAGCCTAACTGGAATTTGAACACGTCTCTCCAATTAACACTTCCGAGCCATTATCCATTCCATCCAAGCGTACAGCCCCTAGAATTCCGAAGCGGTCATAGATCTTTGTACTGACCAGGTTTGACGTTGCTTATCTTCGATGATCGTACGGGAGCGACGTGAGGTAATGATTTGGTTTATCATTAATACTGAATAGTAGGTTCGATTCTCATTGTGTTCTTCATATAAAATCTGTTATGAAACTCATTAAGAGGAACCAGCTTAAGCATTCCTTTCTGATTCATCAAATATCGATTCCGGTGTTGTTGTTTTTTTCTTTTGTCATATTCCCTAGTATTCCTACTGTTATGGGCACAACCTTGAGCTTCATGCTCCACATCTTCCTCAGATAAAATTAAATCTTTGATATTTATTTCCAATTTCAAATTCTCCTGTATATTCAGTATTTACATTAATCGGACTATTGTCCTCATCTTTGTCGCCATATTTGTCACAACGTTTCGGCCGTTGTACGCTCCGGCCTTCTTCAGGTGGTTGGAATTTCGAACTGAACCCTTTATTTCGATCACTGGGGTAGACTTTTCTAGTTCCACGTGCCATGTTTGATGGATGTCAGTTATCAGTTATCTCCTGCTAATTTTCCCTCTGAAAGTTCTCCACTGCCTTAACCGGGTATTGAACTCACACTCTTTGGGTCTGTCACTGGATCTAACCAACGCCTCAAGGACACATGACACAGTGGATAATGGCGTTGGTTAGATGCAGTGACAGACCCAAAGCGTGTGAGTTCAATACCCGGTTAAGGCAGTGGAGAACTTTCAGAGGGAAAATTAGCAGGAGATAACTGATAACTGACATCCATCAAACATGGCACGTGGAACTAGAACAGTCTACCCCAGTGATCGAAATAAAGGGTTCAGTTCGAAATTCCAACCACCTGAAGAAGGCCGGAGCGTACAACGGCCGAAACGTTGAGACAAATATGGCGACAAAGATGAGGACAATAGTCCGACTAATGTAAATACTGTACATAATACCTCATCTCAGAAATATAGAGTCTCCTGTATATTGTTTATGATTCCCCCTGCTCCAGTTTTCTTTTTAAATTGGGTTGTCGGTCAGGATATCTAAGTCAAAGTTTATTTATATTTGTCTGATCCAACTCGTCTACATGGCCGATCTCTAGTCTTTTGCACAGTTACCAGTGTTTAACCATTCCTTTCTTTATAATGCCTAAATTGGGGTTATAATCCTGAATCTTAAAATCCTCAATGTCGAAATCCTGAAATTTAAAACCGCGAATGTATCAAAATCCCGAAAGATCAGAATCATGAAATTTAAAATCTTGAAAGATCAGAATCATGAAATTGAAAATCCCGAAAGATCATAATCATGAAATTTAAAATCTTGAAAGATCAGAATCATGAAATTGAAAATCCCGAAAGATCATAATCATGAAATTGAAAATCTTGAAAGATCAAAATCATGAAATTGAAAATCCCGAAAGATCAGAATCATGAAATTTAAAATCCCGAAAGATCAGAATCATGAAATTTAAAATCTTGAAAGATCAGAATCATGAAATTTAAAATCTTGATAGATCAGAATCCCGAAAAATAATCTTTGGAAGAAATTGAAAAAAAAAAAGAAAAAAGAAATACCTTTATTTCTAAACATTTACAAAATAACGCTTAATGGTGTTTTTACATTTGAAACATTTAAAATTCATTAAAAATATAAAACCAGAATAATTTACCATGAAATATAATGAACAAAGGCTCTAAGATAGTCCATAAGATTCGATCGGTTTTCACGATCGTTAACTATATTTTTAAGTCTTTCATCAGGATAAAACACACTTTTTTTCTTTCTGGACAGGACTCTGCTCGGAGAATGCGTTCACATTCGTTTTTTACGTACTATCGCTCTTTTTGAAACTCTCCAATAATGCGATACACACCGACATGAGCATTGCCTACTAAATTTTTCCATCGACTGTGCAATATTCTGGCTTTATATTTTTTAATCCATTTTGAATGTTTCAAATATATAAACAATATTCAAACCCTATTTTGTAAATGTTTAGAAATAAAGATATTTCCGTTTTCTTTTTCAATTTCCCCCACAAAGACTATTCTGATCTTTCAAGATTTTAAATTTCGGGATTCTAATCTTTGGGGATTTTATAAATTCAGGATTTCAAATTTCGTGATTTCAAATTTCAAGATTTGGACATCCGGGATTTTAAGATTCGGGATTTCCAGTTTGTATTCTCTCTGGACCGATATGTTACACTCACTGATTCTTTCAAACATTTACATGTTCGCACCAGATGGCGAGAGAGTGAGTCAGAAACAAATCTCCTCAAATCTTCATCACCCTTCTCACTCACCTCGCAGGCTGCAATACTGCCGTAACCTGGATAGTTTAAATACTTTTTTCTTTCTTTAATTTTCCAGTTTACCCAGTCTCGATTTTAATTTCGTATGGTTCCAAATCAGTTATTTTATTTTATCAAGTTTTTTTCAGTTTCTAGGGAATGTGCTGAACCCCCCCCACCACCACCACCACCACCACCACCACTATCCCACTTCTTTTTTTTTTTTTCATTTTCTTTCGTCAACTACCAAAGCCCCGTCTACGATATGCCAGTCGGCATTTTTCGTTTTATGATTATACAACCAGTCCTCGTCTTTTTAGGGAGTGGCCTGTCTTGATGTCAATGTACCAGAATAAATAAATATATATATATATATATATATATATATATATATATATATATATATATATATATATATATATATATAATGTCATTCACAGACAGTACTGTTTCGCTGTATCACAGCTCCTCAGTGCGACTAGACTTCCGAATGCCCCAAGCCAGGATTGAAACACAACTAATTTGGTGTCAGCCAGAGCTATCTGCACTCGGTAGAGTTACACAACTAAATCTAGCGTATTGTTTTTACAAATGTAAACAAATGCCAATCAGCCAAAGTGCTCCATTCATTTTACTGAAGAGCTTTGCATTAGTACAGGTGGCTGTTGTTTATAGAATGTATATATATATATATATATATATATATATATATATATAAGTTAAACTTCTAGTCGCAACCAAGTCAGTAGTAAAGTTTCCAGTGTATTTCTCTTCCATTACTGCCGGGCCTGTTTTGTATTTCGTCTGAGCCAGTCTACTGACTTCAGTTATATTATGATTTCCAGTTTATTTAACTGCAAATACGTTATTTGCCTTTTCTTTTCTTAAAATTTTCACTTTCCTTTTTGATCTGGATGTATCTCACTGGGTTGCAATGATAAGAGATTCCATTTCTCTTTTTAGGTGTCCTCTCTACAATTATCTAACGCTGATAGCATGTTATAGTTTCTCTGTGCCTTTTCATTTCTCTGACGAATGATATATATTTCTTTCTTTTTTTCTTACTTTGTTGAGCTTCTCGATTTCCCCGCATTTGTTATGCTTATATCTCTTGCTGCATTTTCTAGTAGTTTCCACGAACCATTTCCTATAGTAACGTGCATTTTTTGCAAACCATATTTTAACTATATGAACGCAATCCCAGAGCCGTTATTTCTTTTCTTCGTGCATATAGTCTTTGGGTGTCATACATGTGGTGGAAATCTTCATACCATTATCTTCCGCATCCGTCAATCAAATAATTCCTCTCTTGCCCTCTCCATTGATACTACTCAGGTGTTCATCACTTTTATTGAATTTCTACTGTTTAGCAGGATTTCTAATATCATTTTTCTTCTCTTAAGATTTTTTTTTTTTTTTGCTTCATTTCATCCGGATTTATTGAATTGCAATTCGTGTACTCCAAGATATTTTGTAACTGTCTTTTGTAGTTAAAGCTTTTATTGCTTTGTATCCAAAATTTCCGATTCCATTATACCTCGCTAGACCGGCAGATTTTCCATACGAAACGCCATTACATTGACACTGCAATGGTTCGTAACTGCTTTGATCAACATCTTCACTTCATTTTTTTGGTTTTTGTTTTCTTTTGTTTTTTTTTTTGGGGGGGGGGGGGCTTTTTTTCCTCGAACAATGCGAAATCGTCTTTGCACACGAAGTGGCTGATTCTTCCGTTGGGTTCGCAAATTGCCGCGCTCTTTTACACTTTCTAAATAACCATTCATGGTTACAACAGCGAAAACAGAGGTTCTCCTTGAAAGACCTCCCCACCCCATTTACTATTTACCTCTGCTATTCTTCCTCTTCTCTTATTCGTCTGATCCTGACAGAGCGTAGACGATCACACCTCTCTAAAATTTCCAGTATTTTGATGCTCTGAGTAAGTTTATATTTTCTAAATCCATCTTTGCAAAAATAGCTTTATGCGAGTGAAGCGTATAGATCTTGATGAAAAGCACAATTTCTTCAAACCTTATGGATTGGCGCTACAGAATCACAAGCATGAACTATATTAAATAACAGAAACCACGACACTTCAGGTCTTTAAACAGCAGCAACAGCTAAAAGGAATATCAAATATAAATCGAGGGGAAAACAATGACATAACCAAGACGCTAACTTTACACACTACTTCAAATAAAACGCCTCCTTTGTATGACTATGAACTATATTCAGCAACAAGGCCTCTGATCGGGAAGTTTTGAGGAGCGTGAAATCAGCTCTTAATAGCTGTTGTTCCCAGGTCCACCCTAGCCTGGTGAGGTAGCATCTATTAGGGGCCCAGCTATGGACAAATAGTAAATCCCCAAATTGAGTCAAAACACTGTAAAAGTATAAATATATATTTTATAGTATAAATACCAGAAATATATTTTTGTAAAAGATTTTTTTAAACCTAAAAAGAAAATTAAATTTCGGTCTTAAACGAGTCATAAGGCGTTTATATGGAGCTAAAAAAACACAAGCATATATATATATATATATATATATATATATATATATAAACACATTTATGATATGTTTAACGTTCTTTTTTTAGATACAAGTATTTAAGCAAATGCTCTGTTTTATAATAAACAGTATTAAATAACATTTACCGGCCTGAATGTCCGAGAAATTTTCAGGCCGGTAAATGTTATTTAATACTGTTTATTATAAAACAGAGCATTTGCTTAAATACTTGTATCTATAAAAAGAACGTTAAACATATCATGAATGTCTTTAAATAAATTGTCGGACATTCTCCAATTCAATATATATATATATATATATATATATATATATATATATATATATATATATATATATATATATATATATATATATATATATATATATATATATATTAATAATTGTGTATTTGGACTGCAATCCCTCTTTTACACGAGATTTATTAAAAAAACGACTGCCAAGGTACCAGGTCTAAGTTTTTTATTTAATTTTTATCGTGTTCTAAAAATTTTCTTCTTGTTTGGGTGTAAATTATGTAGAAATTGTCCAAATGTTTTCTTTAGGCAAATCCTTCCTCCTATTCTTTTAGCCATTATCAAGGATGACTTTATTTTTACTTTTAAACTGAATGTATGAATTGTTTTATGCGTGTATTTATAGTTATAGAAATGTTTTATTTTCCAAACACGGTCATCACTTCGTGGCCGTGTTCATAGTTAACGTTAATGACTGTTGGTGTTTCCTGTTATTATTATTAGTGCTTCCATTAATTTTTATCTTTTTTTACATGAGGATAAGCCTATTATACTTGTATTATCTACAAATATGTTGTGGATGGAGTTTGGTAGGTTATCTTATAGATATAGATATATATTATATATATATTATATATATATTATATATATATATTACATATATGATATACAGGGTGTCCATAAAATTCGTATGCACTTTAAAAAGTTTACAACTTAATTTGTATTTGCGATAGAAATAATCTGTAAAAATGTTATAAAGTTTAATGTACCTAGTTTTAAGTATAGCTAAAATAAATAATGTGATTTCTGGCATTACTGTAAATCAGTTGGAAAATGTTTTCCGTGAACTGCAAAATCATATTACCCTTTATATTGCTAATGATGGCGGACATGTGGAAACTTAAATAAAATTTCAATAAAACCTTAAGAAATATAGAATTACTTCTATCTAATTCTTTTTACAAATTATTTCTATCGCAAATACAAATAAAGTTATAAATTTTTAAATGTGCACACGAACTTTATGGACAACCCTGTATATATATAATATATATGTATAATATATATATATAATATTTATAATATATATATATATAATATATATGTATATATATAATATATATGTATGTATATATATAATATATATGTATGTATATATAATATATATGTATATATATATATATATATATGTATATATATATATATATATAATGTGTATGTATATATATATATAATATGTATGTATGATGAAATATAATCTTAAAGTGTGCTATATTTATGGGATAAAGTGCTCTATATCAGAGATAGAGCGTGAACATATAAGTCAACACTTAAAGGCGACAGTCTTTTTTCATGCTAGATGCAATCGATTGCATCTAGCATGAAACAGACTGTCGCCTCTAATATATATGTATATATATGTATATATATATATATATATATATATATATGTGCACGTATATGTATATAATATATATATATATATATATATACATATATATATATATATATATATATAAATATAAAAGTGGACATGGAAGTAAGCACTTAGAGGCGACAGTCTGTTTCATGCTAGTGCAATCGTCAGGCGACTGACGATTGCACTAGCATGAAACAGACTGTCGCCTCTAAGTGCTGACTTCCATGTCCACTTTTATATTTACACACGCTCTATCTCTGATATTGAGCACTTTACCCCATAAATATAGCACACTTTAAGACTATATTTCTGCATATATATATATATATATATATATATATATATATATATATATATATATATATATATATATATATATGTATATATATATATATTGGGAAAAAAATTGCCAGCAATACATTTAAAAAAAATACGAAGCGCCTAAGAAAATTAAATTTCGACGTTAAATAACCCATAAGGAGCTAATATGTCACTAAAAAAATCACATAATATAAAACGTTACGAAGAAACACCCATCTTTACTGGAAAAGGCGATAACAGCTACTGGTCACGAGAGACATATTTTCCTGAAAAATCGCTTTAATAGAAAGATTTAATAAATTTCAACCGACTGTAATACAAGCTGTTCACTCATTTCGCGTCAGTCAAAAACTCATTGTCACCAGACATTAGCAGTTGATATCTAACTCCAATTTCGCGCTAACAGCTCAGTGAGGGGTGTGGGTGAATGGCTGGTTACATTGAGTGTCTCGAAAAACAAACTGGTTGCATTCCATCACCGCTGATCAGACCCCGAACTACCGCAATTAATCGATGTCTCCTCGAGAAAGCACCGTGCCTTGAGCAACTATCGGGCCTTAAACTCACCCCGTACCTCAAGTAGAACTCGTACATGCGGTCCACCGCTAAAGTTGCAGGAAAATGGTCGGTTCCTTTTATATCTCCAGTAAAGTACCTGGCTCCTCGTGCTATCGTCAATGTTTACAAGATCGAGATCAGGCCCAAAATTAAGTACTGTGGTCATATTTCAGCAGAAGCTGCCCACTCACGAAACCCTTCTCGTCGTTGTGGGTGACAAATGATTTATCACTCTGCAAAGCACCTACTTTTTTCTCACAGATGGGATGTAGCAAGTCTCTCACTGCTCTATCGCTAGTCTCATGGAACGTGACCAGACGAAATACATTCCTTAGTTCTGCGAGTTCTAACCTGCATGATCAGGATCCGCCGTGCCACTGTAGCAAACCACCCTCATTTTCCATCGGTGAGAATTAAGTTCGACTCGAGCAGCTTATTAACGCGAACCACTGCACTGTGGAACCGACTCCAAAGAGCATGTTTCCCTGATCACTTCTATCTTATCCTGTTCAAGTCTAGGGTTAACCGTTATCTTCACTATCTATCCGCATAAACTCTGCATCTTACTCTGTAACGCTCTACCTCGATTGAACCCCGGCCTTATACAGGGTCAACCGCACTTTAAAAGAACATATATAAATAATGCGTGATAATAATACTATTATTATTAGCTAAACCACGTAGAGATTCTACAGGCTTTGACAACTAAGATTTTTTCATCGCCCCATATCTCTATTCTTCTATCACTCTTTGCCTGTATCTTCTTCTTATTTCCCTTATCCCTTTCAATCTTCGTTGCCTTTCCATTATTCTATATAAATATTATACACATATGTATTAGGCTAACATGAGAAAATGAATAAAAAATCTGAAATTATTTTTTACTGCATCTTCTAAAAATCTTTTCAGAAGCTTCTACAATATTCGGAGATCCCAGAAGACTCGTGGCCTGAGATAATCTTATCCTCCCTTCGTATGTCTGTTTCCTCTAATCTCATGTCTTGTTTTTTTAGTACATCAATTATAAAATCGAAACTTCTTGTTTCACAAATAATTGAATCTTGGGAGAAGATCTAATATTTGGAATTATTCATTTTGTCTTCCTAATTTAGTCGGTTGGCACCGGCGCGTCTTTTCCTTATTTGCACCAGTCACATTTGGTTCTTGTCTGAACGAGATCATCTTTCGGAATCGCAAAGTTTCAGCGTCTTTTAAATCACTTTTTTTTACGTTTTAGCCGGTGTTCATTCTTTTTGCTGAACCCAAGTATTTACACAATTCCTGGTGTAATCTTAATCTTACTAGATAACACCTAATCATATATTGCCTCCTAGCGTTTGCTTGCTGTATTATTATCGCTGTTGTAATATACGAAGGCGCCATTTCTCAGCCCAATTCATTTTGAAAGATCTGGCCAAATCTTTGCAACAAAAATATTTTCAACAAAGAGAAGAACATGCAGCCGAATTTCTCTTACAAACCTTTATTTATATAATATCTTATCTTGCGGAATTTCAAGCTAACTCCCGCAGAGCGCTAATTGAGCCGCCGGCTCCAAATAAAGGGACCTCTGGTCCAGCTTCGAAAACAGCAATGTTAATTTTGAAGAATTTCACTTTGTATTCCGCAATTCACTCCGTGGAACTTCAAAACCTGACTTTAACTCTCCGAGGTATAAGTCTAGTTCTTACCAAAAGCCGATTTGGGATGAAATTCCAATTCAGTTACAAAATGGAGTTCTTCAAAATTTCTTTTCACTTTACCTTTGATTCATTGGTATTTTGAAGAAATAAAATTGATTTTTATCAATTGGAAAAATTTTGGAGATATTTTAAAACATTACTTTTTAAATTCATAAGGTTTTTGTTTTACTTTAAATTCAATATAAATTTAAAATTTTTAAAATCACTACTTTTTTCAGTTATTTTAAAATTTGAATTTTTAACTGTTCCCTCTTCATTCGGACTCACATCCCAATGCTGGGTGTTCAAGCACCAGTTCAAGGGCAGATTTTCAATCCCGGGATCATCCAGATTCCAAAAAAAAGTATATGTCTATGTAGACCAAGTGTGACCCGAGCTAGTGGGGTTTCAAACCCACAAACGGACAGACAGAATTTGCCGTTTATTTATTTAGATATAGATGTAAGCATTAAACCCACCAGCGGTTTATCAAATCCCCGACAATCGACGAATCTGTTTCACTACGCTGTTAGAAAAAAAAATACAGTTCTTTTAAAGGAGGTTTCCTCAACAAATATCACCGAAGATAATACTGGAGTTTGTACCACCCAAATGTTTCACATAACATTTCCTTGTAGTTTGTCTGTTATATTCTTTTTCGCGGTGTTCCACGTCAAACCATCTCGGTCGAAGGAGATCGGTGTGTATCTCATGGGGATAGTCTATTTTCTCGACGATGCATGGTACTTTTTCTAGGCATTCATCTATTCATTTTTTTTAATATTCCGTTTTGTTCTGAACCTTTAACAAGAAGAAATAGGTTCGCTCATCGTCCGGTTCACACAACACTTTTTGAACAGGGGTACAGGTTTATCCCTTTTTCCTGTTTAGTATTAGGTATCAGGTTACTTCTAAAGTTTTACCATTCACTTTCATTCCCAGTAACCACTTCCGCCTTAGTGTCATTATCGCTTTGTTTGAAGCATCTGATCTGGAATGTGGAAATTTTGAGGAGAGTGGAACCCTCTCTTAATTGCTGTTTTACGCACGTCCACTCTAACCGGGTGGTGGCACCTGTTATGATCCAGACTATAAGTAAATAGTGACCACTTCCAAACAAAAAGGAAACACTATGAAACTATAAAAATACACTTTTATAGTAAAAATACCAACAATACATTATATATATATATATATATATATATATATATATATATATATATATATAAACTAGCAATACATTTTATCTGCATTTGAAGGCATACAATTGCGTCCAAATTATTTAGATTTCGGCATTAAATAATCGATAGGAATTGATATGCCGCTAAACAAATTCAACCAATCAAACGACCAACATGAAAGAACTCTTTCATTACATTGGTGCATATATTATCCGACACTTTCTTAAAGAAATCAAACTGTTTGTTCCAAAATATAACTTCAACAAGACAACGTAAAACACACATATAACCACCTCTAGTAATTATGTCCACAAAGACATCAGTACGGACAAAAGCTGAGTATCATCTACCATATATTCAATTATGAAAGCAGAATAACATATATCCTATTACTTCAAAGCTCGCAAGAAATTAAATTTCGGCATAAAATGATTGATAATGTGCGGTTAAACAAATAAATAGATCAATCAATCGCCTTGTTTGAGGTGAATTGATTAAAAATAAATAAAAACACTTGTGTCAAGTTGTATTTTTACAGGTATTCATGTTTATTTGGTCATATTTTCTCTTGTCAGATTCAAATTTTGTTTTCATTTGCTAATATCACAATTAATGTTCTTGTATTATTTCTCCTGTTTAACTTTACAGTAAACATTGTCGGCATTTAATTTGGTTGCTATCAAAATAGCTTCCGTCGTTAAAAGGTAATATTTTTCATAATGAAAATTAAAACATTCGTTAGAAGGATTAAGCATTCTATTATTTGCAATTTTTTCCTTCTTGTGAGAATTTGTGTACAACATAAATGTTTAATGACATAACATTTATTTCCATTTGAGTAGTGTCAGGATTTAAATTTAATAATCTCTGTTATTATTTTGCAACTGAGTGTAAGTTTATAGATTTGTGTTGTTCAAACTACACTAAAAATTATCGTTCTTATTTCTATGTCCCTGGGAGATTCCAAACTTTGTACAAAAATAAAACACTTAAATTTGTCCTCTGTTAACAGAGGTTTTAACCTTTCCCATTTCCGGTTTACTGCGCTTGCGTAGGTTACAAAATCGGCTTTTACACTTTTAGCTAATTTTTAAATGCCACCGTGTATGAAGTTTTTGTGAAAATGGATCCAATTCTTTCTTTATTTACAGATTTAACCGACAAAATGTCATGAGATTTTCTTTAGATTTTCTTAGTAAAAGTCTTATATTTTTTCTCATCTCTGATCAGTTAACACAATCTCTAATGGATATTTCTCCGTCGAAAGTATTCGTCAAATAGATATGCGCGCGTTGATCGTAGTTGATATTTGCAATGAAATTCGTCACGTGATCAGCGGTAAAGGGATTTGTACTTGGTTCAGATATTGTATCCAACAGTTGTATCAACCTTAACTGTAAAAGATTTGTGTTTGTTGCTGAACCATTGTTTTATCGACCTCCACGTTTGAAGTAATTCACTTGTCGCCACTATTCTGTTTCCGTATTTTGCAACGGAACTATCTTCGTCAAAGTTTAAGATACGTGACTGGATCTCTGCTTTACCAGATCTTTCTTTTTCTTTAAGATTAAAATGGATCTATTTCACTATACAAATCGACCAGAAATCAGACAATCCGAGAGCATTTAAGCACGCCCTCGTTACTAAGACTTGCAAACTTGTTGATTTGTTGTCTTTTATTCGATGTAAATCATTAAGTTTGTGGCTTTCAGTGCGATGGTTAGCTCTTTGGATTTCATCAAGTGACAATGGATTTTTTAAGCTTTATTTGCTGGAGGAAAAAAGCTACATTAAGAGTTAAAAAATACATACAAACACACACACACACACATTTATATATATATATATATATATATATATATATATATATATATATATATATATGATCTCCGAGCCGCTGGCGTATTTTGTATCGAAGAAAGACGTTAAAAATTGCCTTCCTTTCTGCCATGTGACGATGGCCTAGAGGTAAAATATCTTACTGATGTCGAATGTCGGGTTTCTAGCCACACTGAAGAGCTGTAATACAGCGAAACCGTCTGTCTACATATGACTCTCTCTCTCTCTCTCTCTCTATCTATATATATATATATATATATATATATATATATATATATATATATATATATGTCTTGGTTATGAGGATAAACTCTGATCGGGAGACGTGAAGTTTTGAGGAGCGTAGAACCACTTTATAATGGTTGTTAGCGATATATTAAAAGTATTACATCAACTTTATTTCTCGTCTTGATTTATTATTAAAAGAATGAGTGCTGTAGACGTTGTATCATTAGCGTGATAATGGTTTTGATATTAGGCTATTGAGATGATTTATTGCCAATGTCTAAACCGTGAAAAACTTATCTTGGAAATGATTACATGACAAATCAGATTCTACAAGAATTCAGGGGAGATTACTCTCTACCCACCCAGACACACAGACTGATTTAGAGGAGAAAGGAGGTAAAAAAAAAAGAAAATAAAAGTAAAGAGGTTAATAATAGAACTTATACTGAAAAGAAAGAAAGAAAGTTTTGATACAGGCATCACGTTTTGTCGATGAAAATTCACCCTAAACGCTCATCATATTCAATCGACACTCAGCAGTCCTTGAAACGCGCGTGCCGTTCATAAATCTCAACCCGAACTAAAAGGTCGCCAACAGCCTAAAGAACATGTCCTGGGCTTCGATTTGCATGTTTGCCGAGAGTTGTACATTATTTAATGTAGGAATGTTGCTCGAATTTGTCGGCTATCTTAAAGATTGTAAAGACATTGCAACGATCCCGATCTCTATCAAGTGTCCCGTAACCCATTAGTGCCGTAGGGACACCAACGTTACAAACGTATTTTATAAAGAACCACGCTTGATAACTGAATACGAGATAGCACTGGACTCGTTGGTAGACTGCCTATCGTTAGGTTGGCTGCATTTTCTTAGAAAAGTCAACAACATCTACCGCCCGGGTACTATCCGAAACCAACTCGTATAGGCCTGTTATTTAATGGGTCCTCCCGATGTCATCAGTTTCCAACTAGGTATAAATCCAGATGACACTAACATTTGCTCCTGTCTCAGCAGCAAGTCCGACAGGTCGGACAAAGTAAATCTGGTAACTGCTCTTAGAAAGGACCGCCGATCAGTGATTAACTGGGGCAAGAAATGGCTTTTAAATTTTAACGCCTCCAAAGTAGAACTTTCATTTAATTACCGCAGAAATTTTTTTCCGCTTACCATCAGTATGGCTGATGCTAAACTCCAGGAGATCAACATTCTACGTCTTCTTGGCCTCACGTTTTCCACTGACATGAAGCGGAGTAACTATATCGAATCAATTGCTACGTCTGATGCAAGGAAAGTTAGTTTACTGTGTCGGGCCAGAATATTTTTCTAGTCATAATCCATCTTTCACATTTATAAATCTACCATTCGTCTGTGTATTGGATATTGTTGCCATATCTGATCTGGTGCTCTTGTTGGTGAGTGTGGATGTGCGGTAGTGTAATGAATAATTTGAGAAGTCGGAGAGTCAAGTTCCAATTACAGTGGAATCCGTTACATTCACTTACGCACAAATACCCTTGGGGAAGATATTAATTCTTTCCCACACCCGGCTGTGGACAGAATGGGCCTTATACCCTTGTTTGGCAACCAGTCTAGGAGAATGTATTCGGTTCTTCTGAAAGAGTCTTGTTATAGATCTGCTCAAGTTTTCACCGCTATAATGAAATAATATTTAATCACCATAGAGAATCTTTTCTGTCTGCCACCAGCATGGCTGCTGCTAGAGTCCAAAAGAAAAAGTCTCCACATCTCCTTAGCCTTACGTTTTCTCACGTTTTGAAATAGAAAGACTATATCGAATTGATTGCTACATCTACTATAAGGAACTTTGGTTCATTTGTGTCGTGCCAGAATATTTTCTCGTCATAATCCATCTTTCACATTTATAAATCTAGCATTCGTCCGTGTATTGAATATTGTTGCCATATCTGATCTGGTGCTTCTGCTGTGCATCTCTAGATTCTTGACAAAATCCAAAGAAGAATCGAGCCTGACCCCTCATCGTGACTTCGGTCACTTCCTTACCGATGTGATGTGGTTAACCTCTGTCTGTTCTACAAATATTTCCATGGTAACTTTAATGAGCCTTTTCCTTGGTGCCCTAACTACATACATTTAAGGGGGCTACTTGACTGGCAACTAGGTCCCACTAATGTTGAAATAAGTAAATCCAACCGCCACTTCTACTTCAGCAGTTCCTTTTCTCGCACTTCCTGCCTGTGGAATTCCCTTCCGTTTACTTACTTCCCTGGTAACCACAAACTTCAAAAATTTAAATGCAACATCAATCGCCATCTTCTATCTTCTTGGACCCTATTTATTTTTTTGTCCTTTCTCCAAACCGCTCTCTTCTCGGTCTTCATTTCTATTGCACTTTTACTTCCTGTAACCCTTGCGTACTAGCGGCATTTCCGTGTTGCTTGGAGTAAAATGATTAAGAAGGCGTAATCATAACATCATAAAATATGCCGATGCTACTTTACTGATAGAAGGATAACTGGAAATCTCTTAAATAAGAAAGTAAATAAAGCAAAAGCACTATTAACCGTAAAACATAATGCATGGTTATCAGCAAAAGAGACAGCACAACATACGAACTACACGTTGGGGACATCTGCTTATTTCTGTAGTGTAATAGAAAAACGACGGACGTTTGAAATTCGAAGACGGATGGAAAAAAGAAATGTGCCTTCCAGAATTTAAAGAAGGTATTCCCAAAAATGATAATATCATTCAAAGTTTCTTGATAAAATCCAAAAAAGAATCTGTAATGTTATCGGAACTGACCTGGTATCTTGGCTGCAGTCATATTCACCACCGTAACGTAGTTTCTTTCGCTATGAATGTTTTCATGCTAATTGTTCTAAGGAGCTTTTCTCTGTAGTAGCTCTACTTTAGGAATTTAAGAGCATTACTAGATTGACAGTTAGGTCTCATCATTTTAAAGTTTAAATGCCTAAGTGTAACCGTAAGTTTTAAGGGAATTTTCTCGCTAGTGGAACACTATTACAGTCTCTTGTTTTCCAGTCGAGTTTGATCTTCAATAACTTAAATGGAATGTGAATGGTTATCTTTTATCTTTTTTAATTCCTGTTCTTTTATTTTTCTCTCTGCTTAAAGATTATTTTTATTTTCTTTTTCTCTCTTATTCTTTCACAATTAGTAACCCCTGGCATTATTGCCGTGCTTCGAGTGAAATGATAAAAAAAAAAACAATAAAAAATAGTTCAAACTAAATTATAACATTTAATCTTTTTCATGCCAGTGAATTCTGGACAATTCGCCGCAGATGAAAGAATAACGACAAAGATGCAGTTCTACAGACGAATGCTAACACAGCCATAGGATGAAAATATCAGCAATGAAGATGCTTTAAGAAAAAATAGGGACGACAAGGAAACTGTTATTTATAATTATATAATAAGGAAAGAAGGCCTTGAATATTTAACACCCAAGAACTGTAAACACTGTCTGGAGTGGCACAACAGCCTAAATCCGTTTCACAGACAAACACAAATTACTAAATGAACGATCAAAATACTTACACGAAAACAAATTTTTACTACGTTTCTTAAAAATAGAAAACTTAAAACGAATATCTTGTAAAATACCAACATAGAAAAATATAAATATATGCACTATATACAACGCAGATTCTGTAACCTACTTTAGACAAAGCTAATACTTTAAAGAAATAAAAGGCCCGAAATAAATAATAAATAAAGAAAATAAAGAAACAAAACAATAAACACATTCAGTAAATAATAAACAGAATAACAAACTACGAATGAACGCATGAACACAAATAACTGGAATAATAATCAACGAAAAATAATTAATTAATCAAAAATGAATAATGAACAACATTATAAAATCGCTATAAATAACCACCTTTGAATCGACAATTATTCTACTCAATATCCCTTAGAATAATTTTAAACATAACTGTTTTCGTCCCCACCACAACAACTGCCAGAATAATACAAGAGACCTTACTACCCATAATGCACCACTAACCAGCATGTATAAAAAGTCGAGCTAAAACACAACGCACATTTACGGTAGATTACGCTGAAACATGAAACAGACTCTCGCCACTTGTAGTCGACCCCAGCTCTATCATTCATATTTAGCACTTTTACCTGTAAATATTGTATACCTTAAAACACACACACACATATATACACACACACACACACACACACATATATATATATATATATATATATATATATATATATATATATATATATATATATATATATATATATATATATATATATATATATATATATATCAATTCAGGCTTATATTTACTTTAGTCGTCTTTTGTAATTTACCATAATCCCCAGTGAAAAGTTGTTAAGAAAATGAGGACGATAAACGAAGCTATTTTCTTTCTTTACCCGGTATATTAATTCAGGACGTTGCCGGTTCATTCGTGTCGTAAAGAATTTTTCCCTCGTTTCCCAGTGTCCCCCGTTCTCACGTTGCCTAATCTACGAGTATTCGCTCTGTTTGGTTTTTAACTTCATAAACGAATGGGGAAAAGTAAACAAATTAGGATTGCAACCCTGACGTAATTTGTTAGGGCTTCAGGCCTGATAATGCAAACTGCATATGGCTCTTTTGTTTGGTGGCTTACAAGAGACGCTCACATTATTCGTCCTTATAATTCAGCCAGAGTGAGGAGATCAAAAAAGCTTGAAAGGACCTTTTGCGTGATATATTATACACCGTAATATAAATAGGCGTATACATATATTACCATGTTAACATATAAACACATCCGTTCATATAGGTGAATTCATCTGTTCTCCTTGACATAGACATGCGCAGCCAGACGCAAATAAACACAGATATATACACATACGTGTCTATATTTAAAATATATATATGCGTTTATGTCTGTGAATCTATATATACGTGGTGTAGATTGATCTAGTTTGGTGCTTCTGCTATGTATTTAGATATTCTTGATAAAATAAAAGAAAGAATCTGCAATAATATTTGTTTTAACCTGGCATCTAGGCTTCAGTAACTTTCCCAACACCGTAACGTAACTTAGCTGCGCCCTTTCTATAAATATTTTCATAGGAATTGTACTGGTGAGCTTTTCACTTTTGCGGGCACATTGACATTACGAATTTCAGAGCGCAGTACCTGATTGGCTGCTAGGTCTCATTATTTTACTCATTAAATAAAAAGATGTGACCGTAAGTTCTATGCTAACAGTTTTTTTCTCTAGCACTTCTTGCCTGTGGAACTTTCTTCAGATCTCTTTTTTAACGTCACTTAACAGGAAAACAATACAAGAATGTTTTAAAGGTTCAATAGAAAAAATACGCGAATCGAGGGAGTTCTCAGCGAATAATTTGTACATATGTTCTTCAGAAAAACACGCGAATATTCGTGGTTTCTGCGAATAACAAGTACATATGTTCTAAAGAAAAATCCGCGAATGCGTAAAGCCGCGAATGTGTGAAGCCGCGAAAGCTCAAACGCGAATAGGCGGGGGCTCACGGAATCTTTCTTCAATAATGTTGTTGTTGCTTTTTCTTTTTTCTCATATTCTTTCACACTCAGTATTACCTTGCGTCTTAGTGACTTTTATTGACTTGCTTGGAGTAAAATGACACAAACCAATAATAATAATAATAATAATAATAATAACAGCAACAAAAGCAATAATACTAGTAATAATAATAATGATAGTAGCAATAACAATAATAATAATAATAATAGCAGCAACAAATAGACGAAATAAAAAAAGGTTAAAACGTGTTTTCTGATGAAAAATAGCTGAAAAAGTAAAGATTAAACAAGGGAGATAAAAAAGAAAACATGCAGAAACACGTGAAAATACAAATAAATAAATAACGATTATAGTTTCGGTTTGTACGATTACTGAAAAGAAAGTATGGAATAATAATAATAATAATAATAAATATATTAATAATAATAATAATAATAATAATAATAATAATAATAATAATAATAATAATAATAATGTGGCACATGGGAACATCAACAATTCCTGTTGTAGTTGGAGCCCTTGGACTGGTTGGAAAAGATTCCAATAGGCTGATTGAAGGGATCCCTGGAAGTCCATGCCTCAAAGAGATACAAAAAATTGTTCTGACAAGTACAGCCCACACTTTACGAAGGGCTTTATCTATGTAATTATTTTTTTTTTTTTTTTTTGCAGTGGAAAGTGTCATGATGCCATTTCTAACCTTAGGTCCCTGGGCGGGACCCGGAAAGAAATGTGTAAACGCCAGATATCAAAGGAAATAATAATAATAATAATAGCAACAAAAGCAATAATACTAGTAATAATAATAATAATAGTAGCAATAACAATAATAAAACATTATAATAATAATAGCAGCAACAAAAATGATAATAATGATAACAACAATAGTACTACATTGGCAGCTAGGTCTCAACATTTTACATTTTAAATGGCTACATGTAACGTCAAGTTCTATGCTAACAGTTTCTTCTCTGTGGAACTCTCTTCAGGCCTCTTGTTTTCCAGTCAACTTTGATCTTCAAAAAATGCAGTGTCAATCATTATCTTCTCTCTTCTTAATATCTGTTCTTTTATTAGCATCTCTCTTCAATAACGTTTTTCTTTTTGTCTTTCATATTCAGTAATACCTTGAGTCTTAGAGACATTTATTGACTTGCTTGGAGTGAAATCATGCAAACCAATAATAATAATAATAATAATAATAATATATATATATATATATATATATATATATACATATATATATATATATATATATACTTTTAAAATCACAAGGTTAGTTGAATCCCGCTACCTTGATTTCAACCTTGCGGTATCCTCCTCCTCCTCCTGATTTTTAAAGTTAAAAGCTCTATATGTTATTTTTACTTTTGTTTTTTTCACACGTGTGTTGAGCACTTTTTAATACTAATGTCTCCTGGTCTGATTCAACTCTGACCATTAACCTTATATATATATATATATATATATATATATATATATATATATATATATATATATATATATATATATATGTATGTATATACAGAATTGTTTGATAAAAGTGACTCACCTGATTTTTTTTACTAAATGTTCTCTTCTCCGATGAAACGTAAGTTGAGCTAAATTCAAAGGATAAGCGGTCTAAAATCCAAAGAAGAAGCTTTGAAAGCTGTTTGAATTTAGCAGTAAGTACTGTCAAGCATCCGTTCAGTATAATGTTCTGGGGATGCTTTTCTTTTCCTGGAACTGATTTCTTAAAACCTACTGAAAAGACCCTCAGGAGCGAGCAGTACAAGAGAATTTTAGAGACTTCTCTTCCTTCTGCTGAAAGGGTGCAAATCAACTCCACCAAGCTCATTTTTATGCAGGATAATGCTCCCTGTCACGAATAAAAATTGATGACGGAATACTTTGATGAGAAGCAGGTGAGTGTTTGACATGGCCTCTCCAATCTCCTGACCTCAACACCATAGAAAACTTATAGAGCAGGCCCTCGAGAAAGCAGTTGAGCAACAAAGAGGATTTGATTGTGAATTTCATATCCGAATGGATTTCAATGCTTGGAAATGAGATTTGCCAGAACCTGATCAAGTCAATGCTAAAAAG
>OZ038476.1:41812332-41814832 GCA_964036315.1 Acanthosepion esculentum | reverse complement strand
AAAATATCAGCGTTTTGCCTACTCTTAGCATATCATTATGCCACCGAAACAGTTCTAATGGAGGAACCATATTTTGCGAAGACAAGCCGATTGCAGGTTTAATAGACATCTTGGATCAGATTGGAGCTAAATTGGTACACAACTGAAGATAACGATCAACGTTCTTTTTTCTTTTATCTGCTTTTTTCCCCCCTTTCTTTTATTCTTCTCTTCCGCTAAGGATGTAGTCCAAAACTTTGTAGTATGATTTTTGATGTTGTTGTTGTTGCTGTTGTTGTTGTTGTTGTTGTTGTTGTTGTTATTGTGAACATAGAATTGGTTTTCCACGTGTCGTGCGTAAGTAAGGAATGCCACAGAGCCTGCACGTTCTGAAGAATTCCAATATCTAAAGTTTTTTGGGGAAATTTTTTTTTTACCTCAGAGCCACACAGAATTACTGACGTAATAAGAGACTTGAATAAGAAAATATTTCGTATTAGAAGGATCCAAATGCAGATAAATGAATGAAAGAGAGAGAGGGGGGGAGAGAAGAGGAGAGAGGGAGAGGACGAATTAAAGAGTGCATAAAAGAGATAAAACAAATATAATTACGGAGGGAAAGAAAGATTGGGGAAAGAGGGGGGTGAAAATGTCTGTAAATAGAAAAGTAAAAAAGAAAAGAGAAGAAATCAATGAACGCAACGGTAGATTAAATGAAAAAGAAAACAAAAAAAAAAGAACTATCTAAAAATATTTTAGTAGAAAGAAAGACTGAAAATAAAAGAAAGGAAGTTGTGAGATCCGGGGATGGGAAATGATAGATAGATAGACAGATAGAGAGATAAATAGATAGATATGAAGAGACTGATATATATATATATATATATATATATATATATATATATATATATATATATATATATAGATATGAACAGACTGATATATATATATATATATATATATATATATATATATATATATATATATATATATATATATATACATATCAGTCTGTTCATATCTATCTATCTCTCTATCTCTCTCTCTCTCTCTATATATATATATATATATCAGTCTGTTCATATCTATCTATCTATATATATATATATATATATATATATATTTATATATGTATATATATATCAGTCTGTTCATATCTATCTATATATATATATATATTTATATATATATATATATATATATATATATATATATATATATATATATCAGTCTGTTCATATCTATCTATCTATCTCACTCTATATATAGAGAGATAAATAGATAGATAGATAGATAGATAGATAAATATGAACAGACTAAAATAAGTAGGTATAAAGAGATAGATATATAGATAAATAGATAGATAGATAGATAGATAGATAGGTCTGAACTGACTAAAACAAGTAGGTATAAAGAGATAGATAGATAGATAGATAGATAGATAGATAGATAGGATCATAATGAGATAGCATACAAAATAATAGAAAACATGCATTTTTAGAAAAACGCGAAATAGGAAGTAAAAAGATTTAACCGAGAATGAAGTTACCAACGACATAAATGGAACACAGCAACGTAAACCCTGAAAAGAGATGTTATAATATAAAATATATATATATATATAATCAGGTACCGATATGATTTAGTAACGCCTTATAAACCTCTGTGATAATGAAGGAGAGCGATGGCATCTTTACGATTGTATCTTCGTTGTTCCTTGTGTCACTAATCTGGCTTCAGCTGCAGCAATTAATATTACAAACCAATATCGAGACAAGATTTGGACGCTAATTTTGATGTCAGGCACGCTTACATTATCCAGTCCGGTGCAAGACAATCTTTTAAAAATCTGGCTTCATGCCAATAGTTATTTTAGTTGCTTGCGATGTTCGTAGAAATCGTCTTCATTTCGAACCTTGGAAGGCATTCGCTTTAGGCTCGATTATATTAACAGCATTAATAAATTTATTTATTTCCAACAGCTGTCTATCTATCTGGCCTAAATATAATCAGTTAGCTCAACGTGACATTAAAGTATTTTTCATGGGTCACGGTAGTGTGGAACTGTACGTCCACACACACACACACACTCACACATGTCAAATACCCTTACACACATATGTTCACATATGTTAAATTCATTGTACATGCAATAAACGAATGTGCTATGTTAAATGTTCACTGATTGGTCTGATACGGCCAATCAGAAATAAGGTAAGTAACTATCATTTTTTTACCGCCAAATTGCAAGAATGTTTGAAGTGCTATATAAACAATTGCCCGCGAAATATCGGACAGTTGCGGCACAAACATCGGTTAGGACAGTTCATTCCTGCAGGACCAGACATGAAACAACACCAGTCAAACACTTCGCCCAACTCATTCGTCCATATTAAAACTTTCGTCAAACACATTTGGTACGAAGAACTTTGTCTAAACAATTAACATGGACAGTGTAACGAACATTACTAAAAGCATTTGAGATATAACTTTCCCACAGCTAACGGGAGGCAACTATGAC
>OZ038476.1:41802332-41807332 GCA_964036315.1 Acanthosepion esculentum | reverse complement strand
GGGAAAGTAATTGACGTCGAGATACCAGCTCATGGCCAGTAAAATTACAGACTCTTCATTGGATTTCGTTGAGAATATTGAGATAAATACTAGGATACCCTTAGCAGCAATAACCACTGCACGGACGAATGGTAGATATATAAATATGCAAGATGGATTCTGACGAGAAATAATTGTCTGGCAAAACACAGTGCATCAACATTTCTAACAGCAGACCCAGCAATTGATTCAATATAAGCACTCAACGTCATGTCAATTGAAATATGTGAGCCCAAGAAAGCGCAAAGCGTCGTTCTCTTGGTGGTTAGCATCAGCCATGTTGATGGCTCTCTATTCTGATTGAAAGAGTAAGCAAAACAAACACATACTTTTATTATTATATACGGAAGAAGATGGTCCATAAACGAAGAATATGATTCACAAACATATATTTGCTCTGTTATGAAGAAAAAATGTTAATATTAATATTTCCGTAATTACGTATTAGTTTAGCTATATAATAAATGTGAATGTAAGCGTGTCACTATGTCTCCTTTTTTTCAGTTAAAGGGAGACAACTCTCTAACTTTCAAAAGCTCATGTTACAGAAATGTTGGATTCCCAATTTTCATTACTGCAATTGTTTTTGGCGTTTTTTGCGTGATTTCTTGCGACGACTTGTTTTTGTACGAATTTTTATTTAAATAACTTTGAAATAAATTTAGGAATAATCGAAATTAATTTCGAAATCCAGCAAAAATCACTCATGAAATAAAAATAATTGCTTGTACGGAAAGTAAAGACATCTGGACATCAAATTGTCTTGAAATTATTTGGTGGCAGAAGAATTATCGTTGAACTTTTACAAGGTCAGCTTAAATATAAATGCAATGCGTTGGTCAATTTTAATTTCTTCTGTAGTTTATTGTTGCCCATCGCATACGGCAGCAATATGCCTGAAAATGAAATTTCCAAAATGAAATTGCCTCCAACGGAGGACCAGATTGCAATCAAAAGATCCAAGGCTGTGGTGAGGTAAAGAAATTCCCGTGCAAATGAAAACCCAGATCAAACGGCAGACAGGAGAAATTGCAATGATGAAAATATGCAAAACTTAGGGACTCACACTTCTGAACAAGCCGAAGACCCACTCAAGAGCGCTCCACAGCAGTAGCTTAAATACCGGCCGATAGGGTAGCTCTTAAGCTATTACACACACACACACACACACACACACACACCCACACACACACACAGACAGACACACACACACACCCATATATATATATATATATATATATATATATATATAAGTGAGCATTGAATTCAACACTCAGAGGTGACAGGCTGTTTCATGCCAGACGCAATCGTCGGGCGACCTGACAGCATTAAACAGCCTGTCGCTTCTGAGTGTTGACTTCAATGTTAACTTTTATATTTACATACGCTCTATTTCTGATATTGAGCACTTTATCCCATAAATATAGTACACTTTAAAACCATATATATATATATATATATATATATATATATATATATATATATATAAATTTTGTCCTGGGAAACATTCTTGATTCCTTTTTACTATTATCAAATGATGCAGCGGAGCGACAAAGTTAAAGTTGTCTGCTATTAAATAATGGTCTAAGAATTACATAAATTACCCTATTAAGTCTACGATTCTATCAAAGTTCTCATCTTTTAAATATACAGCAGAGCGCACGCGAAATAGATAGTTTGAAAGGAAAATCACGAACCCCAATTAAAGCGACTTGTGTTTATTTTTGAAGATACTTTATTTTTATTTTTAAACCTTTGTGCTGCAGACCAACCGGTTCAACTCACGGATAATATTAGAAATCCCACAAAAAGTTTAATAATGGTTGGAGACAAAATATAAAAAAAATGTCGTTAACTATAGACAGTATGTAGCGTTGGAATATCTTCAATGTTGAAGAATTTTTCATCAAGCCGAAGGCGATTTCCAAAACGATGATAATTTGCCAAATCAATCAATATTATTCAGATGATAATGTATGAGTATATATGTCTCAGATTCAGTTTCTATTTTGAAATATTGACAATGAATTTCAGTACCAGACTGATTTTAAAACAAATTATTAACATTTTTAGTTATTTCAATTCCAGTATATATTCTGTCTTTCTGATCGCAAATGCACCGCTTTTGATAACATAAAAGTTCCCCCTGTATTTGCACTTAATATTACAGTCATTTGGACTTTTTATTATCATTCCATCCTAAGCAATGCGATAAAGTCTCTAAGATGCTTACTGAGCGTGAAAGAACCCGAGAAAACCGCTGTTGACGATGGAGAACAATAAAGGAACAGGATTCAAAGACATAAAATACGGTTGACATTGTATTTAAATTTCGAAGCAAAAATTCAGAAGAGTTCCGCGTGCAAGAAGCGTGAGGGAAGAAACTATTGAAATAGAACTTACGGCTACATCTAGCAATTACAACTGTATAAATGATTCGATCTATCTGCCAGTCTAGTACAGCGCTTAAATTCGTGAAGTCAAGGTACCAAATAGGAAATTTATTTTTGTAAAATACAAAGCATGTGGCATAAGGCCAGAAGGGGGGTAGGCTGGTCTTCATCTGTCTTATAATTAGACTTAGCTAGCCACAATCTCTGACCCAAACATACCACGGTATTCCTTACGCCAAAACAACCCCTTCTTAACATTCTTAGTACAGCTGGTATAATGCCTCAGGGTGTCTATGAAGTCCTAACTAGTTCCCCTATGTACAATTTGTCTGTGGGGCGTGTGGAATATAAATAACAATAGGAAAGCGATATTTATTCTGTTAAAATACACAGAAATGTGGCACAAGGCCGAGGGGGCATTGGGGAAAAAGGACGGTCTTCTTCTGTCTTAACTATAACTTAGCTAGCCGCAAACACTGACCCAATCGTACGAACAATATTCCTTACACCAAAACAACACATTCATACGTGCCTTTCTTACTACAACCACCATAATAACTCACTGTCTCTACGAAAATAATAACTAGTCCCCATATTTACAATTCAGTGTCTGTGGGAGGAGAGGAATAAAATAACAATTCTAAAAACTAACCACAATGAGTATTTACAATATGAATAGAAAAAAAATTTACAAGAAACTAAAGAAAATAATATTAGTAATAAAAACCCCCACAATCACTAAATATGGCAGAAATACCAGTTCACTGGCCGAAATCAATGCGGGACTATAATAGTATAAAACATTCATTCATCCCAAGCACACACACTGACACGCACTCAATCAAACACAACGACAAATACGAAAACACTCATGCGAAAAGAAAGGCATCCACCTACGAACTGACATCACTAACTACCTAACGAGGGAGGGGATGGGGAATTAAACTTAAAGAAAAAAATAGGGACACGAATAAAAGGGGGCAATGAGCATACAATAGGAAAGCTCATTAAAACAATTGCCATGATAATATTTATAGAAAAGGCACAGGAATCTACGTTAGGGCGTTGGGAAAGTGACTGAAGCCGCGATGTCACATGAGGACGGGTAACATTTTAGACCCTCTTTGTATTTTTTCAAGAATCTCCAGATACATAGCAAAAGCACCAAAACACATGTGACTAGCAAATGTGTAAGATAGTCTGATCTGAAAAAATTATCTAGAACGACACAATATGCCAAATTTCCTAGTATCTCACTTAGGAACTGATTCATTAAACGAAATTACGAATAGCCTATGGCGTAGAGATAACTTATTTATATAACAACCCAACTTATTTCAGACCCAGGAAGTATTTTTTAGATTTCTTTTGTGAAAGAAAAGCGAGTGTATCACGCCACCAAATACATTAGCTTCAAGAATAGCAAGAGAAAATGTTTAAGGTGATCTTTTCTTATCTGCTCAAACATTAACAACCAGTGTCAATTTGACAGCGTTATTTATTCAGTATGACGGATCCATCGTATTTCTAGGTGACTCTAAGTGGTTATATTTTTATTCCATTTTGATATTGTTTGAATTACGTGACAGCAGATAACAGATCACTGATACCTCCGTGATTTGACCAAAGTATTGCATTTTTGATACAGAAACGATTTACCAAGCACTTTTAAAATTACACATGATAAAGAGACTGATGCGGTTCATGTCTTTCTGAGAGAGTTTCACCCGCTAAATAGTTAAAACATATTGACGTCAAAGTTCTGATTAATATATAAAAAAACATTGCTAGGGCTATTTCTTATTATTAGATACTCTTAGGCACGGTGGGGTAATGGATAGTGGCTCGGATTGAGAAATTGGAGAGTCGAGTTCGAATTCCAGTCGAATTCATTACATTCATACGTGCTAACACCCTTGGGAAAGGTATGAATCCTTCTCCCCCTGGGTTTTATAGTCTTGGATGGCAACTGGTCTACCGCAGAAAGAAATGTCAACCTACTGTGGGGAAAAATCTACCTCTTCAGTCATGTATAAAAAGATACATGATCGCCACATATCTATGTACCAGATTCAAGTTCCATCTAGGATAGTCGTAGAGGTGGGATTTGTTCAACTTATAAAAGAAGCATTCCACCGGGAATTATTTACTCCTGTCTCAAGTCTGATCAGTTCCATGCAGTCATATTGTCAGCTGATCTCAAAAATGACCTACAATCTGTTGTTAAATGGAGCAAGGGATGGCTTGCTAATTTCAACGCCTCCAAAACAAAACTAATATCTGTTAATCAGCTGAGAAACTTCTTTATGGCTTCCATCAGAAAGGCTGATGATAACCTCGAGGAGAATGACTCATTGTGTCTTCTCGAGCTAATGTCTTTTGGTCGTTTACACAGTGAGAAATGAATGTAAATTAGGGTTATGGTCCAATATCCTCGCACCACGGTTATGATCCAAAGTTAGGACCAAGCAAGAACAACACGAACACAAGAGTAGAAAATAACAAAGATATATTACAACAGAAATATAATACAAGAAGTTGAAGGTGTTAGTATTAACTGTCAGTCTG
>OZ038476.1:41787332-41797332 GCA_964036315.1 Acanthosepion esculentum | reverse complement strand
GTACTTTCAATCTCATCCAAGTTCAAAATAAGAATAAGCTATATGATCAAAATATAAGAATCCCTCTTTACATTTGAATTCTTTCAGTCTAAAGTAAAATTTACGATTCTTTTCATTCATAAGAAATATATAACATCCTAAAACGCTGTGAAGAATATTTATATAAAAATATGGCTTTAATATAAACCTTATTTTAGTAGGTAGAAGTGTTTGAATAGATCTCCTTCTTAAGTTACAAATTCTGAAATGAAAGTATCGGAAATTTTATAAAAGTATAGATAGTATATCAACACCCTATGGGTCATTTAATGTCGAATGAAGTAATAAAAATATGATATATGTTATTCTGCTTTCACATTTGAATACATGGTAGATGATACTCAGCTTTTGTGTATATATATGTTTCTGTGGACATAATTACTGGATGCGGTGATATGTGTGTTTTATATTTTCGTTTTGTTGAAATTATATTTTGGAATTGATCTCTTTATTTGTAGGATATTGTATGGATTAATGTCATGAAAGAGTTAGCTTACATGTTGGTTGTTTGAATTTGGTTAATGGTATATCGACCTCTATGTGCTATTTAATGCTGAAATCTAAATATTTAGTACGAGATTTGTATGCTTTCAACTACAATAATATATTGTAGGTACTTTCGCTCTAAAATATATTGTTGGTCATTTTACTATAAATATGTATTGTTGGTAATTGATTATATAAAAAAATGTATTGATAGAATTTTTACTATAAAATGAATTTTTATACTTTCATATATATATATATTTGCTTTTGTTTGGGGATTCACTATTTGCCGATAGCTGGGTCCCTAACAGGTGCTACCACCTCGTGTCAGGGTAGACCTGGGAACAACAGCAATTAAAAGGTAGTTTCACGCTCCTCAGATCCTCCATTCTTTCTATTAGCGGCTTCAGCGAAATAATTTTTATGCGCAGGAAAGTGGATAAAACATTTCCGTAACTGTGTATGTAGTTATTATCTGAATTTCGAGCAAATATATTTATTGTATAACGTTCGATCTATGTATTTTTTTTCAAACACTATATCCCATCAGAACGTGACGAACATGGTTCTCCACAGTTTCCTTTTTCTTTCTTCTCTGTCAATTGCTAAGACTTGGGAAAGATAAAGGAGTAGTACCTTTACCTCCTGGATGGTTTTACTTTTTCTCGTCAGGCTCAGTGACGTGATCGGGAACAACCCCTAGATTGTATGCCCCTAAGACTCAAGTATGCGGCCTAGTACTGAGAAATGTGAGAATGGAAGATATTTTAAGTATGTAAAAATATGGGAAACCTGAAATAAACACTTCATTCAAACTGAATATAAAGTAAGTTTTTCTTTCACGTTTTCATTGGATGCCCTCCCGTTACGGATGCCCGGGGCAATCGCAATCTCTGCCCCCACTTCTACACTCTACTGGTAAAGATACAACGCAAGGATAGAGAGCCAAGCATATTGTACTAGTTAATCCATAGCGAGGAGAGTTAACTATATTGTATAACATACCATTTTGTTCCATTTTTTTCAGCGTGATAGACACTCCAAAATGCGCTTTTCGCAGTCTCTTGGGTAATTAACTTTTATTTTTAAGAGTTCTGTAAAGAGTAGCATATATAATAATATGGGAGTATAATATTTGTAGAATTCGACAGACTTGTGAAAATCTCTCATCCAAGCTGAAAAAATTGCCTGGTCACTGAATACGCTTATCTAGACGAAATAAGTTAACCATTCGCTGAATAAATCCTGGATGCTTTTTAAATGAGTATTGCTTTATAAATATTCGAAAAGAATATTTAATAACTCTTAAAATACTTACTTATTCCGAAGTATTTAATTCGGGAAGCAATTCGTAGGTATGTTCAAAAAATAGAAAGAAATGAAATCTGAAGAAAAGACATGAAAATGCAAAATTATAGACACCAGGTTTTCGTACTACTGGCTTCAAAATAGTTCAGTATTGTCTCTCTCTCTCTCTCTTTCAATATGTATGTGTGATGTGTGCATGTGTGTGTATGCGTGTATATGTGTGTGTGCGCGCGTGTGTGTGTTTCACAAATATAGGGAGAAACTAAGTCACCAAAATTAAATCCTACCTTATTGCCATACATTGCGATGTTCGCCAGTCGAGGTCTGCAGTGAAAGAGTTTTTTGTTGTTTTTTGTTGTTTTTTAATTCTGTGCTGCTTATATAATGATGCAACACGTGACTACTTCAGTATTCCGCGACTACGTATCTATGGGGAAGTCGAATCCATCTTTTGCAAAATATTTTTATTTATTTATTTATCCACGTGGGAATATAAGCGTTACATTTTAAATTGATATCATAATCAGCTGTTTGTTTTTTCGAAAGATAAGCATTGTACATGATTCAATTTCACTATATGCACATTATATTTTGGGGATGCAGACCAACCTTTGGTGCAGTCAGCATTGTTTCGTTTCGTTTGCCTCGTTATTTCTTGAGTTTGATGTTGGCAAAAATCTATTTTGCTTACCTTCTACAATTCCTTTCAAAAGCAGAACATACATTTTTTTAGTTATTTCACCCCCCCACACAAAGGTTATAAAGCCATTAAGACGCAAGGGGTGTCAAATGATATGAAAAAATGAAAACATTATTAAGGAGAGAGGACAATAAAATAAAAAAACAGGTTTTAAAAGAAAATGACTAACCTTGCATTTAAATCGTTGAAAATCAAGTCTGAAATTCTAAGCATTGAAGACACTAATCTAGTACTGCACTTAAATTTGTAAAGTCGAGTTACCAATGAGGAAAGTTCACCAGAAAAAAAAAATTACTGTGCGAATATTTATAGAAAAAGCACAGGGAAGTTATGCTAAGGCGGTGGAAAAGTGACTGAAGCCGAGAGATCAGTTCAAGATCGATAGCATTGCCGATTTTTCTTTGGATTTTATTAAGATTCTCTAAATGCACAACAGAAGCAAGAGACACATGTGACAGAAATATTCAATGCATAGACAAATGGTCGACTTTTAAATATGTAAGATAGTTTCTGAGGAGAAAGAGAGCACGCCACAATGGAGCAGTTTTCCTATCAGCAAACTTAGCAATGGATTCAATTTAATCTTTTCCCTTCATAACAGAGGGGGAACATGAATTGGAAAAGATTCAATGCGTCACTCTAAATATTATTGCACAGCTAATTTTGTTAAGCACCAAATGCTGATCTTAAACCTGTAGAGACGAAATGTTATTGAAACAATTACAGATTCGTAATCAGTTTAACGTCAGCTTACGCCTTTTAGGGATTTTTCTAGTGGAGTTCCTAAAGATCTATTTTCTATCCTCTGACAGCAGGGAATGCTTTTTTGTCATAATAAAACGAATTCGCTGTCAGACACTAGCGCATCTGTTTATCTTGCTTTCAGTGTTTGTTGTGTTACTGATCTTCACCCAATACAAGAAACAAGAGAAACTGAAAGTGAATAGTTACTGGGTGAGATTGCTTCATGGTGATTTTCTAAGTGTAGCGTAGATGTGGCACAAAGATGGTGCTTCCATAAACAATATTGGTGCATATGAAACTTTTGATTGCATGAACGTGGTCGATAAGTATTTTTAACATCTATCTATCTCTCTCTCTCTATCTCTCTCTATCTATCTCTCTCTCTCTCTATATATATATATATATAGAGAGAGAGAGAGAGAGAGAGAGAGATAGTAGTACTCGTTTAGAAAAACCTCGGATAGCTCAACTTGTAGTAGAACAAATCAGTACCCGATATATATATATATATATATATATATATATATATATATATATATATATATATATATATACCCAATGCGATGAGAACGAAAGTAATATATAAATTCTAACGTTCGCAACGTTAATTCAAAAAAGAGCTCGATACAGGTTGTAGAGCGATAATTATTTATTTATTATAATTTTATCATATAGACAAAACCATTTTACCCACGACAAAGATGCAACTTGGTTTCAGTGCATTTTAACTGCACATCTACGGGTGAGGGTCGGAAATGGTTATGAACGATCCTGTTTGTAGGCAAGCCCGGATGTAAAGCGACACTTCCTATTTTCCATTTTTTGAGAAGAAAAATGTACTTACAAAATATACATAAATTATCTAAGTGAAACAATAGTGGTTGTTGACAGCAGTTTGGTGTTGGGTGGACCGGGTAGTTAATGTTGAATGGTGTGTGGACATTTTTAACTGTAGTTACTCTAAAAAAATCAATAGAGGAAACAGAATAATTTGGTATACACCTCCCTTCAAGAAGTTTGTCCGTACCAAATTAGGGCACAAATTCTTAAATCTAATTAACAAGCACTTCCCTAAAAAAAAGTAAATTAAGCCAGATCTTCAACCGCAATACCTTAAAAATTAGCTATAGCTGTTCTAGAAACTTAGATAAAATTATTAAATCATATAACAATAGAATACTGAAACTACATAGTGATAATAAACAAAACCTAAATACAAGTTCTAATACACCCCAAGAAAAAAGACTATGCAACTGTAGAACCCCCGACCAGTGTCCATTATTAAACAGATGCTTAACCAAATCCATAGTGTATATGGCCTATATCTCATCAAATGAGAACCCCGGAGATATTAAGCTGTATGTGGGGTCTACTAGCAGACCTTTTAAGGATAGGTATTACAATCACTTGAACTCCTACACAAATACAGCTAAACGAAATATGACATCACTTTCGATATATTTTTGGAAACTCAAGGAAGAAGGAAAAACACCTAAAGTTAAATGGAAAATCCTAAGACAAGCCAGAATCTGCAATTCACTGAGCGAACCTTGCTTCCTATGTTTACAGGAGAAAATATGTATCATTGAACTCTTGAATAATAACCAATTATTAAACCAAAGATATGAGACTACCGTTTTCTGTAGACATACTAAGGATTTAACACTACAATCTTGCTAAATTCCCAATTCCATAACTATAAACCTTTTATAATTATATATACACAAAAAACGTTCTTTCGATTACAAAATAAATAGTGATAACCCCAACATAAAGAAATGCAATCCAACTTTAGAAATCTTATAGAAAAACCAAAAAATAACACTCCTAATAATTATAAAAGATAACTCGAAAATCTTTTTACCTACTCAAATGTAATATTATCCCCTATCGCTATCTTCCCTCCCCTACCTCTCAAACTTAGGACGCTTGCGATTTGACGTACCTAAACTTTGACTGATGTTTATCATCGAAAAAATGTCCACACACCATTCAACATTAACTACCCGGTCCACCCAACACCAAACTGCTGTCAACAACCAAGTTGCATCTTTGTTGTGAGTAAAATGGTTTTGTCTATATGATAAAATTATAATAAATAAATATATATATATATATATATATATATATATATATATGTATATATATATGTATATATATATATATATATATATATATATATATATATATATATATATATATATATATATATATATATATATATAATATTATGAAATAGACAAAGTCCCACAATTATTTTAAGACATTTTTATGTTTAACATTCTTTTTCTAGATACAAATATTTAAGTAAATGTTCTGTTTATAATAATGTAGGAGGAGGAATATTTTCTATGAAAATTTCTCGGACATTCAGGTCGGTAAATGTTGTTTAATACTGCTTATTATAAACAGAACATTTACTTAAATATTTGCATCTATAAAAGAATGTTAAACATAAAAATGTCTTAATATATATATATATATATATATATATATATATATATATATGCTGCACTCTCCCGTCGTTTTTCGACGTATGAGAGTCAAGCAACTCAGTTGCTAAAAACAGACAAACAGCCAGGCACCTGGGCATATCATTTGATTATAGTGGTGAAGGCTTGTGCAGAACCAACCACACTTTTTGTAAGAGGCGAATACAGAGACCTGGTGCACAGTATGTCACAAGGTCCCCAAACGACCCTCTCCTTGACCGATTGCCACCAAAGGTTATAGAATCCAGTCTGTCCTGCTATTTACCAACAACCGGTGGGCATAAGAAGAGGACGTATACCTTTCTCAAGAGTACTAGCACGTAAGTGAATGTAAGGGATTCGACTAGAATTCGAAATCAACTCTCCGATTCCACAATCCGAGCCTCTATCTCTTTCTCTCGTTCTCTCTCTCTCTCTCTCTCTCTCTCTCTCTCTCTCTCCCTACGAGTACACACACACACACACACACATATATATATATATATATATATATATATATATATATATATATATATTTATATATATATATATATATTTATATGCAACTGAAAAATTAATTTCGGTTGAGCTCTCTGGCGAGAAAGTGTGAGTTTGTAAAAAGTAACTATTACTGTTACTAATGCAATACTCTTCGAAAAAACGAATCGAGTTCATGTTTATCTAAAAATAAGTACACTTGAATTCACCTTCATTCTTGCCGTGCGCCAACGGCGGCGGGGTAAATTCTCCAACTGACACCAATTCATGAGGATTTCGATCCTAGCTGGAGGATGTCTAGCCACACTGACGAGATTTGATACAACGAAACAGTCTGTCTGTAGATGAATATATATGTATGTATATATATATATATATATATATATATATATATATATATATATATATATATATATATATATATAGTCATCCACAGACTGCTTCCCTCTATTGCAACATCAGTGTGGCTAGACATCCGATTGTTTCAAGCCGGGGCGAATCCCAACCATTTTGGCATCAGTCAGAGATTCTACCCCCAGCTATCGTCACACGGCAGAGATAAAGGGAAGTTTTGACATTTTTACTATACGAAAGACGGCAGTGGATAGGAAAGCACGATTCTAGTTGACGAGCATTTACTCTATTTACATTTTTCCGGTTATTATGTCATATTTATTGGCATAGTCACAACGTTTCGCCCGTTGTACTCTGCATCCGTCTTCAGGTATTTAGTACAACAAATATCACCTGAAACATACAAACAGAGAGTAGGTGCACGAGTAAAGAAGCGTATAAGAGGAATTGATGAAGAGAAGGACGGGGAATAAATCAAGGCATCTGGAGATGTCGATTGACATTGCATTTTAATAGTCGGAGATTATAGCTATCAGGGAAGTAAGTAAGAGGAAGGGAGTACCACAAACGGGAAGTGCAAGACATGGAGTAGAAGAGACGGCTACATTTAACCGTTTCGACAGTGAAAGGGTGGCACCGAGATCCCGACCTAGTGGCACGATTAAACTCATGTAGTTTGGAAACTAGCGAAGGTAGCTCGTCGGAGTAGTTCCCGTGAAAGTATTTGTAGAAAAATCAGAGGGAGTCCACGGCACGTCTGTGAGAGAGCGACTGTAGACGAGATGCCAGATTTGGGCCAACAGCATTGCATATCCGTCTCTGGATTTTGTTGAGGACTTTGATACGAACAGCGAGTGCCCCAGACCGTACATGACAGCAATATTCCATGCAAGGGCGAATGGTTGATTTATCGATTTGAAGGATGGTCTCTGGCGAGAAAAAACGTTCTAGCTCGACACAGAGACCTAACTTTCCTTGCGGTAGATTCAGTATATATATATATATATATATATATATATATATATATATATATATATATATATATATATATATATATATATGTGGGGGGGGGTGTAATGGTAAATATATTAGCCAACTATGCTTCTTACAATATTTAGATATAGTAGGTTGATGAAAAGCTAAAAATAAAAGAGCAACAAAAATAAAACTAATAAGAATATTGTTAAGTGCGCCTACAACGCTACCGAATGCGACACAAGGTCAGGTTAATGTGCGTTTAACGGAAATACCGTGTGAAAATTGTCCAAGACCATCGACACAGGCGCCTGACAATAAACGCGGTCCCACCCCGGCCCGGAGTAGAGACAGAAGACCTCCTGGGACTTGGTCTTAATACATTTTTAAACTTCCCCGCATAGGCGTTCGACGACTGTAGGTAAGTTTTAATGATTTACTAAGTGTAACAAGGCCGAAAGTTCAGAGGATCGAATTCGCTACTCAATCCTAATTGACCTTGCGAGTCAAGTTTTTTAACCATTACACCACGTCGAAGTAGTAGTGGTTGTAATATGAGTGGTAAGACTAGGCAGGAAGATGTGCAATTTGAAGTAAAGTAGGTAAAATAACAGTAGACTTGAAGAGGTTAAGACTGTAGTGACCAAGATAGCATGCTCTTAAGGAATCGCTTAAATTATTATTTTTGGATGTTTATGTGTTTGCTGTATTTATTAAAAGCCAGCTATCACGGCGAGAAATGAGCGTTATTTTGTTTTAAGAAATTAATTAATTTTAGAATATAATGGAAACCCTAAAAACCCTTAAAAACTCTAGCCAGTCATCCTAAACTAATGTCCTATCATACCCTGGATAGAGTTAATCTTGAGCTCTGGTTTTGGATTTGAAAGCGCAGAAGGTTTTGGTCTGAAAGGTTTTCCACCTGTTTCTAATGCAATCTTCAGCGCGAACACTAGAGGTTATCTGGTACTATTCTATCGATACGGGACAACGTAAATCTCGAACACCTTTTTTTGTGGTAGAAAACAAATGGTTTTCTCCCTGTGCGAGAACAAAAGAACTCTTGTTAATCCGTCCACATATCGAAATCTAGAACGCATCTCATCTGCTCGTCGAGTTAGTTCGATCTTCACTGGGTGTCGGCTTCTCTGATCTTGTGCCAACTTAAACTAATCTCAGTAAATCCCTAGAAGCCATCCAGTCTTCTCCTTACCCTGTGACGCATGCATATTGATATTTTCCCACCGAAAGTGTACCTCTAACTGTCTTTGATTTTATTCTTGCTAATCACAAATCCTCTCCACAGCGCGAA
This sequence comes from Acanthosepion esculentum, assembly GCA_964036315.1. Lineage (NCBI taxonomy): Eukaryota > Metazoa > Mollusca > Cephalopoda > Sepiida > Sepiidae > Acanthosepion > Acanthosepion esculentum. The sequence goes on along the minus strand of OZ038476.1, from coordinate 41,788,445 downwards.
TGTTATCTCCCTTTGGCATGTGATCAACTCAACTGCTTCATAGATTTGGACCGCTTGTTGGGTACTGCGGAGAGATAAAACGTCGCTGCAAAGATTTCCGAACCTGCAGTTCTATCCTTTCCAATCCACCGTCACTATATATCAGGCTCCGCCCCTTCGGCGTCCACCCACACAGATTTTCCGCGCCAGATGTTTCACTGACTTTAGCTGTGAGCTGAACAAGATCTAACTCACTGTGCTGCGTTGACTGCACGCTAAATTATATCGCTTGAGTATTATGGATTTTAAGCGCACAACGGTGTATACATAGACGCGATTCAGGAGAGCATTAATTTATGGCCTGCCCCAAGACGAGGTCAACGCTGCTTTCTTGCCTTAATCCAGTAACAAATTACCTTTGGTTTTAAAATATACAGACCAGGACGTGTGTTAAATATTCAGGACATTTTTTCCCGTTCCTTAAATTAGAATGTCATCACACTAGAGCAAAGCGCGCTTAATTACTGTTTCTTTTTAAATTAAAAAAATATATTAAAATTTCCCAGTTATTGCTTTTATTCGCCTATGCTTTAAATTCAAGTATACGTTAACAATGAATAAAGTGCAATAGTGCCTACCGTAGCGCATTGGCTACTAGCCATCGATCACGTGCATGCAAAAACAACTGGCATTGATTTTACAACTCTAAGAATGAAGAAACGTAATAATGCCTAAAGAATTTCTGGAACCGCTCAAAAATGATAATTTATTATTTTTTACTGCACAGCGGAGGTGGTGGTGGTGGTGGTGGTGGTGGTTATTTACGGAAAGACAATGGAATTAATTATACCAGCTTTTGACAATGAAAAGCCAAAAGATAACGCAAAGTTTAATTTAAGTCTTTACTGAAATCAAGACAGACAGACAGACAGACAGACAGAGAGGAAGTGATACGAACGGCCTAAGATAGAGAAATACGACCAAACTAAGCGGCCGTGGTCGAACAGACATCTGGGGGCTGTGGTCGAACAGATATCTGGGGGCTGTGGTCGAAGCCAATGGCGATTTTATTGAATAAATTTACTCTTTAGTATTTAAAGATATTTTGCGTAATTTTGGTAAATATATCTGTTA
>OZ038476.1:41727332-41784832 GCA_964036315.1 Acanthosepion esculentum | reverse complement strand
CAAACTTTGTTTTTGATGAAGTTTTCAGTTGGATATAACCCAAAAGGCGGAAGTTATTGATCTTGGCAAAATGATAATGTTCAAGATTTTCGTTCGAGCTGAAAATGTCAGGCAAAATGGATATTTCAATAAATAAATAAATAAAATGAATGAATAAATAAATAAATATGTGAGTGTGTGTGTGTGTGTGTGCATCTACAATGTATAAATGAGAACATGTACACCTATTTATATAATCGATAAATATACGCACATTTTCCGTCCCTCTCGTCACATAGACGCCTCCTCGCGCACGCACACACAAGCACTCTCTCTCTCTTGCAAACACACACATGCAAAATTATGTATATATCAACCTTTGTAAATAGTGTTTGTTTTTTTTCCTGATCAACGTCTACCCTAGGGAAATATCTCAATCGCTTTTAAGCCTTTAACACAGAAATCTGCCTACGAGATCTTGATCCTCACCGGAATGTAAAGATGGAAGGAACATTTTCTCATACATGTACTTTTATTTACTTTTTCTGTTAGTGCTATCTTCTTCTTCTTCTTCTTCTTCTTCTTCTTCTTCTTCTTCTTCTTCTTCTTCTTCTTCTTCTTCTTCTTCTTCTAAGTACTGTATCCCTTCAGGACGTAGGTGATCATGGCTCGTCACAGTTTCCTGTTTCTCGTGGCTCTTAATATATTTTAACTTTTAACTAGCTCTACTCATTCCAGTTCTGTCAAACACGACCATAAGGTAATTTATGCCCTGTTTTCCCCTGTCCATCTTTCATTCAATATGTCCTGCGTGTGTCAAATTTTCCAAGCCCTCTTTTCTCATTATTTGCCCTAGAAATTTCAATTGCCTCTTTCTGTATCTGTTTATATTTCTGAGATGAGGTATTATGTACACAATTTACATCATTCGAACTATTGTCCTCATCTTTGTCGCCATATTTATTACAACGTTTCGGCACTTGTACGCTCCGGCGTTCTTCAGGTGGTTTGAATGTCGAACTGAATCCTATATTTCGCTCACTGGGGTAGACTGTTCTAGTTCTACGTGCCATGTTTAATGGATGTCAGTTATTAGTTATCTCCTGTAAAATTCCTCTCTACAAGTTCTCCACTGCCTTAACCGGGTATTGAACTCACACTTTTTGGGTACTGTCACTGGATCTAGCCAACGCCTTTATCCACTGTGCCATATGTCCTTTCTGATGTGAATTATAAGTAACCTTTTTGTTTCTATTTTTTCTCAAACTTCATCATTGCTCACATGATCAGTCTATGATATTCTCAGCGTCCTTTTGTAAAATCACATTTGTGTTTCCTGAAGTATTTTTCTTCTTTATAATTAGATTGCCCAGTATTCTCTGCCATTACATTACATATTAGTTCAGTGCTGTTTTTTGTTTCCAATGAAATTTTCTTATTTCTCCATCTGTTTTCCTCTGTCCCTTTTGCCCTCACTCTATCTTGTGAGTCTCAGATTTTCCTAGCCGTCCTTCCTCATTAGCGCACCCCAGAAATTTCAACTGTTTCTTCCTGATGTTAAGTATAAATCTCTTTTTAGATTTCCCTTTTCTCTAAAACCTCGGCGTTGCTCAAATTTTCAGCCTCTTCAGAAACTTTCCGTAGAACCCCATTTGTTTTACCACAAGTCTCTACTTCATCTTTGAGGTAATTGTTCAGCATTCTCTGCCATAGAGGAGGACACGATGGAGTAATGGATAGCGGTTCGGATTGAGGAATCGGAGAGCCGAGTTCAAATTCCAGTCGTATTCATTACATTCACTTAAGTGCTAATACCTTTGGGAAAGGTATGAATCCCTATCTTCTCCCCCAGATATGAGCAAATAGTAGGAAAGACCGGGTTCTATAGTCTTGGATGGTAGCTGGCAATCTACTGCTGGAAAAATATCTGCCTCGTCAGTCATGTATCGAAAGATACATGATCGCCTTAGCGTGTATCATGCATGGCACATAACTGACCGACTCTTTGTAAGAAGATTTTCTTGTCTCTAAGTATTCAGCTTATATTTTGGGATGCATCTTTCGCTATCCCAATATGCCTTCGGATTTCACTGTCACACTTTCCGTCCTCTGTTAGAACATTTCCCAGATATATATATATATATATATATATATATATATATATATATATATATATATATATATATATATATAGATAGATAGATAGATAGACAGATAGATAGATAGATATAGATATAGATATATATATTTGTTTGATTTTGATATCACCGATTTGTAATTTGCATTTTGGGCTCATCCATTTGATGACGAACATGCATTCTGTATTCTTGCATTAAACTTACACTCTTTGGGTCCTGTCACTGGATCTAACTAACGCCTTTATCCACTGTGCCATGTGTCCTTGGGTCCTCAATAGAGTTCAATACCCACTTAAGGCAGTGGGGAACTTGGAGAGAGGAATTAACAGGAGATAACTGATAACTGACATACATTAAACATGGTACGTGGAACTAGAAGAGCGAAATAAAGGGTTTAGTTCGACATTGCAAATACCTGAAGAAGGCCGAAGCGTACAACGGCCGAAACGTTTTAATAAATATGGTGACAAAGATGAGGACAATAGTCTGAATAATGTAAATTTTGTTCCAGTAACGCATTTTTGTAAAAAATAAAAATTACAAGCAATGCATTTTTTAATATTACATGTAATATATTTTTGTAAAAGAAAATTAAATTTTGGTATTAAATGATCGATAAGGAGTTAACCTGCAGCTAAACAAAGAGAGTGATAGCGAGAGAGATAGAGGGAGGGACAGAGAGAAAGGAGAGAAATCTCAGTGTCTTTGTGGTCGAAATCATCTAAAATTACAATAAAATAAAATTTTAATAAAAATTAAGGGTAAATATTATCCTTTTATTCGTTTTCTTCTCTAGTCTATATAGTCCTGGGCAATAAGATAAACTACATCCAGCATTAAGGGCTTTGATCGGGAGATTGTTGATTTTTGAAGAGCGAGAAACTGCCTCTTAATTGCTGCTGTTCTCAATAACCACACTGATTAAGGGTGGTAGTACCTGTTAGGGCCCCAGCTCTGGGCAAATAGAGAGTCTCTAAACAAAAACAAAATACTATGAAAGTATAAAAATATATTTTATATTAAAAATACCAGCAATACAGTTTTATATAAAAAATTACCAACAATACATATGTATAATAAAATTACTTAAAATACTTTTTTAAATCAGAATTACCAATAATAAATTTAATAGAAAAATGACCAACAATACATTTTGTCTGTTGTTGAAGACATAAAATTGTGTCCAAAATATTTAGATTTTGCCATAGAGTTTGTTAAGCTGCTAAACTAAATGAAACAATCACCATGAAAGAAATCTTTCATGACAATAATCGATATAAGTTTCATATAATATCCATATAATATCCTACAATTCCTTAAAGAACTCAAGCTGTATTCCAAAATATAACTTCTACTAAACTATAACATAAAACACACATATCACCGGCTCTAGTAATTATGTCTACACAAACATGTATAAGCACAAAATCTGAGTATTATCTACCATGTATTCAGTTGTGAAAGCAGAATAACATATATATTATAATTAGTCCATTCGGCATTAAATGACCCATAAGGAGTTGATATGCTGTTAAACAAACAAATCAACAGATCAACCTAATCTATACAAATAATATTCTTAGTGTTGTATCATGGGTAATAAAAAGGAAGCGGAAGTAAATTTTCAGCCATTAGTAGCTGTCTATATTTATTGTTCTTATTTTGTTGATGTTAATCCGCGTATCATGTGACAATATAATTGCAAGTAAAGTCTACAAAATAGGTACGTAGATCTTTGTATTTGTTCCGTATAGGAGAGATTCATAAATGGTGTTGAGGAATCAGGTTGTCTTATCTTTACCTGCATGGCATAGAATACTAATATCTTTACCGAGCATATCCCCATTAAACTAATATTAAATATAGAGAAGATAGATATGTGAAGTTGAGGTATCTGGTAGGCTAATCTTTCCCCAAATACCACAGATAGAACTACTTGGACCTGGTCTAACCCAGTAATATTTCAATATTAAATATATATCGAGAAAATGTATACGTGATTTGAAATGACGGATCGGATGTTTACCCAGGCGCCGGAGAATAACCAATACTTGTAAAGGTTGTTTCATTAAGACGGATTATATATAAAGGTGTTTAATTAAGACGGATAATATATAAGTGTGTTTCATTAAGACGGATTATATATAAGGGTGTTTCATTAAGACGGATAATATATAAGGGTGTTTCATCAAGACCGATTATATATAAGGGTGTTTCATTAAGACGGATTATATATAAGGGTGTTTCATTAAGACGGATAATATATAAGGGTGTTTCATCAAGACCGATTATATATAAGGGTGTTTCATTAAGACGGATCAAAGTCAGCATCAGTGTTATTGGTGAAAAATTATTTATTTCTCTATTGGATCATGTCCTTTAAGTCATGACAATTATGTGTGTAAAATAATATCGCCTAAATGTCCGTCAAATATGAAAGAAAAAGAAAAAAATCATTAGGAGCTTAAATTTAATTCACATTAAAATCGGTTCAAGTTACTGGAACACCTTTTATATATCTCAACTCAATAACACTGCAAAATTAAATCTAAACAGCGGAAATATATATGTAAATTTGAGGAATTTTTGCTGGCCAATTACTACTCAGATGCTACTAGTACCTAACCTTATTTAATAAAACTCTTATATTCAATGCAAAAGGAAGAAGCGTTTTATATGCCATTAAATAAGTCGAGTATATTTATTCAAATTTAAAAATGACTTTATTCAAGAAATAAGAATCAAAAACAAAAATAAGAGCTTAATTGTTTTCAAAGTTGAAAAATGTACTGCCACGTATTCAGAAAATCATTTTGTCTATTAACTTGCTTTTCTCTCTCTTGGCTGAGCAGACGTGAGCTCACCACGTCGAAAGCAGAGAAAATTTATCTCCTGTCGACTGGTGCAAACAAAAATGCCTGGCTATAGAAAACAAAGAAAAACAAGAAAAAATTCAATTTATCAGAATTACTTCGATCAATGTGGTCAAGAGGATTTCCGAGTAAGGTGATGAATTTAAGAGAAACTTTAAATCCGAAGCAAAAGAGAAAAATCAAACAAATAGCTAACAGACACGCTTATAATTTTACATAAGTAAATTAAATAATAATGATAATAATTTACGACAGTGTAAATCAAAGTCAGCATCAGTGTTATTGGTGAAAAATGTATTTATTTCTCTACTGGATCATGTTATTTAAGTCATGGCATTTATGTGTGTAAAATAATATCGCCTAAATATCTGTCAAATCTGAAAGAAAACGAAAAAAAAAATCATTAGAGACTTAAATTTAATTCACATTAAAATTTATAAGTAAACGCCGAAATCAGAAGGTGTGTTAGAATAAAAACAGATACAATTCCAAAAGCTAAAATTGGAAAATCTCGTTAAAAAACAAAGAAAAGTGTATTGTGCTGTTATTTAATATCAGTCTTCTTATATGATAGGGAATGCTGGACAGTTTCTTCACATATGAAGATCGAAACATGATGTGGTTATACAGAAAGATATTGAGAATATTATGGATGGGACATATAAGCAATGAGGAGTTTTTGATTAAAATGGAAGCAAAATTAACACGTATACTTACAATCAGAAGGAGACAATTGAAATTACGAGAACTCAAACTGCGGTAAGAATGATTAGAAAAATGACACTCATAAGACATATAGAAAGCTAGAACAACAGACGTAAGCAATAAATAAACCCGTGTAGATGGATGGCGGAATAAGAAATGAGGGGACAATCATTGCTTACAGATACAAAGGAGAGAAAGTTGTGGAGGGCTATGATCGCCCACGTCATGAAGAAGAAGAAGACTGAAACAGAGTTATTAGTTTAATTTTATTTTAAAACTTCACACTATAATGATCGCTCTACAGGGTACGATGAGTAAATTGTCGCCATGTTACATTTTTAATTTCGCACACATTCCTTGTTTGTTTTTGATTTTGTGGACTACACAGGATAGTAGGGTCAGTTGGGCCCCATCTGTGAGTAAAAGAGCAATAGGAAGCCAAAACTTTTGAAACGACATGCTGTACTACTTGCTATTCGCGGTGGACGCTCCAATACGAACATTTCAGCGTGTTTGGGTGTGAATAAGATGACACTGCAGCGTTTTCGAAAAGAGTTGGATGAGTCTAGTGGTGATTACAAAGATACGGCAGCTCGGAAAACTCACTTTGTTCGTTCTGATAAGAAAACGACACCTGAATTTGTTGGTGCGGGCCTAAGACTTAACACGGAGGTCTACATCAAGTGCCTTGAGTGGGTAGCGCTGCTCTGGCCCAAGACGGTGGAAGAACCTATGTCTTGGCAATCGGACTCTGAACCATGCTACACAAGCAGGAGAATCCAACCATGGCTGTCAGAGAATTTTTGTGACCACATCATCACTTACATTTGGCCACCTAACTCCCGAGACTGTAACACTCTTGATTAATATATGTGGGACGCAGTTGAGTGAGAGATCAACAAAACTCTTTGTAACACCAAAGACGAATAGTAGGCAGGGATTATGGCAGCATTCACCAACTTCAACAAGGAAACCGTCCAGAAGAGTTGCAGGAGATCCTGAAGTCGTCTGGAGGCCGTGGTTGGGGCCAATGGCGATTTTATTGAACAAATTTACTCGTTATTATTTCAAGGTATTTTTTTTTGTAATTTTGGTAAATATATCTGTTAAAATGTTATTTTCATTTTTGCGTAATTTAGATGACGGTTTATCCATCGCACCCTGTATGTGCTTAATAAACTGCATTGTATTAAGTGCATTGACAATGGGAATCTAAATATAAGTGTAATTCTTATAATGTAAAATGGGAGCCTTAGATATGATTCGAGTTAACTGCTTCTTTTGGTGGTGCTAAATTTCGGTAAATTCGTTGGTGCAGAGGATTCGATTTATCTCAGTTTTTAATGAATTAATCTGTGAATTTAAAGACGTCGATAAGTTACCCGTAAATGATAACCTGTAAATATAAAGCATCAAGAAAGAAGAGATAATGTGGAGAAAGGCCGCTGATTCCCTCCTCTGACCTTTACTACCAGGCCTTACCGCGGTTTGGCAGATGTTAAGGGTTGATAACATTTTGGACGTGACTGTATGAAGGCTGTTAGGCTCAACAAACGAATTGACCGGGGGACCGCCACCACCACCAATCATTCCGTCAAAAGTGTGAGATCAGATAGGTGTAACTAAAGTCAGAAGAGATAAGGTGAGAAAAGGTGACTGAAAGAAAAAAGAAACCGAAGTGAGATGTGAAAATGAAGAGAGGAAAAAAAAAAGATCAGCTGATCAATACAGTAAATCTAACACAAAGAAAGAAAAGAGAGAACGAAAGAAAGAAGGAAAAATATCAACAGACATAAACGGAAAAGAAAGAAAGAAAAATCAAAAGATCAAGGCGATAAATGTAACACAAAGAAAAGAGAGAGAAAAAGAAAGAAAGAAAAATCATCAGACAAGAACGCAAAACGAAGAAAGTTTTCTGCAGATCAAGACGGTAAATATAACACAAAGAAAGAATAGAGAGAGAAGGAAAAAGAAAGAAGAAAGAAATAAAGAAAGAAAGAAAGATCAACAGATCAAGATGGGAAATATAACACAAAGAAAGAATAGAGAGAGAAGGAGAAAGAATGAAAGAAAGAAAGTTCGGCAAGAACAGAAAAAAAGGAAAGATCAGCAGATCAAGACAGTAAATATAACAGAAAGAAAAAATAGAGAGAGAAAGGGAAAGCAAACAAGCAAGCAAGAAAGAAAGAAAGAAAGAAAGATCAACAGAAAAGAACAAGAAAGAAAGAAAGATCAACAGAAAAGAACAAGAAAGAAGGAAAGAAAGATCAACAGAAAAGAAAAAGAAAGAAAGAAAGATCAACAGAAAAGAAAAAGAAAGAAAGAAAGATCAACAGAAAAGAACAAAAAAAAGAAAGAACAGATAAAGACAGTAAATATAACACAAAGAAAGAAAGAAAGAAAGATAGAAAGAAAGAAAGTAAGAAAGATAAGAATGGAAAATGAAGAAAGAGCAACAGATCAAAGAGGTAAATATTACAAAGCACGAAAAGAGAGATGAAGAGAAAGAAAGCAAGAAAGAAAGGGACAAAGAAAGGGACAAATAAAGAGAGAAAAATCAACAGACAAAAACTGAAAATATAAAAGAAAGAAAGAAAGAGATTATGTGAAATTGATAGCTAATTCGCTAGACGGAAAAAGGATTTAAAAGAAATAGATAGTCAGGCAGATAGATATCACAGAAATAATTTTTTTAAAAGAAATAAAACACGTATGAATGAATGGAATGAAAAAAGGGACATAGAAAAACAAAAGACAAAAAAGGAAGAAAAAATATAGGAATCAATTATGAAAACGGATTTTCGAGAAAAGGTTGAAGATCCCTCTTCCAGTTGATGAATGACAAGGTCATTTTTCATCTTCCCTTCAGTTATCGTCCGAACATTTTCTGCTTCGTTTAATTTCCTATCAGTCAGCGAAGGTCTGACGCTTTTCTCGGCAACTCTAAAAACCAGGTGGAGACGCATAATGAGCGCATAACAAGGCATGTTCATCTCTCTCTCGCTTTCTCTCTCTCTCTTTCTCTCCTCCTCTCTCTCTCACTCTCTCTCCCCCCTCCTCCTCCTCCTCCTCCTCCACGTTTTCTCTCTAAAATAGCGAATCTGGTTTCAACCTCTCTCTCTCTCGTACCCTCGTTGCTAAATGTTGTCTTTAGCGTTTCGTTGTTGTGTTCGCGATAGTTAACCCCTTCATTCTGTAAACCAATTGCATCTCCAACATTATAGACGACGGGATAATATAGCTAGTGTCTGTTCATCAGATATAACTGGGTTTTTAGGGCTCTCTTCTAAATGGGAATCGTCATGGATCGCTTGCCTTCATCCTTTCGAGCGGGAGTTTTCGGAAACTTTTCGAAGTCCATCACAGTTGATTAGCATGAGGTATTTTTTTTTATTATAGTGCCATGCGTGTAGATGTGGACCAATTGGCAATTTCTCAATGCTTCAATATTATTGCCGATTTGAAGACTGTTGCTGCCCAAGAGTCTCCAGTTTTCTTTCTTTGGCAGTTCTATCTACGAGGACTTTTTGACCACGGTTCCAAGCTCTAACTGCAGATTCCACATATTAGGATTCTTTGATAAGTTCCTCATATTTAGTTATATTCTTACGCTTTTTCAAATGTTCCAAAAGAAGATATTTCTCTTTGTTTACGATAACTAAAACTCTCCCTTTTGACTGAATTGGATTAGCTTTTTGAATTTCAAAATCTCAATTAATTCTGTTCGATTTTGTGATTGCATCATTTGTTCCTATAGTCAAATCCAATTTCGTTGAAGAATTCACAATGGATCCACCATTTCTCCTCAATTTTCTTAACGGTTATTTGTAAAAAGTCTGTTAAGCTTTAGATAACAATGGAGTTCGAGACACTATTTATATTATTCTTAGTTGCCTTAGATATCTCGAAGTCATGTGGCAGGTTTTGGTATGCAAGGCTTCTTCAAAAGTCGGGAGGTTATATAGTTCTGACCGAATATTTTATTTGAGTCAATCTTTCTTACCAGATCGAAAAATGATCTACAAAAATGAATGTCGGTAGTTTATTCACATGGGCAAATGGCTTGTTAATTTGAAATCTCCCCCAAATTAAACCGTCCTCTTTTAATCGACTTAGAGAATCGTTTCTGCTTTTCATAACTATGACTGATGCTAATCTCCAAGAGAATAAGTCACTGCAGTCTTCTCGGATTAATGTTCTCCAGTAATATACATTGGAATGACGATATTGAATCAATTGCTAGGTCTTCTACGAGGAAACTTGGTTCTGTGTCTTTTGTCCCAGTTTTGTTTACTTTCAGTAAACACTTTCAGTTTTAGCGCTTTTATATCCATGTTTAGGGTAATACCATGAAAAATGCATATATATTTTTTATACCTTGTTACCGAACTTGCTACGAGTTTTACAATTTCATCTCACTCCGCAGAGGAATTATTATTATTATTTTCATTTTATTTCCTTTGATTTCTGGTGTGTACACATTTCTTTCCGGGCCCCACCCATAGACCTAAGGTAAAAAATGGCATCATGACAGTTTCCACTCAGCAATTTAAAAAAAGCACATATTTTACATAGATAAAGCCCTTCGTAATGTGTGGGCTGTACTCGTGAGAACGTTTTTTTTATTTCATTAAGTCATGGGCTTCCAGGAATCCGTGCAATGAGTCTACTGGAATCTTTTACAACCAATCCATGAGCTCCAACTACAACAGGAATTGTTGATGTTCCCATGTGCCACTATTATTATTATTATTATTATTATTATTATTATTATTATTATTATTATTATTATTTGTGCATGTTATGTTTTCTGCTTTACAGCCTGTAGAGCCAGTCCAAACGAATGGTCTATAGGAGAATTGTCATTTAATTGATAGTACTTTTCTTAGTATATTAGATGTTCCTAGTAGGGCAATCATCTGGCAACCTGTATGTTGATGTTACTTGGTGACACTGTTAATAAAATTGTCCATTCCTTTTCTCCGGGCCCAGTGCGCCGATTACTATTGGTACAGCCTCAGTCATCATTCCCCACATCCTGTTAATCTCGATTTATAGATCATTGTATTTGGACAATTTCTCGTTAATTTTCATGTAGGTGTTTCTCTTAGATGGTACTGCTATATCAATAAGCATATACTTCCTGAATGTCTTGTCTTTTATGATAATACCGGGTCTGTTGGCTTTTATTCCCCTGACAGTTTGAGTTAGCATGACCCATAGGACAGTTACATCGTTAATGTGGGTAACTGTGTCTGGTTTATGTCCCTACCATCTCTCAGTGGTATCGATTTTGTGTTTCTTGCATATCTCCCAGTGCACATATGTCGCTACCTTGTTGTCTGTGGGTATATTCATTTTTTGCTAGTTCTGGACATCCTAAGATAATATAGTTGAGAGTTTCATCATATTTTCCATAGATCCTGCATTTCGGTTTAGTTCCATCCTTCATTATGTGACAGTGATAGGATCTGAGCTGCAAGAATTAGGCCTTCTGTCTCAGCTTTCAATCCTAACCCCTCAGTCACTGATGTGTATTTGTTGGTCCACATCTGCTTCTTTCGTTCTTTTTAGGTATTTGCCATAAAACGCCTTGTCCTCTCATTTTTTTGTTATTATTATTATTGTTATTATTATTATTATTATTATTGAGAAAGCAGCATCTGAACAAAATTACGCTGATCTAAAATGTGCAAAGCCTAATATACACGTCCCAATACCCATTCTTATAAAGACATAATAGATATATGCATTACAGCCGAATGTGCGTAATTCCGTTACAGGTCATAACTTTGTTGAAAATATTTTCACGTTGAGTAAGCCAGTCTGCATAAACGGTCTTCGAATGTGTGTAACCCCAATTATACAGATATGACTCTCAAGATGCGTTTGTTCTATCATCCTTCAACGTTGACCGTGATGCTCTCCAAAGACTTCCGCTCATGGACAGAGATGCCTGATGCACAACGTCGCACAACTGGTAAATCTTTTGTACGGAACGGGATATTTACTGTAGCCAATCTTAAGTCACCAAGACAAAACATGTTCATGTTAATACGTCAAATCACTTGAGATTGGAAATCATAAGAGAATGCTTTGTATAGCATCAGGTCATTTAGACTTGTTTTGTTTTGATTTTGTACTCTTAGATGTGAATCCTTTTTCTGTTCCTAATTCAATGTTTTTAATGAAAAATTTCAGATTCTCTTTCCCTTTCAGATAACGCATTAATAATAATAATAATAACTACTACTGCTATTACTACTACTATTATTCCATGCATTTACATACTGTTGTCAATTGAGATCTAGTGACAACAAGCTTCATTAAATTTCCCGTATTTTTCTCAGTCTACTCGCAAACACCAACAATGCTGTAGTCTGGATAATCTGAAAAACTTCCACCAATATCCAATTCATCTAAGTTAGATTCTACCGTTTTTGGCATGGTTACAAATGTGTCGAATAATGTTGGCACGATCCTAACCGTCTCGTTCCACAACTTCTTTCAGTTTCAGGGCAAATTCCTGCTATTTAAGAAAATCGTTTATTTTCGTATAAAAACCTGTGGTCCGCTACCTCAGTTCTGTTCACCGGGTAGCAAGTCGATTTCGAGTCACGGCTACAATTTTCACACTTGGACGGTGAGTTCTCTCTGGGTCTGAACATCCCTGTGTGATTAAGTCTTCTATTATTAAGATGACTAAATGTCAATATTCTGTTATTTTGATCTATTGTTCACAACTTGGTTGATACATAGATGTTATTACAGACAAAATGTTTCGACCAAGTACCACATTCAAGATATACTTGGTATTATGGTTATGAGTTCAATCCGTGGATCAGGTAGTGAAGCCCCAATTCAGCAAGAGCGCACAATAACTGATATAACAGTGACAAAATATTACAATAATTCACAGATATACCATATCAGACAACGAAAATCTGACGATGACTAGATGTTACTTGATCGAAACGTTGTATCTATAATAACATATATGGAATAAGATGAGAACAAAAGCACGAAAATACCCCAGAGTGACTTATAATTATTATTTATTACTATTTTTTACCCCTGAAAGTTTCACTGTTTTCCTATTTGAAATTTATGATCTTAATTCTTCAGTTAATGATTGAATAAGCTCATGGCGAGTTCTACGGTAGTAAAATATCCGTAGAAATTCCCTTATCGCATCGGTAATTATTTAAATTTAACGAAATATTGCAGTAACAATCATAAATATGAATAAAGGGAGAATAAAATAAGCATACAGAAGGTCCTCGGGTTACGTCGAACCCGACGTACGGCGTTTCGTGGTTACGGCGCCATCTCCCATAATATAACACGCCGTCAATCGGCGTTAGATGAGGAAGACGTCGTTGTTTCTTCATCGACTGTACGTCATATTGAACTGTGCTACATTCGCTTTCTCTTGTTTGTGTCGTTTTTTCGGGAAATTTTTGCCCTTCATTATGGCTCCCAAGCGTAAGGCAGATTTGCAGGTGCTTATTACGGTTTTACGTCGAAAATCAGGTTACGTTGCGCAGTGTAAACGGATCCCCGACGTAGGACGTGGACTCCTTGTATTTATTATAGAAAGATAGAAAGTTGGATCAAATAATATATATATATATAGGTTGACCCCAAAAAACGGGAACTTTTTAACAATCCAATAAAACCAAAAGTGATGGAAGAAAAATATTTAATTCATAGTATTTGAAACCTTGTAACATGCCATTTAAGAAACAATGATAGAATTTTCATTTTTTTTAAATTACGCCCTGTAGATGGCGTCCTCCTGTACGAATGCATTCTTGAAATCTGCTGTTGAGATTCCTCATTGACTGCTGTAACATCTCAGCTGGGATACTGTGAATTTTATCTTGAATTCTCTGTTTTAACTCATCCAGAGTTCTTGGTCGAGTTGTGTAAACTTTACTCTTGCGATAGCCTCACAAGAAAAATCACAAACGGATAAATCTGGCGATCTATGGGGCCAGGCAACGTTACCGAATCTTGAGATCACACGGTTACCGAACAATTCTCGTTACTAAAATGGCGAAATGTTTACTTGCTCAAGGTCACTGTCTCGCAGTGTCGCCACTTGCTCATGTCTGGCAATACGCACTTCAAAAATTCCCGTTTTTTGGGGTCACCCTATATTTGTGCCGTTTGATGAGAACGATCAGGAGTGACAAAAAGTTGTCTGCGGGGTTTCGTGTTGGAGATTTTTTTTCGCTGAATGATGCTCCACGGACGGGCAGTTTGATTGATAGCGATTTAATCCGGATATTACTTGGGAAAAGTCAGCAGTATATAACGCAAAAGACAGCCACCATAATACTGAAAATGGGCAAGTTTCTGTTTGCGATTCATTATAGAAAAAACATTCGGAATTTTAAACAAATTTTAGCACATGATAAAAATTAAATAATTTAGAATACGGCAGAACACAAGTGAAATGAAAGAACGCAAATCGTATCAAATATTAGTTACAGGACAAAGCTGATATTGCACATATCATAAATGATTTCCTTTAAGATGGTCTACTTCAGGAGAATCAAACGACTGATTCAAACGAGTACTGTCCCAAAATGGACTAACAGAAGGCATGAGTCGATGAAAAACATCCAGATTTAATTAAGATCTTAATATTCCTCGAGCATAATGCTTGATCATTTTTTCTTTGAAGGCCAGACGAAAATTGTTACAACTTAGTCGGGAAACTTTCATTCTTCCGCTGTATTCACCAGATATTGAACTTGGTATTTTACTTGATTCTTAAATAATTAATTTAATAAAAACATTAAAAAAATTCCCAGACGGCTGCAAAAGGCAGCAAGATTTTTCAGAAAGATAAAAATCGTTTTGGGAGGATGAAATTATGAAATTGCTTGAAAAATGACAGAATACATTGGAACAACTCAATAAATATGTATGTCCAATAGCAAAGATAGTTAACGTTATCTCCGCCTGCGACAGATTGCCCAGGTCGCATGACTTAAGAATCTCATTTTTTTTTTTTTTTGGTAAGAGGGAGGGTACTGACACTTTTCCATGCTGCGCCCAAGCTGCCGAGGGAAGGGTGTTTTCATCGAGTTTTCGTATCTAGACTTGTTGCCAACTAAGGATAAAGAGTACTCTCTGCCCTGCACGCTAATCCTAGCTAGGAGTAGAAGTGATAGATTCATGCCTTTCACAGGGGTATTTGCGCGAAACTAACTCTTTGCACTACTCGTATATACACAGCAAATTATGTTCTTTCCTCTCCTCCTTTCTAATCCACCAGCTTTGGGTATACCAGACGCTGTATGCTTGGGTGTGTGGGTGGTGTAATGGATAATGACTCGGAATTTTTAACTGAAGAGCCGAGATCCAATTCCGATATGATTCGTTATATCCACTTACGCGAAAGTACCTTTGGGGATGGTATGAATCTACATCTTCTTTCCTCTAGCTATGGGTTAATTAGTACGACTTGTATAACTAAACCATTAATATCTAAAAAAGATTTGGTTCTACTATAGTATGACATCTACCGATACATTTGCGTTCTACCGCAAATGAAGATGAACTCATTTTGCTGGAAAATGCTCACGACAAAAAGATGACATGTTTATTGTTTTTTAAATGACATCAAATCAGTTTACAAACATTAAAATCACTATTTGATGAATTTTAAAATATTTTTGGTATAAAAAATTGTTAATGATCTTTAATACATAACCAGTTCACTGTTCACACCCTTTAACCCTAAACTTAACCCTAATCCTATCCCTAACATATTTCATACTTCAAACAGTTGGTAAATATCATACCATAGTAGAAAATGAATAATAGATATCATACTATTGTAGAAAATAGACGGTTGATGTCATACTATAATAATAACTTTGTGCTATGCATGATACACGCTTAGGAGATCATAAATCTTTCGATACATAACTGACGAGGCAGATTTTTTCGCGCAGTGGGTTACCATTTCTTTCTGCAGTAGAACAGTTGCCTCCAAGGCTATAGAACCTGGTTTGTTCTGCTATTTGCCCATAGCGAGTGGCGGAGAAGAAGAGGGGTCAAACCTTTCCCAACGGTATTAGCACGTAAGTGGATGCAATGGATTTTAATAGAATTTGAACTCGGCTTTCCGATTCCGCAATCTCAGCCACTATTAGTAGCATCAAAAATTCTTATAATCTAAAAATACTTACTGTTTTTAAATAACGTGTAATGGGTTGATAAACTGTAGAAAACAAATCAAGTAAGCAAGCAAGCTGCGTAGTTCAAGTTAATGTCTTATTTTAATGCCCTGTTGTTTATACAATTAACTTAAGAAGAGGAACGGACTTTTGATCCAGTAAATACTTGCATCATCAGCTGGTCAAGATAACTTGGACACCCATGTCTCGTACACGCCGCCCTTCACGTACCTGCATCAAACTCGGGAGTTTACCCTGTGGGGGTATCCAGTATCTGAGCATAATTGATCTGCATATGTTGTTGCTGGCCGACCGACCCCGGTGTGACCGTGACTGAATGTCCAGAGAAGCAAGTCGCTAGCTCTCTCGTGTTTGGCAAGCTGGCAGTGTCCAGTAATACGCACCCGCCGTTGGCAAATATTTCTGATATAGCTGGTAGTTAACCCTAAACTTCGTTCTTTTTTTGCGATACTTTTTTCTATGAGATGTTCAGCACAGCTCTAAGCATGTTGGTGTGTTGCTATTCCTGCTTTGATTTCAATGCCTTAGTTAGCGCCCATGCAAAAATATGATTCATAGTTACAAGCTGACATATTTCAAGATCTCTGCCAGATATCTTCGAGTGACAGTATGTATTCTATATACCCTTTTCGCCTTTGCTGGCTTTAGCAATGTTTTTGGCTGTGTTTCGTTCCTTAAGTTTTGTACCGTTTTTTCTTTCTTTTTTTTTAGATGTATTTCATGTTCCCCATTTGTTATTGGCACGACGCACTTTCTCATTTCACTAATAAACTCAGTTCGGATTGAGGAATCGGAGAGCCGAGTTCGAATTCCATTCAGATCCATTACATTCACTTACGTGTTAATAACCTCAGGAAAGGTACGAATCCTCTTCTTCTCCCCCACCAGCTATGGGTAAATAGCAAGACAGACCGGGTTCTATAATCTTGCATTTCTACTGGTCTACCGCAGAAAGAAATGGCAACTTGCTACGAGAAAAAATTTGCCTCGTCAGTCATGTATCGAAAGATACATGATCGCCTAAGCGTGTATCATGCATGGCACATAACTGACCGACTCTTTGTAAGAAGATTTTCTTGTCTCTAAGTATTCAGCTTATATTTTGGAATGCATCTTTGGCTATCCCAATACGCCTTCGGATTTCACTGTCACACTTTCCGTCCTCTGTTAGAACACTTCCCATATATATATATATATATATATATATATATATATATATATATATATATATATATATATATATATAACTTTTTTTTTTATTTTGATATCACCGATTTGTAATTTGCATTTTGGCCTCATCCATTTGCTGACGTACATGCATTCTGTATTCTTGCATTGAACTCACACTTTTTGGGTCCTGTCACTAATTGACTGACTAGTTTATATAATTCAAGAAACATTTGAAAAACATATTTTATTAACAGTTTTTATTATCCATTGTGCTTTCTTTATAATCATTCGTATCGTTTTCCTAATGATTGTTCATAGATTTAGGATTGTTATTTTAATAACCGTTGATTTGATTTGTTTGTTCAACGGCATACTAACACCTTATGGGTCATTTCATGCCAAAATTTAATTTTATTTGAACTTTGAAATATGTTACTCTGCTTTCACAAATAAATACATGGCAGATGATACTTATTGCTCATGCATATACATGTTTGTGTGAAACATAATTACTAGAGGCAGTGATATGTATGTTTTATGCTGGAAGTTTGTTGTAAATACATTTTGGAATACAATTTGATTTAAGAAATTGTAGGACATTATAGGGTCTAATGTCATGAAAGTGGTATGTTTTACTATAAAAATGTATTTTCTACTTTCATATTATTTAGCTTTTGTTTTGGGGAGTCACTATTTTCCTATAGCTGGGGCCCTACTAGTTAATACCAACCAGGATCAGGATGAACCTGAGACCAATTAAGAAGTGGTTCCACGTTCCTCAAAATCTCCAATCTCTCGACCAGAGGCTTTGCTACCGTATGTAGTTTATCGTTATACCAAAGGATAGATAACCGTTAAAGAATATCTTTCTCTCGAAAGCCTGCTATTACCCTGAAAAATAATATTGGCAGTCAGAATATGAAAGGAATATAAAAGAAACAATGAATTATTTCTGTATCTCCTTACGCGAGAGCGCACGCGCGCGCACACACACACACGCACACACACAAATTTTCTGTGGATGACAATATATATGCTCCCGTGAAATCCGGTTGAGCTCTCTTGAGAAAAAGAAAATTTTTAAAAACAGTGGCTCCTACTGCTATTAATGCATTGCTCTTCAACTGAATTGAGCTCTCCGGACCACTGGCGTATGTTGCATAGAAAACGTTAACATTTCCCATTGTCTCTACCCTTGACGATAGCTTAGGAGTAGGATCTCTGACTGATGCCAAATCTGTCGGGTTTCGGCCCCGAAGCAATCGCAGCCACATAAGAAGAGCTGTGATACAATGAAACAGTTTGTCTGTGGATGACAATATATATATATATATATATATATATATATATATATATATATATATATATATATATATATATATATATAGGTAGGTAGGTAGGTAGGTAGGTAATGAAAAGTTTGCTAATCCGTATGGATAATCCCAAGGTATACATATGTGTATATATATATATATATATATATATATATATATATATATATATATATATATATATATATATATATATATATACCTTAGGATTATCCATACGGATTATGGATAATCCCAAGTTATACACATATATATATATATATATATATATATATATATATGTATGTGTGTGTGTGTGTGTGTGTGTGTGTGTGTGTGTGTAATTTGGCAGCAACTTTTCTTTTAAACATGTAGTATTGAATGTTAAAGACAACATAGTCTTGCATATTTTCTTTTGAATTTTCTCATATTCTCTAATGAGACTTTTTATTTGAAAATAGTTTCGAAATATGTATTGTCCATACGATGACCTAGCGCTTTCGAACATCATTGCGCTAGGTCATCGTATGGACAATACATATTTTGAAATCATTTTCAAATAAAAAGTCTCATTAGAGAATATGAGAAAATTCAAAAGAAAATATGCAAGACTATGTTGTCTTTAACATTCAATACTACATATATATATATATATATATATATATATATATATATATATATATATATATATGTATACCTTGGGATTATCCATACGGATTAGCAAACTTTTCATAACCTATACAGATTATGGATAATCCCAAGGTATACGCACATATATATATATATATATATATATATATATATATGTGTGTGTGTGTGTGTGTGTGTGTATATATATATGTGTGTGTGTGTATTTGTGTGTGTGTGTGTGTGTGTGTACAATGCAGTATGTATTGGGATATGCGCTAAAATTTGAAGCATAATCATTCTTTCCCAATAGGTCATATCGGTACAGTTGAATACCTCTACACGATTATGATCTGAAGGTTGAAATTTCCAATAGTGTAATATATGCAACTCCACAGATTGACTACAAAGTTTCATAATAGTGCGTTCAAAACGACAAAGTTGTTGCACACTTGGGCTAATGAAAGCAAAGAAAATCATCTGATCGTCATTTAAGATAGACAGATTGCTAGAAAATCAATTACGTATCTTTAACCATGAACTCGTATCAACCTCAAATTCTTTGTCCCGTCTACATCCGAGTAAAGCAACGACGGAAGTACAAATTGAATTTCAGCATCCTTACCATTAAAACAAATACCAATAGTCATTTCAAAATCTGTTTATTACATACGACCGGTGTAAATCAGCGTGATTTTGCCTATAAAGAAAGTAGCGATAAGTAACAATTACGAAGGAAATAATCTTTATCGCGAAGCAGTCATATTGTTACGTCGGCCATCTTTTGATAAAAGCCATTTGCTTAAAGAAAATACGTGTTTGTTGAACGAATAACTTTTACTGCCAAGAACACAAAACTCTAAGCGCAACATCTGGCAATGGCGACACAACGCCAATTAACCCATTAAGAAGTAACACTTCATTAAGTAACTTAAGAACCAAGCGACAAGAAAATCTAAACAAAATAGTGTCACTTTTATTACCCATTCGTCTGTACGCTAGAAAACCATGTTTTTGAATCTATTCTCCATAGACGTCAATTTAACCAAGTGCTTCTCTGACTGTCTTAACAGAAAATGAATCCTACTTAATCATATTGTTTTTACATTTTCTTAGCTAGTATTGTAAAATTATTATATTATTATTATTAGTAGTATTAATAATATTTTATTATTATTATTATTATTATTATTATTATTATTATTATTATTATTATTATTATTATTAATTTATTATTATTATTATTATTATTTTGTTATTATAATTATTATTATTATTTTATTATTATTATTATTTTATTATTATAATTATTATTATTATTTTATTATTATAATTATTATTATTATTTTATTATTATTATTATTTTATTATTATTATTATTATTATTATTATTTTATTATTATTATTATGTTATTATTTTTGTTATTATTATTTTATTATTATTATTATTATTTTATTATTATTATTATTATTTTATTTTATTATTATTATTATTATTATTATTATTAAACAAAATGATTGGCGTATCTCTTCCAATATTTCGCAACACTTAGAGAAGAGTGCTATTTAAGAAAAGAAAAGAAAAGACAGCGTGCTTATCAACGTTTAACAATATTTCAATATTCTGTTTTCTTCAAGTGGCAATTTTTAAACATTTATTTTTATACGTGTATGCAACTTTTAATTGAAGACAGACATACTGTTGAATTATTTTTAAACTTTGTTAAGAGTTATTTAACATTTTATCTTTTCTTTTCTTTTTCTCTTCTGGGGCCCCCGCCCTCTCTTCGTCTTAAGGTCCTTGACAAAATCCAGAGAGGGATATTGTTATGGCTCCTTACCTATAACTACAGAATGAACTCTTCCTAACACTATGTATACTACGCCTCTCAAGAGAGAGAGAGAGAAAGAGAGAGGGACGAATCGAGTAGGGCCGATAGTAGTTCACTCCAAACCAGACTGACAGTCATACTAACACCTTCCACATTTTGTATTATTATTCCGTGTAATATATCTTCGTTATAATCTACTCTTGTGTTCGTGTTGTTCTTCCTTGGTCCTAACCTGGACCATAACAGATATGTAATGTGATTGGCGCTGATCTGGCATCTCGTTTACAGTCGCTCTCAACACAGACGTACCGTCGCTTCCCCGTGTCTTTTCTACAAATACTTCCACGGTAACTGCACCGACGAGCTACTTTTGCTGGTTTCCAAACTGCATGAATTTAAATGTGCTGCTAGGTTGGCATTTCAGTCCCATCCTTTGACTTTCGAAACGGTAAAATGTAGCCGTCTCTTCTACTTCAATAGGTTCATGTCTGGCACTTCCCGTCTGTGGAACTCCCATCCCCTCACTTGCTTCTCTGATATCTGTAATCTCTAAATATTCAAATGCAATGTCAATCAATTAAAGAATATCTTTCTCTCGAAAGCCTGCTATTGTCCTGAAAAATAATTCTGGCTGATCAAAATCCACAGATTACAAATAAAGAAAGCCCACCATACCCATCATGACATACAATCTAGGGTATAAACAACGCATGCAACACAGCCAAATGCCTTCGTTTTCATGGCAGGTTTGATAAAGTGCAGGTGGAATCCAGTTTGAAAGACTTTCATGTCTGGTAACCCAGTACGAGCAGACGGTCTCCGATTGATGGTGTTCCCAAACGTCTAGATATGAATCACCATAGCGGCATCATCCATTAAACTTAGAAAAGGCTCTCGACACGCAACCATGGTGTTCACCCACTTCACCCACTCAGAAACAAATATACCCTGTACGTCAGACCCTAGGGTAATTTCCTAAATGGTTATGGTCAGGTATCTGACGAAACGGACAAGCAAAACAGTGGTTCTAAACAGAATATTTATTATTATTATTGTTATTATTATTGTTATTATTATTATTATTGTAATAATTTCACTCCAAGCATCTATCTTCTTGCTCTTTCATTGTCCTCTCTCGTTAATAGTATATTTTCTCATATTCTCTAACATTCTCTCTTATATTCTCCAAAATTCTCTCTTATATTCTCTAAAATTCTCTCTTATATTCTCTAAAATTCTCTCTCATATTCTCTAAAATTCTCTCTTATATTCTCTAAAATTCTCTCTCATATTCTCTAAAATTCTCACTTATAATCTCTAACATTCTCTCTTATATTCTCCAACATTCTCGCTCATATTCTCTAACATTCTCTCTCATATTCTTTAACCTTCTCTCTCATATTCTCTAAGATTCTCTGTAATATTCTCTAACATTCTCTTTCATATTCTCTAAAATTCTCTCTAATATTCTCTAACATTCTCTCTAATATTCTCTAAAATTATCTCTCATATTCTTTAAACTTCTCTCTCATATTCTCTAAAATTTTCTCTCATATTCTCTAAAATTTTCTCTCATATTCTCCAACATTCTCTCTTATATTCTCTAACTTTCTCTATCATATTCTCTAGCATTCTTTCTTATATTTTCTAAAATTCTTTCTCATATTCTCTAAAATTCTCACTCATTATGCCTAACATTCTCTCCTATATTCTCCAACTTTCTCTCTTATATTCTCTAATATTCTTTCTCATGTTCACTAAAATTCTCTCTTATATTCTTTAAAATTCTTTCGTCTTTTCTCTAAAATTCTCTCTCATATTCTCTAACATTCTCACTCACAATCTTTAACGTTCTCTCATATTCTCTGAAATTATCTCATATACTCTGACATTCTCACTTATATTCGCTAACATTCTCTCTCATATTCTCTTGCATTCTCTCTTATATTCTCTAAACTTGTGTCTCACTAGATTTATTGCCTTGCTTGGTGTGAAATGATTTTTGAAAGAAAAGCAAGGCGATGAAGCCACTATGACGCATGATGTTTTGGGGATTTAAAGAGAACACGTTAGTGAGGAGAAGAGAAAGGACAGGATTGTGGAAGACAGAAGTTGGCGATTTTTTTAAAAATCATTTCACACCTAGCAAGGTTATTAAGACATTAAAATGCAATGGGTTACTGACTGTTATTGAATATGAGAAATATATACTCTTAAGAATAGAGGACAATAAAAGAACAAGAATTTCGAAGACGGATGATAACGATTGACATTGAATTAAAATTTTTTCAAAATCAAATTGACTGGGAAGCAAGACACTGGATGAGAGTTCCACAAGCGAGAAGTGCGACAGAAGAAACTGTTAACTTAAAACTTACGGTTACATCTAGCGATTTCATCTGTAAAATGATAAGACCTTGCCGCCAATCTACTCCTGCTCTTAAATCTATAACGTTTCGGTATTATAGAGGAATGTTCATCAGAACAATCACCTTGAATGTATTTATAGAACAGGCACATTGGCATTGCATTTACATTTTTGCAGATTGTAGGTAGCAGGGAAGCAAGAAATCGGAAAGGATTATTATTATTATTATTTTTATTTCCTTTGATTTCTGGCGTTTACACATTTCTTTCCGAGTCCCGCCCAGAGACCTAAGGTTAGAAATGGCATCATGACACTTTCGATTGACAAAAAAAAAAGTAAAATAAAAATAAATAAAAAATAGAAATATTTTACATAGATAAAGCCCTCCGTGAAGTGTGGGCTGTACTTGTGAGTACATTTTTTTGTATTTCTTTGAGGCATGGGCATCCCTTCAATTAGTCTACTGGAATCATTTCCAACCAATCCTAGGGCTCCAAATAAAACAGGGATTGTTGATGTTCCCATGTGCCACATTTTTGAGATTAGATTTCAAGGTCCTTGTATTTTGACAGCTTTTGGAATATCTTCAAAGATACATTGCAGTCTGCAGGGACTTCCATATCAATAAGGAGGCACTTTTTTTTGTTTGTGGTCTTTAATAACAATGTCTGGGCGGTTGGCTTTGATTGCTCTGTCAGTGTGTATTGTGTAATCCCATAGAATTATTATTATTATTATTAGTAGTAGTAGTAGTAGTAGTAGTAGTAGTAGTAGTAGTAGTAGTAGTAGTAATATTAGTATTATTGTAATTATTATTATTACATTTGGTGGTCGGATTGTACGAGCGTTAGTGTTTGAGCATGACACCCGGATCGAATCTTATCATAGTTGATTAGATAAGGAAGTGACAATTTTGATAATATCGTATCGGGGAGAGCAACCAAACCGTTTGAAAAGGTCTGAAAACGATACCACAGGTTCATCCAAGACTAGTGAATGAAATTAGGTAAACGAGACTGCAGAAGCGGTCCACGATACCTATTTCTTGATGACGCTACCCACCACTGTTCAACAGTGACCTGTAGCTTGAGATTTGAATAATATGCCATTAATCGTTTGTAACTCAAGGAATATTCTTTATCAGTATGCCAAGTCGAAAAGCAACTGCAGATCAAATAACAGTCTTTCCTCTTCTACGATATTCTTGTTTATTCTAAATGCATCGTCTGGATAATTTCAATTCTTCGATTTTTTTTTGTTAAGTATTACGAAAGAGGAACTATTCTTTAGAAATAAAGAGTGCTAAACTGCCGTATCGAATATTAGATATGACATCTAATATCCGACACGGCAGTCAATGCTGAACAGTCTCTTCAGAGATGAAGGAGAGACTCGATACGGCAGTAATCTGGTTCTATCGAATAATACTAAGAACACTATGAGAGGAAGATGTGAAAAATGAGAACGCTTTACGGAAAAGAGAATCAACAAGGAAACTGATATTTAAAAGCAGAAAGAAACAGTTGAAAATTCTGCGACAAATAATGAGACTTAGAGAATTTAACACTCACAGGACTTACTGAAAGCAAAAAAAGCAGGGAGAGACAAAGTGTAACTCACTTAACAACGTTTGTGAAAATTAATGACAGGACAAAGATGGAAAATAAATGTCAAATTTTACTTGGAGAAAAAGGATACGGGTATTTTCTTTTCTTTTCAGTTAAGAGTTAAATATCCACCATTTTCTCATCTTCAGTTGCACATTTTTCTGCTGGATAATATATATATATATATATATATATATATATATATATATATATATATATATATATATAATTTATTCGAAAATTACAACATAAATATGTTACAAAATCACTATAAATATAGCCATTTTGTTTCAACACTTCTGGTGTCTTATCAAGTGATGGTGTTGAATGTAGAATAAAGGGTTTTAAAAGGTTCAAATCATTCAAACAGCGCTCGCGAGGGGAAATGCTGTTACATAAGCTGCAATGAAAATACAAGTATGTGAAAATTCAAAAATCTTGACAACAAACCTTGGTTATAATAATTAATACTTTAATTTTAGATTGAGCACGCACGCTTTTAAGAATAGTATTTTTGGTTATTGGAATTTATTCCGTATACACCAATCCTATACTTGTGTGTGTGTGTGTGTGTGTGTGTGTGTGTGTGTGTGTGTGTGTGTGTGTGTGTGTGCGTGTGTCCACGTATAAGACGACCTTTAAATCCGCAACATCACCCTTAAAAATTTGGGGTCGTCTTATACTACAATTCTAAAAAAGAAAACTTAATTTCATATTATCAAATGAATTGATAGTAAAAGTAATAAAACCATTCTACCTCATATATTACTGGCATAACTTCATCAAAAAATTGCCTATTCGAAGAATAATTCCATATCAATGACATCAACTTGTATCCATCCAAGCAAAACTGAGAAAATCTAAACATAGAGTTACGATTACTTTCACATCAAACTTTGTCTTTCGCTAAATCTTCTATAATCATTATGGTAGTGTTAATTACGGTAGTAATAAGATTATAATAACATAATATTCATTCCTCATTAAAAAATAATTATCATTATGGTCTTAAATAATAACATAATTTAAGATTACATACAACCTTTATTTATGATTATCGATGAAGTATAATACATTGTCATTAGTACACCAGGATATTTGCAAATGTTCAAATATAGAAGAAGAAGAAGAAGAAGAAGAAGAAGAAGAAGAAGAAGAAGAAGAAGAAGAAGAAGAAGAAGAAGAAAGAGGGGGAGGAAGAGAAGAAGAAGAAGAAGAAGAAGAAGAAGATATATATACTCATATAATGATGGCATGATTATCATCTTCAAATCCACATTTTCTTTTTTTTCAGTTAAGAGTTAAATATCTAACATTTTCTCATCATCAGTTGCACTTTTTTCTGCTGGATAATATATATATATATATATATATATATATATATAAATTTATTCAAAAATTATGACATAAATATTTCATAAAATCACTACAAAAATAGACATTTTGTTTCAACACTTCTGGTGTATTCAAGTGTTGAATGTATAAGAAAGGGTTTTAAAAGGTTCAAAATAATAATAATAATAATAATAATAATAATAATAATAATAATAATTATTGACAAGCGATCACGGGAAGAAACGTAAACAAAACAATGATTTCTCTTTTAAGAGGCGTGTGTAGGAAAACATGATATAGAATAGGTTTTGTTATTTCGTTTATTTTGCATTTCTAAGGATAGGGTAACAACATTCCTAATGACATCATCTTTATATGATCAATAAGCAGTCGTCGTATAGCATAAGTATATGATAAATTCATAAAAATTTCCTATATTTTTTACCTCGTCTAAAGGTCGCCTTATACGGGGATATATACGGTATATACCCCCTCTCTCTCTATCTATCTCTCCCTCTTTTTCTCTTTTAGGGAGCGTAAATTGTTTTAACTGTCAAAATCAGAATTTTAGTGTTGTCTTTTTTTAATGTCATCCATCTTTTGGTTTCTGCCTCTTCCTCTGCATGGGCAAATTGCAGTCTTTTTTCACAATTTATGATCACCCATTTATGATCCACTCATGTTTGGGGCACGTGTAGAGATAATTTACTGTTTTAATTCAATGTATATCTTCTCAAAGGTTACTGTGCACGCTGACGAGCCAGGTACTTGCCGATTTCGATACAGACCTAATATATCTACCTTCTTTTACCACCAGTGTAAGCAAAAACAAACTTCAGCTTTTTTTACTTTCGGGCAAAACTGACCTATGTCCACCATTTTTAATCGACTATAACCCGAACACATGTCTACAAGCCTATTAATACTTTTTTGTTTTTTTTTATCCTTTAGGATTTATATTAGAGCCACATCATATTGGAACACCAGCTCCCGTACGATCATCGAAGTTAAGCAACGTCGAGCCTGGTCAGTACCTAGATTGCACGAAATTATTAATCGGGGAGCCGAGTTCCAATTCCAGTTGGTTTTATTATATACACTTGCGCGCAAATACCATTGGGAAATATATGAATCTACCCTTCCTACCCCCAGCTATAGGTTAATTAGTAAGACTTGTATCACTAAATCATTATTGTCACCAGAAATGAAATAAAGAATTGTCTTAAAATATTTAGATTTCGGCATTAAATAACCCATATAGGTGTTGATATGCCTCTAAACAAAAACAGCCAACATTCGATATTAAAAGATCCATCACCGGATGATATGTCATTAGATTAACCAACCTGACATATCAAAGGCGACATTTACTATATCGCTGAGTTTTGTCTATATTGGCCTTAATAAAATTTTAATTCACTTGATCTGGGCTGGTATTAAAGGACATTCACCTTCTGTTTATATCTCTGGGATGGGTTATTATGCTTATTTGCATTATTTACATTACTCGGACTATTATCCTCATCATCATTGCCATATTCCCAACGTTTCGGCCGTTGTACACTCGGGCCTTCACCAGGTGAAATGTCGAAACCGAACCCTCCGTCCATCGGAGTAGATTGTTCTAGTTCCACGTGTCATGCCTCTTCCGGATATCTCAGTTATTTTCATTTAACTCAAATTCTCCAAGTTTTTAGTTCACCACTGCTGTGACCTGGTACTGAACTAACAACCCTTTGCGTCTAGCCATTGGATCTAACCAACGTCTTTATCCACCGGGCCATGTGTCCTTGAGGAAATAAAGGTTTCGGTTTAAAATCCCTGAAGAAGGTCAGAACGTACAACGGTCTAAACATTATGAATATGGCAATGGAGATGAGGATAACAGTCCGAGTAATGTAAATAATGCAAGACTTTCACATTTTGGGGACAAATGAAATCAGCGTAGTTATTCACATGCCCTCAAATATGCAATCCATTTTCTTTCTCCTTTTAAGTCAATATTATTTTATTATTATTGGTCATAATGATGATGCTACTGCTGTTACTGATATTAATATTGTTATCAATGTATCGTTGTACCTACTTTTTTTTATTATCATTTCCCTATAAACTCTAAAGTTCCTGGAAGTTTTTGAGATGACGAATTGTCAATGCACATTGAGTTATTCGAAGAGGTGTTCTTATATTTGTTTTATAGATTTTATCATAGACCCGACGTTTCAATTGTATACGCCCATCTTCAGCTGTCCAATTTTTGACTGATAAGTGCATCTGATATTGCATCAGTTTCGTCCTTTCCACATTGAGTCACTGGTTCCCGTACGATCACTTGAGCCTGGACAATAGTTAAATGACCGCTTGAGAATACCAGGTGTTTAAGCTAGGGTGTTCGGGTGGTGTAATTGATAACAGCTCAAAATTGGAAATCGGAAAGCCGGGTTTCAATACCAGTTACCTTCGTTATGTTCCCTTGCGTGAAAATACAAACCGGTAAAAATACGAAACCACCTCTTCGCCCTCTACAACTATGGGTTAATTAGTAGGGCTTGTATCACTAAATTAATATTATCTTCCCCCAAAAAGCTTACATGGTTTGGTTTGGTTTGGTTTATTTTGTTTTACGGCATATCAACCACAATGGGTTATTTAATGCGGACAAAATTTTTATTGCTGGCAATATTTTGTTTTGTCAAAAATCTGTTTCTGGTAATATTTTTTCCTTCAAAAGTGTATTTTTGGTAATGATTTTTTTCAAAAAGCTATTGCTGGTAATAGTTAACTATTTGCACATATCTGGGACCGTAACAGCTACTACCACCCCGGGTCAGGGTGGACCTGCGAACACCAGCAATTAAGAGGTGGCTCCACGCTCGTCAAAACCTCCTGACCAGAGGTCTTGCTGTTGGACGTAGTTTATCGTCTTACCCAGGACGCGGATGAAGTTTAACGTCTTACCCAGGACGAAAAAAGATTACAATCTAAAAATATTTTCTGGTTTTAAATAACCTGAAAAGGTTGATAGACCGTAAAAAAAACAAATCAATAAATCAATCAGTTTCGTTCTTGTAATACCATTTCTTGTTCTTTCTTGCGTATATAGAATTCACTACATCGAGTAGGGATTGAACTCATGAACAGCTGAATTTTTGATCCGATGGATACTTGAAGACAGCCAGTGTGTAATTGACCAAAAATTATGCCTGTAATACTAACGTCCATAACAACAAAAGATGAGGACAATATTTCAAATAAACGTATCGATTGAAAGGGTTTTCATAATAAAATGTGACAGAGGTTACGCATTTATCCAATTCCCTTTGGATCAATATGACATTCATTGATGCTGATAAGTTAACTTCACCTACACTCTGTCTGAGTCTTTGGAGATATAAAGCTTTTAGCATGATCATGAGTTTCTTAATTCTTCGATACATTGATCTGTATTCCTCTACCGTCCATTCCAATGGATTTCATTGTCGATACGAGCCAGTTGTTCCTTCAGTTTATGTTTAATGACATCAGAACATTGAGTAAAATATATTGTCGTCTTTACACCTGCTTATATACAACTATCCTATTTTTAATTAGTTTTTGCAATAAAACTGTCGGTGGCACTGTGAAAAGAAAGGTTAAGTCATCTCCAATGAGTATCAACAATTTGCTTAATCATTTTTTTAAACTATTCTACTTAGGATGAAATACTGATCTAATCAACTGGCGAACGTCAGTTAAATGGTTGAAAACCTGTTTTCTTAAAAATTTAGAATTTTATTTGAACTCTTTCATTAATGGCAATCTGATTAATACAGGTATTTAAATGTTTCAATCATTCGTCTCAATAAAAACAAAGAAAATAATTTGTTTTGTTCTCGAGAAAAACAGTTCTTTTTATTTCTCGGAAAAATCATTTGTTGAGATCTAAAGAAATAAACGGCAAATTCTGTCTGACAATATTACTCAATGATCTTGCCAATGTGACCTTCATCTTCTGGCTTTCTCCTTCTATATTTTGGGTCAGACGATAAACTACATCCGCGTCCAGGGCGAGACGATAAACTCCATCCGACAGCAAGGCCTTCATCAGAAGGTTTTGAGGAGCGTTGAATCACCTCTTAATTGCTGGTGGTCGCAGGTCCATCCTGACCCAGGGTGGTAGCACCTTTCAGGGTCCCAGCTATGGCAATTAGTTAACCCTGAAAAGTGGGGTAAAAACACTATGAAAATATAAAAATATGTTTTAATACCAGCAATACTTTTTGGAAATTTTTTTTACCAGCAATAGATTTTTGAAAAAAATATTACCAGAAATATATTTTTGTAAGATATACATATATATATATATATATATATATATATATATATAGATATATTTTACCATATATATATATATATATATATATATATATATATATATATATATATATATATATATATATATATATTTTACCAGCAATACATATTTGAAAGAAGAATATTACCAACAATACATTTTTGAAAAAAAAATTACCAATACATTTTTGAAAAAAAAATTACCAATACATTTTTGAAAAAAATATTAACTGCAATAAAAATCTTGTCGGCATTAAATAGCCCATTGAGGTTGATATGCCGTAAAACACACCAAACCAAAACAAACCTGTATGTCCGTCCGTGTGTCTGAAAGCCCTCTAACTCGGGCCACACTTTATTTACATCGACACATTATACCTTTTTGAAATCAGGATGATTCCAGGATTGAAAATGTGCCATTCATCTGGTGCTTGGACATTCAGCATTCGGAATTTTGTGCGGTTGAGGAGGGAGCTGTTAAGAATTCAAATAACTGAAAAAAATTAGTGATTTTAAAATTTTTAAATTTATATTGAGTTTAAAGTAAGACAAATACTTTGTGAATTTAACTTTTTTTACATTTAGTTTAAAATATCTCCAAAACCTTTTTGAATTGAAGGAATCAATTTTATTTCTTCAAAATAACAAGGAATCAAAATTAAAGTGCGATGTCTCGTAACGTGAAGTTATGAAGATGAGCAGAGTTTGTGATTTGAAGACCTCAACTCAGTTGAAACTCCACGGAGTTTGTGATTTGAAGAACTCAATTTTCAGCCTGAATTGTAATTTCGGCTCAAATACGAGTTTTCGGCCCAAATCGGTCTTTTGGTCGGAGCTGGGCTTATAGCCTGAAAGTGATGTTTGAAGTTCCGTGGATGAATCGAGGAATTCAAAGTTAGTTCTTCAAAATTATCATTGCTGTTTCCTAAGCTGGACCAGAGGTCCCTTTAGTCTTTGGCCAGAAACCTAATTAGCCCCCTGTAAAATCTAGCTTAATAGCCCGCGTGGATTACGGCTTTTAAGCTAGTGATCAATAAATTGATATAATGTATTTGCATGTGATGACATCCAAAAGCCGTCCTGGTAACTTCATATTATCTTGCAATTTAAGTCTACAATTATTCTACTATGAATCAGCAAATTTAGAGGTCCTGATTTGATACCACTGCTTCAGTTACATTCTCACAAACGTCATATAGTTTCTCTGTGCCTTTCTATGAATATTTTCATCACAATTGATGATGAGCTTTCCTCATTGTGCCTTGACTGCATGCATTTAAGTATACTAATGGTTTGGCCACAAGAGTTTATAGTTTTTCACTCGCTCTTTTCGCCTATAGCACCCCCTTCCAGATTTGTGCTTTCATATCAACTACGACCTTCAAACATTCAGATGCAACATCAATCGTGAAAATCTTTTTCCTTTCATACTGTTCTTTTATTTCCCATTTCCACACTAACTTTTTCCTCATTTTCTTTCAGTCTCTGTAGACCATCGCATCATATTACTTTTAATGCCTTACTGGGTGTTGTGGATTCCGGGAATGGAATCCTGCACAAATAAATAAACAACGCCAGTAATTGAGATAGAAAAATAAATGTATTAAACGTAAGAATACAGACTTGAAGTGAAGATTAGTAGTCCAGAAATGCGGGTTAGTAGAATGTATATGTACAAGTCTCTGTAAGTGGAGCCGTAATTATCTCTCTCTCTCTCGCTGGACTCTCGTATAACTCTCTGTTAACACCCTGTGTACTGTCTCTGTATCTCTCACCCTGACTCAACGTATCTCAACCTGCAGGTATTCTCTCTGTCAGTATAAGTATACTTTGGACGAGTCCATCTCGTGTAAAAGGGTCTGCCGAACAACACTGGGTATGAGTAATTTTTTTAAAAAATCGTAGATATCAAACAAATCTTTACTTTCATTGAGAACACTGCGTATATACCCTTCGAAAGATAGATGCTACCACGCTGAGTACTACTTAGAGATCCTTAATAAAATACAAAGAAGTATCTGCAATATCGTTTGTCCAGACCTGGCATCTCGGCTTATGTTTCATTCGCACTGCCGTAGTGTAGCTTCCCTGTTCCTTTTCTAAAAATACTTTCATGTATTTTTTTTCCTGATGGACTCTCCTCTACGGCACTCAGGCTCTATGCTTTTAAGCGCAGTACTAGTTTGGCGGCAAGCTCTCATCATTGTACAGTTAAAATGGCTAGATGTAACCGTAAGTTCTATGCTAACAGTTTCTTTTCTCGCACTTCTCACTTGTGAAACTCACTTCCGGCTCCTTGCTTTCCAGGCAAGTTTGATCTTCAAAAACTGATATGCAATGTCAATCGTTATCTCCTGTCTTCTTAATTTCTGTTCTTTCGTTGTTCTCCCATTCAGACATCCTCTGCCTGTCAGGGGCTTTGTTGCCTTGCATGGGATGAACAAAATATTAAGAAAAAAAGGATAGATCTCAAGTGCCAAGCAACGAACTCTAATCTAAAGTTTACATGGCTCGTATAGAGAGAAACAAAATGCAATCATGAAGTTTAGATTCGTTGAGAAACAGTTCCATATATTAGTTCGGCAATATTCTTTTTTTACGATTTCCCTTCTGTACTTCATTTTTTTTCTTTCTTTCCTGTCTGATCATAGTATTTAGATCAACTGTCCCAGTTATCTGGCTGACGAAAACAGTTAAAGCTAAATTAAATAAAAAGAGATGCTATATTTAGAATTAGCTCCAATGAATAAAGGACGCTCTCACCGGCAAGTCGAACGCTACGTATGTCTTTACTGCATTATGCTAGAAACAAAAAATAATTCTATTATTACAAAAGTGATGGTTGTGACTGCTATTATAGCATTAGAGTTCAGTAATATTCCATTGTACAACGAAAGAAGCCGAGGCATTTTTGACAGCTATTATTGATCGTTTACAAAAAAAGGAAGACGAAAAATACATAGAAAGAGAGAGAGAGAGAGAGAGAGAGAGAGAGAGAGAGAGAGAGAATTAAATAATAAGAAAAAGAAAGACAATGAAATAATATATAAAAAAGAAAGGATAACGCTACAAGTATAATTTAATAATATAAGCTTAGCGAAGTTGATGGAAGACGAAGTTTTGTCATAGTTGAATTGTTCTTGTATTCAGTCGAAGTTTAGGGCCGAATGAATTGCTTGGCCTCGACGTATCTCGATTGCCACGCGCGGTCGGTTGCAACTTGTACAAAAACAAATGTCCTTACAGATAATCACACTGGATAGAGACAACTATTCTTAATTAAAAACAAAAAATGAGATAGTGTGGCACAAAGAATAATTACTTTATAATTCTGCTTGTATCGCTGTTGGTTGGTTAGCAAGTGCCGTGACATTACTCCAGATAAAAAATAGACCATTCCGTTTTGGTTACACAGAATAATGGAAGTAAAATTTGTATCAGAGAAGCTGATTGGTTTTAGTGAGAAAAAGAAAGCATATGTAATAAGAAAGAAAGAAAGAAAGAAAGAGAAGATAGAAGAAGCGGTAATGTTCTCTTGAGTTTAACGTCTTCTTCAAGAAAATGGAAACCTGTGCTAGTTGTGAATCTTTTTCATTTGTACCCTCTTACTTCTATAAATAATGACCCATACTTATAAGTGTTAGTGCAATATTTTGTTAAAGTTTTTAAGCTCAAATATTTAACTATTTCCATGCGTATTTTATAGTCGTGGAAGACGCAAGGTCTTAACTTCAGAAATTTTAATTCACTAGCCGAAATACCCGCGCCTTGCTGCGTGTTACAGACTTCTTTTATAAGAAAATGATCATTGATTTTAAGTCAATGTTATAATTTGTGAAGAAAAACGATGCATTTCAATATTACTCAATGATCTTGCCGATGTGACCTCCATCTTCTGGCTTTCTCCTTCTATATTTTGGATAGGAGTCATTCCCTTGTTCAAATTTAGATTTAATTTTTAGTGGGTGTGTGTGCAAAAACAGCTTGATCTGATCCCTTCGATATGTATTTGATGCAATACTTGATTAAATGAATTGATGAGCAGATTTCAACATTGATATGACCGTTAACTTGGGTCAAAAAACATATATTGTAAGGCACAACCCACAGATTAGTGATTTTTTGCTCAGCTTGACATCCATATTGACTCATTTACCAATGTCACCGCTATATTCTGGCTTTCTGCTTCTATATTTTCGATAGGAGTCATTCCCTTGTTCAAATGTAAATTCAATTTAAATCAAAGGGAAAAATTTCAGTGGGGGAGTTGTGCCCCTTGAGATCCCCTGTGAACAAAATGAAATATACTTATTCAAGTACCCTAGGATTTATTCCCTTGTTCAAATTTAAATTTAATTTATATCAAATGGAAAAAAAATTCAGTGGGCGGTTTGTTCACCCCCCCCCCCCGTCCCGGGACCCCCCTTTGATCAAAATGAAATATACTTATCGAAGTACTCTGGGTAGTGTAATTTCAGAATAAATGTGGCTATGTGGGTCCTCTCCAAAACTCTAGAAGTTCGATAAAAAATATCAGACAGAGGCTACAAGCTTATATATATAGATTAGAAATTTCAACTACGAAATTTTCACAGGTACTGCTTATAATATATTCACATAGATTAGGAGGAAAAATTGAATAGATCTCGTTGATAACATTACTAAACTCAGATAGAATATTAAGGAGAGTGCTGAAGACTTACTTGTCACTTTCTTTCTTTTTATGTGCCATGTCCTTTCAGGGCGTGGGCGATCATGTCTCTCCATCTCCCTCTATCCCTTACAGCTCTCAACAAGTTCCTTCCCTCTGCTTCCTCTCCCAGACCGCGTTCTGTCATCCACTTGCTTAAGTCTGCCAGCTATGTCACGCGTTGTTTTCCCTTATCCCTCTTTCCCTCTAATCGACCCGTGAGTTTCAGATTCTACAGGCCCTCCTTCCACATTATGGGTCCCAGAAACTCCAGCTGCCTCTTCCTGATATTAAGTATAAGCCTTCTCCTTGTGTGTAACCTCTCTAAGACCTCATCCTTGCTCACACGCTCAGTCCATGATATTGTGCGGATCTATTACACACGAAGACACATACATACAAAAATACAAATCACATACAACACCAAGCATTCATTGGTTAATTAATCACCACTACGTTATTAAAGACAATTTACAAATCGCAGTAATGCGACAATTTTGTAATCGCTCTATTTTTAACTAGTCAATTTTGTGCACTTTTGGGAGAAACGGATCACAGAAGCTTTCTTAAGTCTCCCCAAATCTCGCTCGCTGATTGGTCGATGCCAACCAATCAGATCGTTTGCACGTGAAGAATAATTCTTCCCGACCAGCGATTTGGAGCCTACAGTCACTTATTTAAGTAAGAATTTTTTCTTAGCTAATTAGTATATATTCAGCAGCCAAACGAACCCACGACAGTTGAAACCATGCGGCAACCTTCTCACTCACACACACCACTCACCTGCTGAACATACCTTGTACACACTCACATAATCTTTTCTAACACAGCAAAATCTTCCGAGAACAGTCATTATAAGAGACTCTCATGAATATTCTTCCAGTGAACTTTGAAATACTAAAATAACAGTCGAAGAGAGACAAGTCTTGTTTATTCAACCCATTCTTACTTAAATGCGTGCTTTCTTTCATATCGTTGTTTGATATTGTACATCTTGTTTAATACATATTTTATGTGTAACAATGTCTTTTGCTTATCCTTTTCTGTGTCAGCTTTGTTTCCTAATCTAAAGTTATATTAATGTGGTGATGCCCGCCACAATATCCTTAGCATCCTTCTGTCGAATCACATCTCCGTCGCCTCTTCTTCATCTTTGGGGAGAACGTCCAACATTCACTGCTGTAAAGAAGGACAGATGTCACATAACAGCTCAGCATTCTTTTCTTTGTTTTTTTAAACGCCATTTTTCTCCATCATGAATGTGATGGCCCTCCACAGATACATCTTCTTCATTATCTGTAAATAGTCATAACTTCTTGGTAAATATAGTGGAGTGGATTCCCGTTGGCATGCCCATGGATTTTTTCGAAAAGCGTTGGTTGGATTCAGTGACATAACCCAAAGAGTTGTGAGTTCAATACTTGGCAACAGCAGTTGTGAACAAAAACTTAGAGTGCTGAGTTAAAGGGAGATAACTGAAACATATGGAAGATACATGGCACGTGGAACTAGAACAATATAACCCGTTAGGCGAAATAAAGTGTCCAGTTCGAAATTCCAACCACCTGAGGAAGGCCGGAGCGTACAACGGCCGAAACGTCGTGATATATGCCAATAAAGATGAGGACTGCTGTCCGAACAATGTAAATATTGTAAATAATTACTAAGACCTACAAAAGATTGGAAAATTTGAAGAGCCATGATTGCTGACGTGTTGAAGTGGCACGGCACATATAACAAGAAGATTAGCGCGAAAGTGAACGCAACAGATTCGACAGGAATTTGAATTCGGCTCACTTACCGATTCATTTTCCCCCACCGTTAACCGTTACGCTACCGGAACACTCTCAAAACGCAACGAGTTTGTATAACAATGATACCTTTGTAGAAACAAAAGACCTCAAAGAATATTCTTCTAGTCCCCGCTTTCCAAAGAATACGGAATGCCACATTTGGATTCCTTTGACAGTCTCTCCAATACGATTCGGTGCTTAAAAAGTCCCGATACGATTTACTTCCCGGAATCTGAACAAATGTCTCAACACCAGGTAACTTGGTCTAGCTGAGAACATTTCAGTACCTGCAGTATAACGTTCCGCCTTGTTTCATTTTTCACACTTTCCAGCGGGATTATGTGTCTATAATTTTCCCCTCATTCCGACGGAGACGTTTCTCACTCTTTTCGACCTCTGTACTGTGACGTCCGCAGTGTTTAACTTGTAAACTTTGATGGAATGTTTAACAACTGCCGTCATAGAATTGGACAGTCAATGCACTAATCCGACCCGGTGTTTCAAATGTAAAAAGAAAATACTTTTCAGGCAGATCTTTTTTCCCAAGAACTGCCGCTTTGTGGAACTTACTGTTGCGTAATTGCAGCGCTGAACTCTACAATTTTAAC
Organism: Acanthosepion esculentum; assembly: GCA_964036315.1. Classification (NCBI taxonomy): domain Eukaryota; kingdom Metazoa; phylum Mollusca; class Cephalopoda; order Sepiida; family Sepiidae; genus Acanthosepion; species Acanthosepion esculentum. Next base: position 41,747,248 of record OZ038476.1, on the reverse strand, counting down.
CTCTTCTAGTCAAGAGTGAATTGTAGCCTTACTACCTTCTGCACATAATTTTCACTTACGGCCATACTCTTCTCTTCTGTTCATATAACACATACTTTTGTTATTACCATTTTGATTCAAACTCTCTACTTTGCATGGCTTTCCAAACCTTATCAGGTGAAATATTAATTAAAAAGTGCATTGTCATTTGAAACGAAGCCTAAATAACCGTAAATACTAATATGATGTTTTGTCTTAATATCTGGAATGAGGAATTATCATTATTGAAGCAATATACAATAGTCCAGGAAAGTGTGTCGTTGCGCCTTTTCGAAATAACGTTTTCGGGTGACATGAAGAGGAAAGACTATATTGAATCCATTGATAGGTCAGCTGCTAAGAAAGTTGGTTCACTGTGTGGCGCGAGACAATTTTCCTCTCCAGAAACTATCTTACATATCTATAAGTCTACCATTCGTCCATGCTTAGAATATTGCTGCTACATATGGTCCAATGCCTTGCTGTTTACCCTGAGCTCCTTGACAAGATCTAAAGAAGAATCTGCAATATCCTGAAGGAGGAACGGTAGAGTAGCTTCTCGGATTGAGGAATCGGAGAGCCCAGTTCGAATTCCAGTCGAATCCATTACATTCACTTACGTGCTAATAACCTTGGGAAAGGTATGAATCCTCTCCTTCTCTCCCTCTCCAGATAGGGTAAGTAGCAGGACAGACCCAGTTCTATAGCCTTGGATGGCAACTGGTCTCCCACAGAAAGAAATGAAGAAAGAAAGAACCTACTGCGGGAAAAAAATCTGCCTCGTCAGTCGTGCATCGTAAGATACATGATCGTCTAAGCGTGTATCACGCATGGCACATAACTGACTGAACCAATACAAATTAGACATTCCGGAAAAGATATAAAAATTCAAACAACAAAATAATTTCCATACTATTATTTTATCTATTTTTTATTTCTGTTTTATACACATTTCATTCCGAGTCCCAACCAGAGACCTAAGGTCAGAAATAACTTCATGATATTTTTCACGAACCATTTTTGTTAAAAAAAAAAAAGAAAACACACATTTACACATACACACACATTTTACATAGATTATTATTAGTAGTATTATTATAGGAGGCATGGTGGAGTAATGGTTAGCGGCTCGGCTGAGGAATCGGAGAGCAGAATTTTAATTCCAGTCGAATCCATTAGATTCACTTACGTGCTAATACCCTTGGGAAAGATATGAATCTTCTTCTCTCCCCAGCTATGGATAAATAGCAGGACAGACTGGATTCTATAGCCTTGAATGGCCACTGGTCTACCGCAGAAAGAAATGGCAACCTACTGCAGGAAAAATCTGCCTCGTCAGTCATGTGTCGAAAGATACATGATCGCCTAAGCGTGTATCACGCATGGCATTTTTTTCATTGGTCCTGATCTAGCGGATCGGCTTCAATCAATTTCACAACGTCATAAGGTTGCCTCTATGTGTCTTTTCCATAAACGCTTTTATGGTAATTGTTTGGATAAGCTCTTCGCTATGATAATTGCAGTTTTTGAGTCTAAGCGCAGTACGAGACTTGCGTCGAGATCTCATCAATTTACAGTAGAGCTGGCTAGAAGTAGCCGTAAGTTCTATGTTAACAGTTTCTTTTCTCGTACTTCTCGCTTGTGCAACTCCCTTTTGGCACCAGGCTTTCCAGTCAACTTTAATCCGCAAAAATTTAAATGCAATGTCAATCGTTATCTACTGTCCTTCTAATTACCCTTTCCTCTTCCCACTCATTAGTAATGTTTCTATTTGTAATTCTTCCACGCGCTGTAGCCCCTTGTGTCTTAGTGGCTTTACTACCTTGCATGACGTGATACCGATTAAAAAATAGTGTAAGTAATATGAAGTTATAATTATCCCATTAGAATGTCTGAAGACTAACTTCTCGAGAGCTCCTCTCTGCGGCTGCTCGGTCTCACGCTGTCCGTTGACCTGAGATGGAACAAATACATCGAGTCAATTGCTTCATCCACCGCAAGGAAAGTTTGCTCCCTGTGCCGAGCCAGGAAATTTTTCTCCCCGGAATCGATCCTCCAAATCTATAAATCAACCATTCGCCCTTGTATGGAGTATTGCTGCCATATATGGTGTGGAGCCCCTGCTGTTTGCCTTAGGATTCTTGATAAGATCCAGAGACGGATATGCAATGTAATTGGCCCTTATCTGTCATCTCGTCTGCAGTCGCTCTCTCACAGACGCGCCGTTGCCTCGCTCTGTCTTTTTTACAAATACTTTCACGGTAATTGCTCCGATGAGCTGCTTTCGCTGGTTCCCAGGCCTCATGAATTTAAGCGTCCTACGAGGCTGGCATCCCGTTCCCGTTGACCGTTGAAACTGTTAGATGTAGACGTCTCTTCTACTCCAATAGCTTAATGTCTCGCACATCTCGCCTGTGGAACTCCCTTCCTTATTCCCGTTTCCCTGACAAATATAATCTCCAACTATTTAAGTGTAACGTCAATCGACATCTCCAGTTGACTTGATCTATCCACTTCCCTTCCCCACACCCTTTCCCCTTTCATTCCTATCTGATCTCGCTCCAAATCTTCTGTAACGCCCTTGCCTTGATCGATCCACTATCTTTCTCCATATCCTCTCCTTTACCACTCCTATCTGCTCTTCCTCCAAACCTTCTGTAACCCCTTGCGTGTTAGTGGCTTCCAACCTTGCTTGGGGTGAAAAGCTTAAAAAGAAAATTTTTAAAAAATTGAGAAATTCTTTATCGACTTTAGAGTGGCTCAACATATAGAGGATGCCGATAATTTTGGCCTAGTGCCAAAACTAAGCTCATTTTAATAAATAACTTTAGAAAGCTATCACTTCAACCAGCTACAGTCTACATTGCTTTAAATGCACTCTCCAACTGACTTAAATATAAGGCTATAGAAATAAAAAGAACCAACTTCTTGAATAAAATCCTATCCGCCGTGCAACCGTAACGAACATTAATTGCCAGCACATCTGTGGCTTGAGGGAACCACTTCCGAACTTACTGTGCGTTGTTGGTTTCAAAAGTTTCATAATGGATATGTGTACCTCATATGGGAAGACGAAAAAGGACGTTCTTTTGAAACTCGAGCTGGTCAGCTGAGAAGGTTAATGGAAACAACGTTTCGTCGAAGTGACTGAGACACGATACAAGTATTAAAAATTTGACAGAACGATAACATCTGTTCATCTAAATCAAATCGCAGATGTGAAAAGTTTGGGCAAATGAACTTGAGAATTATAAAACTTATTTCAAATCTTCCTAAATTGAATGTAACATTAATATTAATTTATTAGACACTCATTTTATGTTCCTGTTTGTTTATACCTTTATAAGACGTGATACTTGACAAAATCAATTTAGATGAAGCGTTGTGATGATTCAATTTTAAAACTATAATTTATTTCCTTCAATTTCTTTTTTTTATCTTGTTTAAAATAGATGGTAAAACAGTGTTTAGAAGAGATAACAAAAGACAAAATTTACTAAGAGCTACAAAGGACGGGAAATTGTGGAGAGCCATGATAGCCAACGTCCCGAATGGACGCGACAGATAAAAGAAGTTAAAATTGGACTCTTGCAGAAGATAGTAGTCTTTGAGAATGCTCGTACACTCCGAAGTGTTTCCGAGACATGATCAAAATGGGTTAACTCTTTCTACCGTTTGTCAGTCCAGGGTATGACGATAAACTGCATCCGAGAGCAAGGCATCTGATTGAGAGATTGGAGGTTTCGAGGACCTCTTAATTGTTGTTCTTCCCAAGTCCACCTTGATCCGAGGTGATATCACCAGTCAGGGAACCGGCTATGGGCAAATAGTGAACATCCAAATTAAAAAAAAAAACGATACGAAAATGTAGGAATTAATTTTTATTGCAAAAATAGCCAGCAATAAATCTTTATAGTAATATGACCAACAATACATTTTATGTGTAGTTGAAGCCATAAAATTTCATACAAAATATTTAGATTTCAGGATTAAATGACACATGGAAGTGTTGATATGCCACTAAACAAAAATCAATAAACTAAACAAGCAACATGAAAGAATACTTTCATGATATCGATGCATATAATATCCTAAGATTTCGTAAAGAAAAAAAATCAAACTGCGCTCGAAAATTAACTTCAACAAAACAATATATAACACACACGTCACCGCCTCTTAGCAATCATATCCACACAAACATGCATATGCACAAAAGCTGAGTATCATCTACCATGTATTCAAATGTGAAAGTAGAATAACATACATCATATTTTTATTATTTCAAAATTAACTTTCGGTATGAAGTAACCCATAAGGAATTGATATACCGTTTTAACAAATACAAATGGAAGGAATACAAATATGTTATTCTGCTTCCATAATTGATTACATGGTAAATTGTTGAGAGAACGATACTTCCCTACATCATGGACTCTGCCAGTACTATATTATTATGTGAATGGTAGTATCATGGGAGTAGTAGCACCAGTAATGCGCAGCCGCGTACGATACCAATATCGGACACCACTGGATAGTAAGCTCTGCTTACACTATTCTTTGTAACTTTTCTGTTTAATATATCTTTCTTAACTCTAACCCGTGTTCCGTGTTTTCCTTCCGTGGCCCCTACTTCGGGTCCACATCAGTGGCGACAGAGGATTCGAGACACGCACCCACACCAAAACCCCAAAGCCCCAGTCCCACATCAGTGGCGACAGAAGACCCGTTTAACCCCCACTGGTTCCCACATCAGTGTTGAACTAAAATTTGAGCTGGTATTACTACATCAGCGAACGAAACGCAATAAACGAGCAACCAAGTATCGAGAACGACTGCTTACAAAAACCCAGCTTGTGCACAAAACAAACTGACAAACTCAAGAGCTCGAAGTTCTACAGTTGACTCAAGTTCGAAAAAACTATTCACCAAGTCGCGCATTTAGCAAAGTGTTAAAAAATTTTATGAAATTGATTTGAATTCCTAAAAATCTCGTGCATAAAATTACCCTCCCCTCAAATTGATTGAGGTGATTTTTTTCTTAAAAAAGAAAGAAGCAAATTCTCCCAAAAGAAAGAAAAAAATACGGTGTTGTGAGACCGATACTTCCCTACATCATGGACTCTCCCAGTACTATATTATTATGTGAATGGTAGTATCATGGGAGTAGTAGCACCAGTATCGCGCAACCGCGTACGATACCAATATCGGACACCACTGGATAGTAAGCTCTGCTTACACTATTCTTTGTAACTTTTCTGTTTAATATATCTTTCTTACCTCTAACCCGTGTTCCGTGTTTTCCTTCCGTGGCCCCTACTTCGGGTCCACATCAGTAAATAATACTCAGCTTTTGTGAATATACATGTTTGTATGAACATGATTACTAGAATCGGTCATGCATGTTTTCTGTTGTGTTTTCATTGAAGTTATATTTTGGAATACAGTTTGATTTAAGTAATTGTAGGACATTATATGCTTTAATGTTGTAAAAATTCTTTTATCTTGGTTCTTCAGTAGTATTTTAAACGGATTTATGTAAAGTCGCTACAATTTGGTGGTACGTACGTATGTTGTTAAGATTTTTATATTGCTGGTATTTTTACTATAAAAACGCATTTTTATATTTGCATGTTTTTGTTTTTGTTTCGGACGGTCACTATTTGTCCATAGCTAGGTACCTAACAGATGCTACCACTCCAGGTTAGAGTTCCCCTGGGACAACAGCAATTAGGAGGTGGTTCCACGCTCCTCCAATCGGAGGCCTTGCTGCCGGGTGTAGTATATCGTCATACCTAGGACTACTAAAAATTGACGAAATATATGATTATTTTGAACATCATCTTAATCTAATCTAAGGGCTAGTCTGTTAAAACAAGTTGACAGTTTAAAAATATAAATCCGGTTGGATGTTTATAATTTATTTTCGATGACTTTTACTTAAGTGGACTTCATTTTTATATCTTGTGTCCTTTCAAACCATAAGCAATTATGGGTCCTCTTTATAATTCTAATTAATTTCCATCTCTTTCCTATCTCTGCAAATTCTTCTGCCATCTGTTTACATAACTTTTTAGGTACGTTATTTGATGTTTCCATTTCTCTCTCTTGCTCTCAGCCTGTTCTGTGAATGCGATATCTCCAATTTTCCATTCGCCTTCTCTATGCCGTTCTTCATCTGTGTGACGTGTTCCTTCAGGACGTGGGCGACCATAGCTCTCCAAAATTTCCTGTCCTTTCTAGCCCTTAGTAAAGTTAGTCTTTTTGTTATATTTCCGAATCTAACACACGCTCGTTAGGTAGGTGATGCGCTGCTTTCCTCTGTCACCCTTGTCTTCAATATGGTGATTTTCCAAGCGTAGTTTAGATGTGGTACAATGCCGAAAGTAGGGGGCACCCCGTGAGGATCGAACTCACTATTCAGTCGTAACTGATCTAGCGAGACAAGCTTACTAACGATTACACAACGTCAAACGTTTCCAAGCTCCCTTTCCTCATTATGTAACCCAGAAATTCCATCTGATTTCGTCCACTTGTGCATTTTGTTCCCATTTTCCTTAAAACTTCCTCGTTGCTGACATGTTGTATCTGTGATATTCTCATCATCCTTCTGTATAACTATATTTATGTTTTTCATGTCTCGTTTTCATTTGTGAGAAAACAGTCAAGCAATCACTACTACACGATGTGCGATGGGTAAATTGTCGCAATTTTATATTTTTAATTTTCCGCACGCGCGTTGTTTAATTTTTATTTTGTCGACTGCACGGTATAGTCGTGTCAGCCGGGTACCGTTTGTGAGGAATAGAGCACAATGACACAATTCACACTGCCAGAAATTTGCAAACGGCTTTCGCGCCGGAAACACCAATACGAACATTTCAGTGTGTTTCGTTGTCAATCTGAGGACGGTGCAGAGGATTCGGAAAGAGCTGGATGAGTCTAATGGTGATTACGAAGGTGTTTGGAGTGATCCCTAGTGATGGCGATGTTATACCTCCATTCATTTTCCCACAAGGCCTCAGACTCAACATGTATGCCTACATCAAGTGCCTTGAGCAGGTAGTGCTGTCCTGGGTCAAGAGGGTGACCTCTGGAAGACCCTAGGTCTGGTAACAGGATTCTACGCCATGCCGCACAAGCAGGAGAACACAGTCATGACTGTCAAAGAATTTCTCCGACCGCATCACCCCTTACATCTGGCCACTTAACTCCACAGACTGCAACTCCCTTGATTATTATCTGCGGGGCACACTTGAGCGAGAGACCAACAAAATTCCTTGTAACAGCAAAGATGAACTGAAAGCAAGGATTATGACAGCATTCGTCAATTTAAACAAGGAGACTGCCCAGAAGAGATGCAGGAGATTCTGAAGTCGTCTGGAGGCCGTGGTTGAAGCAAATCGCGATTTTATTGAATAGTATTTAAAGATGTTTTTTTGTATGATTTTGGTAAATATATCTGTTAAAATGAGATATCAGTGTTATTTTTTTATTGTTACGTAATTTAGACGACACTTTATCCATCGCACCCCGTATAGCAGTTCAGTAACTCTTAGCATTGGTTGCAACGAAATTGGCCTGTTTCTTTATACTTCGCTTAGCTTTCATGAGGGATCTTGTCGTCTTTTATCGCACGACCCAGATACTTCAATATTTGTTTTTGTTTTTGCCGTCTCTATGAATCCTCTTCTTCTCCCCCTATCTATGGGTAAATAGCAGAACAGGCCGGGTTCTATAATCTTGGATGGCAATTGGTTTCCTGCAGAAATAAATGGCATGCCTCCTGCAGGAAAACGTCTGCCTTGTCAGTCATGTATCGAAAGATACATGATCGCCTAAGCGTGTATCACATAACTGACTGGGTATATGGTTCACATCATTTGTTATTAGTAGTTGTAATAGATAGAAAACTGGAACAGATGAAAATAACAACGATGATATATTAAAAGAAAGACTATTTAAAACTGGTCATTATTTTCTTGAGAGCCTGATAAAATTAAATAGTGTATATCACAAGTATTCCTTGCAAATTTCAAAATTCCTGCCCTTTTCCGTTGGTGAAACTTTATCAAAGGCAAAAGCTGATGGGCGACATCCATATTAAGATACTCGGGTCCCTTTCTTAAGTGAACAATAAAAGGCTGTGAGACATCTGGATCAAAGAAGGAGGAAATTGAGGAGCCTGCATGAAACCACACCCGAGGGACGACGTTGATTGATTTTTGGAAAAGGGAGGGGGCGAAGAGTTGTTAGCATCGAGCAATGTGTCGAATTGGCAAATCAAAAGATTTAAGGACTACGCAGGGCAGAGTCGTGAGAAATTGATCATAGCGATCAAAAGTTGCAGTAAAAACGACAAACGTCGAAAATTGTATAAACAAAAAAAAAAGAAAAGAAAAATAAATCCATGGTTATTTTTCTTTTAAAGTAGATCGATTCATTCTACAAGCTTATGTTTCTTATATACGGATCAATTCTAAACATGGGCGATCATGACTCTCCACGACTTCTTATCCTTCATAGCACTGAGCAATATTTGTCAGCTTACTATCCTCTAGTTACTTTTCTGCCATCTTTTTACACTACAACGTTGGGTAAGTTACTATTTCCCCCTTCGGCTTCTCTTGACTTCTATCCTGTGAGCATCATACTCCCCAAGCCCTCATTCCTCAGCATATTAGCGAAGTTGTCTTCCAAATGTTAAAGTATTAAAAAACAGAAAAGTTTCAATAGAAACAAAGATAATATATATATATATATATATATATATATATATATATATATATATATATATATATATATATATATATATATATTTATATATATATATATATATATGTATTATATAATATTAATCTTCTTCTATGCCAGTGAATGCTATAATTGGAACGGAAGACTATTTAAGGCTATGAGCCAAATTCAAGAACCACTAGGCTTCAATCCACAAGTATCACAAGCCAACCTTTAACAGACAATACCTTAACAGTTATGTGCTATTTTTTTTAACTCAACCGTTTATTTAACCCGTGGAGGGGGGGGGGCTGTTTTCATTCCACTGCTCATGTCTAATGATGTCGCGTCTAGTTCATGTTTTAAATTTCGACTGTTTTCTTCTTTATTTTTTTCAATATATTTTTTAATATTTTTAAATATTTAATATTTTTTAATATGTTTTAATAATTTTTTTCAATATAATTTTTTCAATATAGCCTAAAACGTCTTCCCTGATCACTTTTTCCGGCCATGGTATTCTCAGCATCCTTCTGTCGAACAACATTTTCGTTGCTTCAAATCTCGCCTCTATATCTGAGGAAATTTATAGCATTCACTGACATTGAAAAAGATTAATATATATATATATATATATATATATATATATATATATATATATATATATATATATATGAAGAAATATAGTCTTAAAGTGTGCTATATTTATGGGATAAAGTGCTCAATATCAGAGATAGAGAGTGTGTAAATATAAAAGTGAACATAGAAGTCAACACTTAGAGACGACAGTCTGTTCTATGCTAGATGCAATCATCAGGCTACTATATATGTATGTATATATATATATATATATATATATATATATATATATATATATATATATATATCTTTGATTCTATCAAAACTTTTCTGTTTTTTAATACTTTAACTTTTGGAAGACAACTTCGCTAATTTAATGAACGCTTGTATTTTGGTTTGGTTTGTTTTGTTCTATGGCATATCCATCTGTTTTAGAGTAGCTAGCACCCCTTCAGCACTCTACCAGATGGCCTGGCTCAAAGCCTTAAATAGACTGCCATTAACGACTTCAACAGTTGAATAATAAGTTGATACTAAGATGATTAATATTCGGAATTATATCACTTCGTTTGGCTATACAGCAGTTGTCTTGTTAATTGTTTTGTAACTTATTTTTCTGTTTGTTTTTTTGTTTTTTGTTTTTTGTTTTTTGTTTTGTATGTATCCGTTAGCACCGGATACTGATGCTGAATAAAAATATTAAACACTCATTCTTCTCTGTGTATCATTCACCTCGACGATAGAACACTAAGCATCCAGACAGAAGAGTATTAAACTGAATACAACTATTTGTTGTAGATTATCTAGCACCCCTTCAGCACTCTACCTGATGGCCTGGCTCAAAGCCTTAAATAGTCTTCCATTAACGACTTCAACAGTTGAATAATAAGTTGATACTAAGATGATTAATATTCGGACTGATATTACTTCGTTTGGCTATAGTGCATTTGACCCTCCTGTATTCCTTGTAAGTTGTCTTGATAATTGTTTTGTAACATATTGTTCCGTGTTTTCTTGTGTGTATCTGTTAGCACCGGATACTAGTGCTGAATAAATATATTAATCACCTATTCTTCTCTGTGTATCATTCACCTCGACGATACAACACCCTCAAAGTGTTATTTAACGTCAACAATGTTTTAAATATATTTATATAAATACATATGAATGCTGGTAAATATGAATATTTTACAAAAATGTTTTGCTGGTATTAAAACCTATTTTTACATGTTTTGACCCCAGGTTAACTACTTGCCAATAGCTGGAAACCTATCAGATGCTACCACCCCGTTCAGGGTGAACTTGGGAACACCAACAATTAAGAGGTGATTCCACCCTCCTCAAAACCTCCTGATCAGATGCCTTGCTGTCGGATGTAGTTTATCGTCTTACCCAGGACACGGACGTAGATTATCGTCTTATCCAGGGTGCGGACGTAGGTTATCGTCTTACCCAGGACGCGGACGGTACGTTATCGTCTTACCCAGGGCGCGCATGTAGGTTATCGTCTTACCCAGGGCGCGGACGGTAGGTTATCGTCTTACCCAGGGCGCGGACGGTAGGTTATCGTCTTACCCAGGACGCGGACGGTACGTTATCGTTTTACCCAGGACTGTTGTATTTTCATTTTCTTTTATAACATTTCCTCATCTTTGCTGTTGTTATCGCAGCATTTCGGCCGTCGTTGCCCCCTGCCTTAATCAGGTATATATCGATCAGGTTACCCTACAGGGAATTCTGAACTGAACCGTTTATTGAATCTGCGGGGTGGGCTGTTTTCATTCCACTGCGCATGTCTAGTGTTATCGCGTCTAGTTCATGTTTTAGTACTGCTCAGCTTTTGCGCACTTGTTTCCATTGACTTCAAGGGCACACCGCTCGGTCCAGCATTTGAACTCACAATCAGTACGTCACCGAATTCAAGAACCACTAGGCTTCAATCCATAAGTATCACAAGCCAACCTGTAACAGACAATACCTCCACATCAATTTCCATCGTCTATACAGTAAGAAAGTGAACGCCTGATGCCGACGACACCTGGCAACACCTAAACACATACCAACAGGAAATGATCAGTATTATGCTTACAGTTCAGAATAACAACTACTCTGCAGATATAATATCAGCAGCATCTGCAGGTGGAAACAGAAAGGTCAAAGAGGAAAACCAGAAAATTGATTTTGATACCTGTAATTCGTAGCCCACTTCTTGGGTAATTTCTCTGCATGAAAAGCGCGCATTCTGTCTTGATGGTTAGTCTTTTCTTACGTCTTTCCTTTATTAGCTCGTTTTGAAGTTGATGCATTATAATTTCTCTATCTAGCATCAGCACATTGGCATCTGCGTAATTGTTGAGTCTTGACTCAATGTTGAATCTCGCCTATTGCATGGAATAATAATGCAACACAAGATGTACTTAGAACAAGAATGTATTATAACAAGAAAGTGTACACAATAAGTACATATAGTATTTCTGTATATTTCTGGGAAGACGTTCCTGGAGAATGTGTTGACTAGTCGCAGTCGATCAGAGTCTCTAGTTTGATCTCGTGATTCCACATCGTCTTCCGGTATCAACCATTATTTATATAGTTGGTAGTCACCTATGCAGATTAGGTGGATCCCACCACAACAGTAATTAAGCCTGTACCCCCAAATAATTAATTTGTAGTTCTGTTGTCACCGTTTCGCTGTATAGGTTAAATAAATCGTTTTACTCGCATCCTTGTCCTGCGCCGATTTCTACAGGGCGCCCAGTAAAAAGGCGATAAATTCAGAAATAAATTTATTTAACACGATTCAGGCAGCAAATGAAGAATCATTGTAGATGTTCGAAATGTTTGCCTAAATATTCAACACAAAGATGTAAGCGTGCTAACCGGGAGGCAGTAGCTTTGCGGATAGTGTCAAGGGGAATTTCATTCCAAGCTTCAGTTAAGTTCCACTTAAATGAATCAATATCGACGATGTCATGACGACGGTTTTTCAAGTGAGTTAGGAGTGTACTCCAGATACATTCAGATCTGGGTTTTTAGAGGGTTACTGAGATGTACCAATCAGAACTGGTGTATTATCTCGAAGCATAATTTTGCCGCTTTTTTTTTTTTTTTTTACTGGGCACATTGTATTTTTGTGTACATTCTCAAATCATTTTCTGTCTGTTTGCAAACGTCCCAAACAAATGTTTTGGGTTATTAAAATATATTTGCCGAATAAAGCAAGTTTTGCTCGCAGTTCAAAAACATCTTTATATCGTGCCATATCAAACGGTTTATTTTTTCGAAATCTATGAAACAGATGAGTTGATACGTTGTGCTAACGACGACAATAGCACAAATAATGGATTTTTTAGCCCCCAAAATTAAAGACAAAGATGTTGACCCTGTACATAATTATAAACGGAATAATGATTGTTAAACAAATGTTATTTCCAGGTAATTTGGAGTAGGCAATATTTCTCTTGCTTCACATTTTGTCAGGCACTTCAGTGAGAATCTTCGGCATCAACCAAAAAGAATAGAAGCTGATAACATTAGAGTGAGTAGAAAAGGGGTGCAGCGATCTGTACTGGCCAACGAAGACAGACAAGAAAGGTCAATGCAACCTGCATTGCCCGTCCACACTGCCAGAAACACTTCCGTATGCAGATTATTCTAATTATCCATCTACGCACCCACAAATCGCTGAATGACCGTATATAACGATAAGCTACATCCGGCATCAAGGCCTCTAATCGAGAGGTTTTGAGGAGCCTGGAACCACCTCTTAACTGCTGTTGTTACCAGGTCCACACTAAACCGGGGTGGTAGCACCTGTTAAGGTCATAGCTAGAAACAAAAAGTTAACCCCGAAATTGGAATCAAATCACTCTGAAATATATATAGGATGACCCCAAAAAACGGGAATTTTTGAAGTGCATATTGCCAGACATGAGCAAGTAGCAACACTCCGAGACAGTGACCTTGAGCAAGTAAACATTTCGCCATTTTAGTAACGAGAATGAAATTCACAGTATCCCAACTGAGATGTTGCAGCAGTCAATGAGGAATCTCAACAGCAGATTTCAAGAATGCATTCGTACAGGAGGACGCCATCTACAGGACGTAATTTTAAAAAAATGAAAATTCCATCATTGTTTCTTAAATGGCATGTTTTAAGGTTTCAATTACTATGAATTAAATATTTTTCTTGCATAACTCTTGGTTTTATTGGATTGGTAAAAAGTTCCCGTTTTTTGGGTCACCCTATATTTTTATTGCAAAAATACCAACAATACATGTTTATGGTGAAATAATTACCAGCAGTAAAAAAAAAAAAAATAAACACTACAAACAATTCATTTTTGAAAAACAATATTGCCAGCAATACATTTTTTTAAATGAAATTAATAATGCTCACTAGAAAATTAAATTTCGTCGTTTAATGAACTATAGGGAGTTTATATGACCCTCGTCAGCTCGAGGAAGTGCTTCCTTTACGGGAATGGTTTTCAGAGTTACTTTTAACCTGATAAATAATTTAAAGAGTTTTTTTATTCGAATTTTAGTAAAAGAGTTTGTAGTATTGATTAAACTGAGAAAAGTTAAACAAAAGTGCAGGCAAGGCTAAGACGCGTACTATATATTGAAATGTGCATATGGTTCAGTTATCATCGAATAAAAATAGCGTGAACTACAATTAAGATCTCTTCGGTAGATCACAAAAAAGCTAGAAATAATTTTGAGCTGAATCATTTACAGATCCAATATTTTGGTCGACAAAGAAATGGAAATATGCACAAAAGTAAACAACATAATCTACTTCAAGACATCTACAGAAAGACATTGGATGAAACAGAGAACAATGAGGCACAGTAACATGAGAATGAACACGAACTTCATATCTGTCGAATGTATTTTGTCTGTCATCCGGACAGCTATTGAAGCAATGTAAGATTTCCTCAACGAAAGAAATGTGGGCATCTCAAAGAAAGTCGGAATTATACAAAGTGCGTGATGCGATTCAAACATTATAAAAAGCCAGAACAATGATCAGTAAATCGAGAAGAATCCTAAGAAATGAGCAGAGATCGAAAACAAAGAAAAATAGTAATATTTCACATGAGGATTATTGTTTTGTATGAAGGTCGTGAAAATAAAAGCAAGTGTTTTTCTTTCATCGACTATAGATGTGTAAATATCGTAATAGATAATTCGCTGAAAGAATATGTTAATTTACTATCTAAACTATGGATTTCGTTAATCGGACTGACTTCCTCATCTTGGTTGCTTTCCTCACAACGTTTCGGCCGTCTGATCCTCCGGCCTTCTTCAGGTGCATCTCGAACTCGGGAACCGTCGGTCTGGAATTTCGAACCCAACCCTTTATTGTTACGGGGGTACCATGTTCTCGTTCCATTAAGGCCATCGCTGCTGCTACTACTGCTTGACGCCATCGTTGCTGCTGCTGTTGCTTCTATTATCGTTGTCACCGCTCTTGTTTGTCGCTGCCACTGCCTTTGCTCGGGATTGAACTCAGAACATCGGGAGAACTTGCAATCACTGTTCCAACGTCCTAGTCGCCTCGGCCATGTGTCACTGGGAGGATCAGACGGGCGAAACGTTGTGAGGAAAGCAACCAAGATGAGGAAGTCAGTCCGATTAACGAAATCCATAGTGAAAACCCCTCATCCCAAAAATATAGACAATTACTATCTAAACTTTATTTTCTGCTTTGTTTTGGGTGTTTTTTTGGGTTTTTTTAAGGTTGAGGAACGTTTTGGGCTATTCGAGAATGTTCGAGTGTCTATCGTCATGTTTTGATTGATTCGTAGGCAAGCTTCAGATCCAATTCTCATCCATTAAAAGAACTCTCGTTTGGACGTCGCAACTATTCTATTAGAGAAGCCCTCGCTGCCTCGTAGTCGAGATGGTTGCGTATTTCCTGAAATATTGATTGACTCACGGCCAAGCTTCGGATCAAATTCTCACCTATTACAACAATCTGGTTTAGACGACGCAAATATACTAATCGAGAAGCCCGCGCTGCCTCATAGCTGAAATGGTTGCGTATTTCCCGAAATATTGACTGATTCATAACGAAGCTTCAGATCAAATTGTCATCGATTACAAAAAAATCTGGTTTGGGCGTCCATGATTTCGGATGCACAGACAGAGACACTCTACACAGTTTTGGAAATTATCAAAATAACACAATCGTTTTACTTTTTTCCCCCTTCTTTGCTTGGCGTTCTTCCTTACTAAGTTTGGTATATAAAAAAAAGCCTAGCCTAACGTCATGGATCACAGTGACATATTGCATACTAACTCATACGTGAACTGATTTTGATCTTCACCGGCTGTCCCATTACTGTAGCTTTATTCACGAATTAAATATTGACAAAATCAAGCAGGTGCAGAAGTTGAAATATCTGGGAAGCGTTTTAACAATGAATGGAAAATGTGGCACCGAAATCCGAACGCGTATTGGAATTGCAAAGAAAGGATTCCAAAAGCTATACAAAATTCTAAGAAACGGAGGAATTTTCGCAACAAAACAAAGAAAATTGGTCGAAATATACAGCCTCCTAGATGGCAGTAAATGCTTGGCAATCTTCTCACAGACGAAGAGAAAACCCCGAGGCAACAGACACAGAAATTCTACAGAAGGAAGTTGACAATTCTACAGACGGAATGCGTAAGTTTTAAGGGAAATGAAAAGTAATAGGACACTTGAATTTAGAATCAGAAAGACATAGATGGAATATCTTGGAGACATAATCAGGAAGTGGGGATTGAAAATTTTGACACTATCGGGATATATCGAAAGTAAAAGGGACCTGACGAGAAAGGAGGTCGGAAAGAGGAGGGTGATAAAAGGATAAACGTTTTCATAAGTTTAAATAGTTCGGAGGTGTTTTCACAGGGGATGGACAAAGAAACATGGAAAACCGAATACTCATTAGAATAGCAAAGGAGACACTCCAAAGACTAAGCAACGTACTATGAAACAGGAAACTTTCGTTAGAAACAAAGAAAATAGAAAAAAAAACTTACGTAAAATTAATCTTCCTATATGTCACTGAATGCTGAACAATTTCCTCACAAATAAATAACAGACTGGAGGTAACACATTCTGGTTCTATCGAAGGATTCTGAGCATGAAAAGTTTAACTAGCTGGGACATACAAAGGATAAGAAGTTGGGAATAATCCTGATCTCCTATGTTTTATAGGTACACTGCTCATAGAAGTAAAGCCTAAAAAAATAACTACAGGAAGAAATACTTTGTTAACCCCACAATTATCCTCCGATATGAAAGTTTGTAGTTTGTAGGCGTCAAGACAAGATATTAAAATGAACCTTTTTGAATATTATTGTCATTTCCTAAGCGAACAGATGATGACAAAATTCCAGGAGTTCATTACATTCACTAAGGTACTAATAACCTGGGGAAAGGTATTAATCCAAATCTGCTCCCCCAATCTATGCGTAATATAGCAGCAGAGCCTGGGTCCTATAGCCTTGGGTGACAACTGGTCTCGGAGAAGGAAAAAATACGAATTCAAAACAAACCTGAAAAGGGCTGGGCTGGCTCCGTTAGGCTATCTTGCTCATGGAACACCACTGCTGCTGCGGTGCAGTACAGATGATGCCCCTACAACCCTAATGGTGTACAAGTCTCGTCAACGTGAAGAGAAAATATAAACTGTCGAATTTCCTGTGTCCGGCCGGCTGCTAATCTGTTAAAGTACTTCATAATGTTAAATTGTTTTTACGATAGTTTCAATAACATTGTAGATTAGAAACCCGGATGTGAAAGTGTTATTTAATGAACGACTTTCATCAAAGAAGATAAAAAAAAACAACTTGTTTCTTTCCTTGTTTCTTTCCTTGTTTTTTACCCTGACAAGCTATTGATGTTTGGTTGATACGAAAGGGTTTGCGTCACGCCAATAGGATTTATCCCGACAAAGGCAAATGCGTTCTTGCTGGAGAAACATGTTCGTCGTTGGAGGTTTTCACTCAGATCGAGACGCATTACGAAGTCCTGATAAGCTAATGAAAGTATCAAAAGTAACGATTTTATCAGATGTCCGCGTTAGGCTGATTTATAAATATATGGAGTAAGATTTAGTGTTTTATTTTATTGCGCCAGAATATACATAAAAAAGAAACGATAAAAAACAACCGACTGAACCATACTTACGCCCATATACACAACGTTAGGCTGAGAAATATTCAGCACCACCTATATATATATATATATATATATATATATATATATATATATATATATATATATATATATATATATATAATGGTGGTTGGTTTAGAGTGAGTGACGAAGGAAAAGGAAAATAAATCAAGAAAAAAGAGAAACAAAAAAGCAACAGTTTTTATATTAAATTCAATTTCTACATAAGATACATATCTATTTCTCTCTCTCTATCGCAATCACTCAATATATGTATATGTATATATATATATATATATATGCATGTGTGGATAGATAGATATAATGTACTCACACGCGGAAGCTAGCGTGTGCATATGCTTATATAAATGTCTAGAATCTTATATAAGTATCGAGTTAATGATATATATATATATATATATATATATATATATATATTTATATGTATATAAATTATACATATATATAGTGATTTTCTAAGCCCGGCTTAGATGTGGCACAAGGCCGAAAGTATGGGGCACCCAGTGAGGATCGAACTCACTACTCAGTCGTAATTGATCTAGCAAGAGAAACTTTCTAACCATTACACCACGTCGAGGTGGCCAATGATTCATATATATATATATATATATATATATATATATATATATATATATATATATATATATATATATATATATATATATATATATATATATATATATATATATATATATATATATATATATATATATATATATATATATATATATATATATATATATATATATATATATATATATATATATATATATATATATATATATATATATATATATATATATATATATATATATATATATATATATATATATATATATATATATAAATGATAAATGATATATATATAAATGATAAATGATATATATATATAAATGATAAATGATATATATATATAAATGATAAATGATATATATATATATATATGCCTGTCCACATTCGATGACAGAACGTGGTGTGGGGGAGGAAGCAGAGAGAAGGAACTTGTTGAGAGCTGCAAGGGATAGATGGAGAGAGAGGGCCATGATCGCCCACGTCCTAAAAGAACATGGCACATGAAAAGAGAAGTAAAATATCGCAAATACATGTAATTACACAGTAGTTAATAAAACACCAATAGGCAGATGTTGATAACAATTGTTTACAAAAATTATTCGATATGTCGGCAATATCTTTTTCTTTGGCAATTGAATGTCTTTTTTCTCAAAGACGGCGAATTCAGAGAAATTGATGAAAATTAATTAGTAAAGTGTATACACAAGATGTTTTGATAAAATTAATCATAAAATAAAGCATCTTAATTTTAAATTAATTTTTGTAGAGAAATTCAGAGCAAAAAAAAAACGCAATGGCTATACATCGGTTTCACTCTGTAATATTGTGAAAAATTTAATATTTCAGAGAAATGCACAATATTGAAATTTAATATGAGTGTGTGTATATGTGTGAGTGTATGTGTGCATTTTGTTCTTTATTTTTATGTACCATGTCCTTTCAGGACGTGGGCGATCATGGCGACCCACCTCCCTCTATCCCTTGCAGCTCTCAACAAGTTCCTTCCCGCTGCTTCCTCTCCCAGACCACATTCTGTCATCCACTTACTTAAGTCCGCCAAGTATGTCACGCTTTTTTTTTTACCTTGTCTCTTTTTCCCTCTATTCGACCCGTGAGTATCAGATTCTCCAAGCCCTCCTTCCTCATTATGTGTCCCAGAAACTTCAGCTGCCTATTCCTGATAGTAAGTATAAGCCTTCCCCTTGTTTGAAACCTCTCTAAGATCTCATCGTTGCTCACACGCTCGGTCCAGGATATGCTTAGCATCAATCTGTAGAACCACATCTCTGTCGCCTTCTTCATCTTTGAGGGAATTGTCCAACATTCGTTGCCGTAAAGAAGGACAGGTGTCACGTAACAGTTCAGTATTCTTTTCTTCTCTTTTCAAGTGAAAATAAGATAGAGTGAAAGTCAGTGATGTATATATGTATATATATATATATATATATATATATATATATATATATATATATATATATATATATATATATATATATATATATACAAGTTTAGGATTGGTATATACGGAGTGAATTCCAATAACCAACAATTACTGTTCTTTAAAGAGTGCTCAATACAGAGTAGAGCAGATATAATTATTTATTTGAATATTGCAACATAAATATGTTATAAAATCACGACAAAAATAGCCATTTTGTTTCAACACTTCTGGTGTCTTATCAAGTGAAGATGTATGTGCCTGTGTGTATTAATGTCTATGTGTAAGGAAAGTGCATTTGCGTACGTGTGGTTGTATGTGGTGTAGATATTTTTTATGTGTGTGTATATATCTAAATACGTCTGAGTGTTTATGTATTAT
>OZ038476.1:41714832-41724832 GCA_964036315.1 Acanthosepion esculentum | reverse complement strand
ATGCCATCTAGATGCATGACACCGTTTCTTCGGTCTATAACAAGACATTTAAATGGCATAAATCTCATTGCAAATATTTCTATTACTCCTTTCTTTCGTGGGTGGTGAATAGTGATTTTAATTTATAACTATATCATGTAGATAATAACTTTCTCACTTACCCTGATATGTCAGCGGGGAGGCCTAAAGTTACAAGCCCATGAAAAATATATCTCTCCACGCACATATAGTTTTCTCGTCGTCTCTATATGTTAAAAGTATAAATATACATAAATCAATGCGTGTATACGTTCTCTTCAAATTTACTATGACTGACAAATCCGTTATACGAAAAAGATATACGATAAACAACAGGTTCGTGGATATCCCCCATATATATATATATATATATATATATATATACATATATATATATATATATATTTATATATATACACATATATATATATATAAATATATATATATATATATATGTATGTATATATATATATATATATATATATATATATATATATGTATGTATATATATATATATATATATATATATATATATATATATACATGAATATATATACATATATATACATACACATACCAATAGATATATATGTATATTTATATATATATATATATACATATATATACATACACATACAAATAGATATATATGTATATTTATATATATATATTCATATATATACATATATATACATACACATACAAATAGATATATATGTATACTCATATATATATATATATATATATATATATATATATATATATATATATATATATATATATATATACAAATGTATATTCGAATTGGTTCATATATTAATATATATAATACATTAATGTACATATATATATAATTTATTTGATAATGATAACATAAATATGTTATAAAATCACTACAGAAATAGCCATTTTATTTCAACACTTCTGGTGTCTTTTCAAGTGATGGTGTTGAATGTAGAATAAAGAGTTTTAAAAGGTTCAAATCAACCAAACACCCCTTGATAAGAGAAACGCTGTTACATAAGCTGCAATGACCAATCAAAATAAAAGTATATGAGAATTAAAAAAACTTGACAACGAACCTTGGTTATAATAATTAATGCCTTAATGTTAGGGTTAGACTAAAATAGAAATCATTCTAACTAATTAATATTAAATTTCAATATAAAATTGAAAAATAAAAATTACAATTTTAAATTTAATCTGAAATTTTAAACTTAACTGTAATAAGTTTAAAATATTATAAAATTATTTAAAGAAGAAACTGAGGAAAAAATTCATATATTTTATTATTTATTTTGTTTTAATTGAAAAGCCAAAATCTCAGTTAGAATAAACGTTAATCTAATGGGGATGTAAAGCTTCGTTACAACTTAGATACATTTGAAATGGTTATATAGGCGGTGGAGGGCGAAATCTTGCAAAAGACAATACGTACACAATCAGATTATAATACACAAAAACGTAGACATATTTAGATATATAAACATGCAAAAACACGAACGAAACAGGAAATAGATGTCCACGATCCCGCACCAAAAAATAAAATCAGACAACACATATATGCATACATATATAAGCAATCATACACACATACATTAATAAAGACACACATACACTAATAAAGACATAGACATGTACACACCCACAAAGATTCAAGTTTGAAATTGCTAGCAAACGAATGAAGACTATTAAAATATTACTTACATAGGAAAAGATATATAGATAAAAAGAGGTTTCAATAGATAAAATTTAAGAGGGGTAGAATAGGAAAAGAAATATTCGGCAATGAACAACGCAAAGAAAAAATACAATTAAATATATAGAAATGGAGAGAAAAATTATATAAACATATACACATAAAATAGCATAAAATACAAATGTCCAGGCAAAATGCAACAAAATAAAATAAAACCAGCTAATATATAAAAAAGAAAACACATAAACAGACACAATATATCATCTATACGCATACACGAGTACAAACATATAACAATATATATAAATACATATATACGTATGTGTAGATATATGCATCCTTACAAATAGATACATACATAAATATATATATACATACACACATACATACATACATATACTTTTATGTATACATATGCATATATGCACACATATACGTATATAAAACATATACATACATACACACATATATGCATATACATACACATACGCATACGCATATATACGGACACACAGAAATAAATATAAATAAATCAACCTACAGAGCAACATAAAAAGTATAAGCAAACACACTGACATAGAAGCGCAGATACAAAAATCTAAGTAAATACACCCATAAAAATAAGTAGAAACAAACTTATATATATATATATATATATATATATATATAAAAGTGAACATAGAAGTCAACACTTAGAGGCGACAGTCTGTTTCATGCTAGTGAAATCGTCAGGCAGTTTTTATATATAGACATATAAAATTTTTAAATATTTGTATGCATATTAAGCATGCATATATATATATATATATATATGCATACTTAATATGCATACAAATATATATATATATATATATATATATATATATATATATATATATACATACATATACACATACATATATATACATTTATATATATGCGAATTGGTTTATATATTAATATTTATATAATACATAAATGTACCTCTATATATATGTATATATATATATATATATATATATATATATATATATATATATATATATATATATATGTGTGTGTGTGTGTGTGTGTGTGTGTGTGTGTGTGTGTGTGTGTAATATACATTTGTATATGATTAATTATATATGCAAACATAATATTTAAAAAAAAGTCATTTATAAATATTTACGAATATTTAAGCCTATAGGTACATATATATATATATGTATATATATATATATATATATATATATATATATACACACACAAACATATATACATATATATACCTCTTTATTCATATGCATATATATATACACACACACATATAGAGATATATATGTATATATATATATAAATATACATATCTATCTTTCACTATATATATATATATATATATATATATATATAAATCTGGACACTGAGGTCAATACCAAAAATCGACAGTCTGTGTCATTTAATGCTTGAACATAAACTTCAGGCCATGTGTGTTGCATTTGGGCTCATGAATATATGTTGCTCAGTGGTGCATTATGGGTAACAATGTCTATTGTATTATCCTAACGGTCACTGGGTGTTACGCTTATGTTTCAAATTATTCTAGAGTCTATTGTGTCAGCAGAATTGCAGATTCGAATGCGGTTATTTGTAACTATTTTATAATGTTTTTTTCTTAACTTTTTATGCGCGATATTAAGCCGTTTTATTACATTGATATAGCGTTGTTTAAAACTATATTTCTCTCATATTTAGCTCTTGATAAACAGTAGAACACTTTCGCTGCATTTATAACCTACCATGGACATCGAAAAACTTAACCTCGACATTATCCTAAAGGACATATACATCCCAACACCATCCATCAACAAACTGAAATTATTAGAAAAAATAGAAAGCATCATAAATAGAATGGGATGGAAATCGCATTTCTTCTTGAACCAAGAATTTAACACAAATGCCAGACTCAAAGGAACATACGATTTTAAAACAGGAAAAATGCGCCGGCTTACAACATCGAGAATTAGACAACTTCAAAAAAGATTTATCTAACTTCGTAAGAAAAATAAAATTCCAGAAACAATTAGATGCCTTCGAGAAAAAAAAAACTAAAATAGAGTTTAATAGAAATAAACAATTCATCTAAGCGGACAAAATAAGAAATGTATGATCTAAGCACCAACACCACCAACACCACCATCACCAGCAAAAAAAAAACACAACAAATTAATCAGTCCATCATAATTAAATCATACAGAAAAGTATCAAAAACTAAAGAATACGATCTTAACATGGACGGTAAAGAAACCATCCAAACATTAGACCAAGACGACCGAATAAATTGCATCGCTAAATCACAAGCATTTATTAAACTTGTGGAATCATCCACGTTATCCTTCACCTCAACTAGCAGAACAATCCATTTTTACACGCACACACACACATGTTATCCAATCAGAACACTAAATTCAACAACTCAGTTTCTCATTGGTTAACAGCCTAAAATGCGCGTGAAAAATCTATTTGGCTCTCAAATTTCTTGAGCCTATTTTTCTAGCTAAAATCATATAAAAAGAAAAAGTCAACTGCTTAGTTAGTCAGACTCCAGCATCCAGAGAGACGCCAAAACAAATTCACGTAACTCATAACCTTGATCTACCCGCGCAAATCAAACTCTGACTCATCAACTGTTTGGCATAATCTTTCTCTCTCTGTCAAACAAAAAACTTTACAAAATTAATTATTATACTTCAAAAGTGACATCTTCCATCACTACGAAACATGTATTAATAACTCAAAACATTTCATACAAACACAACTAAGGGTACGCAACTTCGCTTGACTCAAAACAATTGTACATAGACACTTGCACAAAACAACAACTGTTTATTTTTCTAACAAAATCTTATTGACACATTCAAAAAGTTTCTAACGTGCTAAAATCAACACACCAGATACAATACATCAACACAAAACATTTAACAGTTTTTAACTCATTTGTATATATTCTGATTGTATATAAACCATTGTTTGCATTCAGTTTGCCTTGGTTTCCTTAAACTTTGTTTTTTACATGACTTGTTCAAAAATTAATGAATATTGTTGAGGATTGAATTTTTATTGAACACGCCTTCACAAATATTTTTCCTTCTGATTTTTAACATATATATTCACTAATCCCCAACAAACTAAAGGGTCACAAATATGGAACAGACTGTCGCTACTCGATATTGACCACTACTCAAATATGGCTATCCACAAAAAATAACTTCCTTTAAATGATATTTTTAGTGGATAGTCATATTCGAGTAGAAGATTGGTTTATTTTTTAAACAGTATATAAATTTTCGTCTACCGGCCTGAATATTCGAAAAATCGCATTAACGTAAAAGATATCGCCCTGTCGGATTAATAATGATAAACCCATTATTTCTTTAGAAATTGCTTTGTTTACGTTCGGATTCGAAACTGAGTAGATGTGAACTTTCGAGAATCTAGGAAGGATTTCCGCTTATTCGGACTTATTGATAGGTATTAATAAAGAATGCCGTTAATGATAATTGTTGTTAATTCACCAACGACATTAACAACATTAACACCCTTTCATTTATTAGTAATTTTATTACTTCACTTTTGTGTCCGCCATAGTTTACCATTATATACACAGCTTGAAGAATATTTTAGAGCGTTCTTTAACTTAAAAAATTTTGTAAACTTAACGATATTTGTACTTCTGTTTATAAGTGCATATTGCAAAATAAAATCCTTACATTTAATCCGATAAACGCAATCAGGAGATGAAACGCATTGGTAAATATTTTTTTTTCATTTTCTCTTTATTCATACTTTTCTTTTCAGATATATTATATCCATATCTTATATATATATATAAATATATATATATATATATATATATATATATATATATATATATATAGAGAGAGAGAGAGAGAGAGAGAGAGATAGATAGATAGATAGATAGAGAGATAGATATTATTAGCAATACATATATAATTAATAAACAATACATATATAATTAAAATAATATAAGGAAAGAGCTACAATTAAACTGTTTATTAATTTTCTCTGTTATAATAAATACACTGAGCTCTTTTTGTGGATCAGTTTTAATATTTTATATACTAGGATCCACTTGGATTATACACCAACGGATTTATTACCATTACTATATATATATATATATATATATATATATATATATATATATATATATATATATATATGTGTGCGTGTGTGTGTGTGTGTGTGTGTGTGTGTGAAAATATGGGTAAAATCGGAGAGATTGAGTAAATAAAGAACATGTTGGGAAAGCTTTATAAATTTAACATATTTCATGATGTATTTAGTTATATCAGAAGTTTCTGGCTATTCAAAAGTGAATAATGCTGACTCATGTTTCCATTTTTAAATTCGATTTTGTTTTGCTTTATTGGTTGTATAGACGTCAAGTATCTATCGTATTACGTCTATATTTATGCTTAATCTTGAAATGTTTATGACGGACATGCTACGGAAGGCGCCACTTAAAATTATAACAGCGTCAACGTCATTCGGTTGTAGTTTCATAACTGCATTCTGCATGCCTCATTCCATATGTGCCGTAGAAGAAGGTCATGAAATCAAGTGTGTGGGTCACTTCCTGGCAGGTTGAGGTCCACCTTAAACACAATCACGTCATCGGCACTTCCATCTACCCTGATTTACTTTCACCAACTCTTGTAAAGCCAAACAACGATAGGAAATTGATGAGGGTAGCCCGTTGTGGTAAAAGCGGCAGCTTCTAGTCCGGAACCTGTATGTTGGCGGCGAATTTAGTCATCAAAGCCATCAGCATAAAGGAATAGATCAGCAAAGAACAAATTAAATACTTGGATACGAGATAAAGCCGAAGACGACAAAAACTGGGCACGTTGGCTTGTTAATTGTCTGATAAATATGACGAATATAAGAAGTCAGTGTGTCATAGGAGATTACGTCATCTGCAAATATCTGAACCTTACATTCTTTGTAAGTCAGTTATGTGCCATGCGTGATAAACGCTTAGGCGATCATGTAACTTTCAATACATTACTAATGAGGCGGATTTTTTTCCCGCAGTAGGTTGACGTTTCTTTCTGCAGTAGACCAGTTGCCATCCAAGGCTAGGGAACCCAGTCTGTACTGTTATTTACCCATAGCTGTGGGGGGAGAAAGAGTGGATTCATACTTTTCCCAAGGCTATTAGCACGTAAGTGAATGTAATGGATTCGACTGGAATTCGAACTCGGCTCTCCGATTCTTCAATCCGAGCCTTTATCCATTACTCCACACTGCCTCTTCAAAAAATAGTCAAGAATAACAGAAATGTGGTTCTACAGAAAGATGCTGAGGATACCATGAGCCGAACATATGAGCAACGAGGTTTTGGGAAGAATAGAAACAAAAAGGAAATACTTAACATCAGGAAGAAGCAGTTAAAATATATGGGGCACGTAATGAGGAAAGAGGGCTTGGAAAATCTGATACACACAGGGTAAACTGAGGGTAAGAGGGACATAGGAAAGCAGTGGGTAACATATTTGATGGGCTTGAGCAAATGGGTCACAGAACAGGGTTTTGGAGAAATAACATAAAGCTAAAATGTATTAAGCGTTACAAGAGACAGAAAGATGTGGAGGGCTATGATCGCCTACGCCCTGAAGAGACACGGCGCATAAATGAAGATGGTATGGACATGAAAAAGTGCATATGATGAATACTTATTGTATACTGTGTTGATATTCCCTCTTGGCAGTTTCTCCGTAATAATTGCTGTTCCTATTTAATAAGGTAGTATTTTTTAAATTAAAATTATAGCCTGTAGCCTGCTTTATTTTTTTTATTTTTTTTTATTTTTTTTTTTTATTTTTTTTATGAGCTATCCCATCGGAGATATCTTCTGGATTGAAATATGCATGCGGGTATGTCTCTGCATGTATTCATAAAAAACATGCAAGCATATGCACATACAAACGCAGATATATTTTACTCATGCAAAACTGAACACACACACACACACACACACATATATATATATATATATATATATATATATATATATATGCATTCATAACGTTAGATGAGTCCTTATAGCGTCTTCGTTAAAATGTCAACATGAAAGTCCGAGTAGAAATACATTTTTAAATTCGATTCACACATTTTCGGATTAAACCGGAATTTCGGCTTACTCAAAGAATACAATTTCCACTGAAAGCTTTCTACAAATCATCTACAATCCTAATCATGGCAAACAACTCGCATAAAACTATCAGATCTCTTCGGTAATATAACACTTGGGGAAACAATCCGCGGAAAGAAAATCCCACTTCATTTTTCATTTCTATTTCTTGTCACGTTGAGAAAGGATACAGGCGTGTCCGAAAATTCCGATTTTTAAAATCTTTCTCCATCATGCTTTTATTTGGTCTAATTCATACTAATATACCATGAATGTTATTAGATTTTTATTATTATTATTATTATTATTATTATTATTATTTTGTTTTTCTATGTCACGAATTTCTTTCACCTGCCTTTTCTCTCTCACTCTGTCTCTCTCCTATATATTTATATTCGCATAAACTGCCTCTGAATGTAATGTAACACTCTACCTCTATTGGCACCCGGGGATTGCGCAGAAACAACAAATATATATATATGTGTGTGTGTGTGTGTGTGTGTGTGTGTGTGTGTGTGTGTGTGTGCGTGTGTGTGCGTCATTCACATACAGACTGTTTCGCTGCATCACAGCTCATCAGTGTGGCTAGACATCCGATTGTCTCAAGCCAATATCAAAACACAACCGATTTGGCATCAGTCGGAGATTTTCTCCCTGGGCTATCAGCTCTCGGTAGAGAGGAAGATGAATGTTTACGTATTTTAGTTAAACAACGCAGTGACTTAGAGAACTCAATTCGTAGAAGAGCTTTTGCATCAGCAGTAGCAGTCACTGTTTACAAATTCGCCCTCTTCCCTCTAAAGTGCTCGACCGAATTTTATATATATATTTGTTGTGGCGTCTTCCCTCAAATGAATCTATTGTGGACTCTTCCACTTACTATAAAGTAGTAGGAAAGTAAGCCTCGGGGGAACAGTCGACCAGACTGTTCAACTGTCAGTCTCTCCGCCACGGCGGAGAGGAACCCGGACGAAGATTTGCCGCAGGGCAAAGTTTTGTCCGGGGAGGTAGACAGGCCCTGAACCCGTTTTACGGGTTCACAGGGTATTTTTTGGCCGAAGCTACGGGCTCGGAGAACCCACGCTAAACCGGCCTTGTGCCACATACACCTTTGTGGGGGGGCTGTTAAATATTAACAGTCGCACAGACTGTTTATTGCTGTCAAACTCTCTGCCTCGGTGGGGAGGAACTCGGACGAGGCTTTGCCGCAGGGCAAAGTTTCGTCCGGGGAGGTACACACTCCCTGAACCCGTTATTACTGGTTCACAGGGTATTTTTTGGCCGAGCCTACGAACTCGGAGTGCCCACAATAAACCGGCCTTGTGCCACATCTACCCCCTGATGAGAGGGGGGGCTACTAAATATTAACAGTCGCACAAACTGTTCATTGCTGTCAAACTCTCCGCCTAGGTGGTGATGAACTCGGACGAATCTTTGCCGCAGGGCAAAATTTCGTCCGGGGAGGTAAACAGGCCCTGAACCCGTTTATATCGTTTCTAAAGAGCATATTTTTGGCCGAGCCTACTTGCTCGGAGAACCCACACTAAACCGGCCTTGTGGCACATACACCCTGGGGGGGCTGTTAAATATTAACAGTCGCATAGATTGTTCATTGCTGTCAAACTCTCCACCTCGCAGGGCAAAGATTCTTCCGGGGAGTTAAACTGATCCCGAACCCGCTTATGCAGGTTCAAAGGGAATATTTTTGGCAGAGCCTACGGGCTCGGAGAACCCACGGTAAACTCGGCCTTGTGGTGGGCTGTTAAATATTGACAGTGATATAGACTGAAAGCTGGTCAACCGACACACACTCCAAGTCATAAACACTCTTCTACTGTATTTACTGTTCAATACACTATTTATCTGCAACCTCTTGTTTTGTTTTCCTTAACCAATTACTTGGTCACAACAATATTGCGTATATTTAGGTAACATATTTGCATTCAAACAGGTTTCCTTAAATAATTTAGACATATCATTAATCAACTAATTACACATTATATTCCAAATAAATTCACCATAAAGTATACGCACGAACTAATCCGAATTCTAAAAACAAAAACGAAATAAACAATAATGAAACCTTAGCCTCACTAGACGTTGAAAGC
>OZ038476.1:41684832-41709832 GCA_964036315.1 Acanthosepion esculentum | reverse complement strand
GGTCAAGCATTACAAATATCAACAACAACCGAAATGTCAGCTGTAGCCAGCTTTAGAAGAACACGAGGGTTAAAGCTCCTAATTCTTGGTTATGGGCGAATCCAAGAAACAATAGCCTAGTTGAGTGAGTGAATTTAGTGCCATGGTAATTGTGAGATTAGTTCTTGGATTTGGTAGTACAAAGAGACTCAGAGGAAACACGACGGACAATAACTGAGCAGCACTAAAAAAATCGAGGTTACTCCTAGACATGAACGGCGTTCAATTCGAAATTTCTTGAAGTTTACTCAAGGGTCGAGAGTCACCTGAAGAAGACCGGGAGAAGCAACAACCGAAAAGTTGTAGGAATATTATGATTGATATGAGCATTATTTTTATTATTCGGTCGAGCTAGCTCGGACATCCATGAATCTATCACAGCAGCCATCACAGTCCTGTATCAAGGTCGGAAGGTCATTAAGGTGGCATCCAGTGTCATTACGCAGTTGGTCAATGTAAATGGCCGATGGCGACTAGCCAGTCTTGTGCCATGACTAGGCGTCCAGTGGAGCAGATCACTCGCAAGTTCATGTCAAGCTCGCCAGTAGTGTACTGGAAAGCTCATTCTACGCTCATGTAAGATTGTAGAAATCTCAGCGATGGATCCATAGTGTTGTGATTTAGTTGGATGCTGTCTCCAAGAGTTGTCAAGTATAGCTCTCAGCATTCGAGTGTAGATTCCAACAAGTTGAAGGATTTAGTTTAGACACCATCACTTTTTCGCTGAAACAAAAAAGCATAGCATAATGAAAAAGGTCCCCAAACTTTATAAAGACAAACAGTATTTTTAATTATTTTATTAATTTTTTAATGCTTTCTAGTACGTTCAAAATGTTGGTTAAATATCTGGTTTTGTTTTGTTTTTTGGCTGGGGTGCGTTAGCGGTCGATGTAATAATTTTCAGGTGAAAAACACAATGATGTGGAAATGTTGCAAAAATTAAATAATTGTCGGATTTTAATGAAACTTTTAGGACTTTTAAGTGAATGAAATTAATTTTGAATATTTTTTCGAAAATCTTGTGAAATATATATATATATATATATATGTGGGGGTGTATATGGGGGTGTGAATGGAATTATTTTTGAATATTTTTTCGAAAATCTTGGTAAATATATATATATATATTTACCAAGATTAAATATAATATAATATATATATATAAATATATATATATATATATATATATATATATGTTTACCAAGATTATATATATATATATATATATATATATATATATATATATACCAAGATTTTCGAAAAAATATTCAAAAATAATTTCATTCACACACACATACCCATATATATATATATATATATATATATATGTGTGTGTGTGTGTGTGTGTGTGTGTGTGTGTGTGTGTGTGTGTTAACGCCCACTTGGTTAATTTCCTGGAATTTCGAGAAAAAAATTTTCACCCGAAAATCTTTTTTATTAGTTAAAAGCAGGTCTCCTAAAATTAGATTATGCAGAATATTTTCCAACGTTTTTAACATTACTTAATAATTATATAAAACAAAGGCTCACCCATCATTTTCTTAAATTATATTTTAACAGGTAAAGTCTCCGTAGAACAACGATAAACCGTCAACAACTTATCAAAACTTGCCAGGACTCGTTAATTATGTAAGAATGAGTGCTGTCGGTTAAAAACCACGTCTACTCTTTGTCTTAAAAATCCCTTTGTCTGTTATTTTAAACTTAAATTAAATGAAAAATTTTAAAAATCAGACTAGTGATACATTAAATCAGCCAATATTTCTCAAATAAAGTTTCAGAAAAGTATATTTTTATTTTTGGAATATTTTTGAATACAGAAAATTACACTGCGATTAAAGACGACTAAAAAAGGGCGCTAATCAGCCATTTTAGTAAAAAATAAATCGATTCCAATGAATATAATTTCTGTTTGAAATACGCCAGAGTATTTTGATTGATGTAAATAGTAAATGTAAACCTTTAGCTTTCAATTTAAACTAAAATGAAAACTTCAAGAAAGCTTCCTCATTTATAAAAATTCATCTTAAATCAAAGTATCGAAAATTAAGTGGTGGTACCTAGTTTAGTTAATGTCTAAGGAGTGGCACCCCACCTTAAAACCGACTCTTACAGTGGCGCGAAAGAAAGTCCGTTTGTCGGGTATATCAGATTTCCAGATTACTTTCTTTTTTATTCAGGGTGGCCCAGGCTTTAGCGATGCGAAATTTCACATCCTTTTTTAGTAGAATTTATTTCGTTTCCTATGTCTGTCAAAGATTTGACAGACTTTATTGATTCATCTGAGAGAGTTTGAATTGAGCTTTGCAAGTTGAAGCTTACGAATTCAGTTTTAGAGGCACTGACATCGAGTCCAACATCGTCAGCACCATTTTATAGATAATGTTGGAGATTTGTGGCATTGGTCATGGTGTTCGCAGTGATAGCTAGGTCATCCGAATGTAAATAATGATAAATAAATTCATACAGAATTTTTTAAAAAAAGCCTTGTCTGTCATTTTTAATAAAACTTATTTAATCCCCGATTGCTTTTCTAGAACACACACAATAACACACACACACACACACACACGTGCTCGAGCCCATATTTGCTTGTGTGTGTGGTTACATGTATATAACAACAAACACATTTTTGTTCAGGTCGTAAGGCTTTCAATGAAAGGAAATTTATTTTAATAAAAAAAGTTTACCAAGTACATTCTCTTTAACTTAAACTTCCGCTTTCTCCCCCATGTTGATCGATCAAATAGCCGATAGTGTGTTTCTTTGCCTTACCCTTTTGTCGCTGGACTTTCATCTTATTTAGCATCAGTAAAAACACTGGACTCATAAAACTGTCGTCCATTCGCGCGCCGATGCAAACATCCAGCCTCGTTCCAGACGCCACTCGGTGGTCGCAATACTTTTGTTTTTATACTCTACGCTCTGACACACACAGTCGACACCGGAACTTGATAATCCCGTCTTTTTTTCAATTTTTCTTTCTTTTTATTTTTATTTTGGCTTTACATCAAATTGGAATCTATGCTAACTATGGTGACTTGAAAATACTCACCTGCGAGTGATTTCTTAGCATTGTGTAATTTCCATGAATACTTTCATTTGGAAAGGCAACGTTTTTTTTCGTGACATTTTTCCGACGCCTTCTGTCGCGATTGTCTTATTTAAAACCTTTACTAGCTTACCTTACTTGGTGGACAATACTAAAAGAAGACAGTTCACGTAGACCTACAACTGAATCAATAAAAATCTTGGCTAGGGTAGGCAATGATTTAAATACCTGTTAGGTAATAACGGGATTACAATGGTTTCCTCGTTACAGAGATAAATGCATACTTATCATTCGTGTTTGAGCCAAGTCAAAAAGTGAGTTATTTTGGAAATTTTTATTTGGCTCAATTCCAGCTGATCTAGTTAAAGATGTCTAATCCAGGCCCTCAGAATCCAAGAAAGTAACTCTCCCTTTGAGTGCAAAAGGGCTTAAGGCGCTCCTCAAATGGGGAAAGGCCATGGGGATGGACAATTATTAAGCACTGTTTACATGTTTGCGTGGAACTCTCACTTAAAACTTGACCTTGCACCACAATCCGTTCAGGTGTATATATGCCGAATCGTAAGGCCAGGATTTCGAATGCGGATTTACAGAATATAGAGTCTCCCTACTTAGAAAACCGACGAAACAATCTTCCTATCCAATGGTATGTCTCATTACTCTTATTCGTTACTAAGATGACTTTAGTATATATGAGAAAAACCTGCATGGTGAATTATACAGTTGTGTTTTTACCATCGGAGAATTTGACTCTTAACCGCCCCCCCCCAAATAAAAACAGAATTCTTTTATTATGATTCACTAGTCAAGGAGACCCTCCACATTTGTTTGACGCCATGCAGTCTTTCTATATATAATTTCTTAATCGAACTTATCCCAAGCAAGGCAGTAAAGCCACTAAGACACAAGGGGGTTATCGGGTGTAAAAAAAATAATAATAATTAAGGTGCGACAACAATAAAAGAATAATATAAAAGATAGTAGATAACGATTGACATTGCATTTAAATGTTTGAAGATCAAAGTTGACTGAAAAGCATGGAGCCGGAAGAGAGTTCCACAAGCTAGAAACGCGAGAAAGGGAACGGTTAGTATAGAACGTACGGTTATATCTAGCCATTTCAACTGTAAATTGATGAGACCTTGTTGCCAATTTAGTACTTCACTTAAATTCATAAAGTCCAGGTACCATAGCAAAGAACTCATCCGAACCATTTTCAAGAAAGTATTTATAGAAAGGCACAGGAAAACAACATTAGCACGGTGGGGAGGTGACTGAAGCAGAGATGTCACGTCAGGACCAATAATAATGCTTATTCTTCTTTGGGTTTTATAAGAAATGCAACGATTCATATGTGTCAACAATATTCTAAGCGTGGGCGAATTATTTAAGATAAATTCCCGAGAGAAGAATTGCTTAGCTCCACGGAATTAATAAAATTTCTTAGAATCTGACTTAGCAATGGATTCAGGCTTCTTTCAAAGATCTTTGATACTATATAGCAGGAAATTTGGGACGGATAAAAATGAACGAATAAATACAAATTAAGTTTAAGAATTTAATTTTTAAAATATTAGGACATTTTACAGAACACTTCCAAATGAGACCACCTTTCAGAATATCAGTTAAGTAATACTCCGTCATCAAACCAATTTAGCAGAATGCAAAGTATGCCAATGCATAACTTTATCTTCGAAATATTGAAAAAGAAATCTAATTTTACTTTATTATTACGCAATATATTTCTAATTCTGCAAGACGAAATTACAGTCTGATTGCTTTGTTCCCAAAACGGCGATGATGATAAAAATATATAAATAATTAAATGGATTTGCAGAATTATGTCGGCAGAGTTTTATGCCGTGCAATTATCAGCACGTCAATAAAATTGTCTGAAAACCACATCATTAAAGTTAAATATATCTTATACTTACATAGATGTTTCAATTTTGTACGAGATTTCTTGATTTAAGCGTGCGTCACAAGTGTATAAAAGATGTCGGTTCTGAACACATGCATAAAAGAAAAGACAACAAGGTAGAACGCAATGAACTGGTTTGAAGATGTGATGGGAATAAGTTTCAAATATTAATCAAACTGGTAGTTTTTTTTTTGGTTATTCTATTTTTATTATTAAGGTATTATTTACCGGTATCTTTTTTTGTATATATGCTGACTATTTTTTAACTGTTTTAATTACATTTTTACTAATGTTCACCCAATACAAGTCCCAAGAGCCACTCATGGTAGAGCGTTACTAAATACGTTTGTATACGTGCAGACAGGCAACAAAAGATGCAGCTTATGATTATATGGAGAATAGATAACGGTTGACTCTAGACATTAACCAATGTTTTTAATGTTTTGAGAGGAAGTTTAACTAAATTTTAAGATTTAACCCCTAAGATTAGCATTACCCAGCTAGACAGATTAGGCAAAAGAGTTACATTTAAAGGAAATCATATACAGTAGTGCGTTAATTTCGTTATTATTATTATTATTATTATTATTATTATTATTATTATTATTATTATTATTATTGAATAAATGTCAAGAACCTTCAAGCAATGAAAATCCCTCTGTGTAAATTAGTTTCGAAAATGGCACGCAACCTTCAGTTTTTAGATGAGTCTTCGAAATCCATATAGTGGCACTACACTTTTAGCCTATACAACATATATATATATATATATATATATATATATATATATATATATATATATATATATATATATATATAGATAGATAGATAGATAGATAGATAGATAGATAAGTACACAAAGCCTTTACCACTATAATCAAATCTCGTGTGTCGGTGTCGGGCTTTCGGTTTCTAGGAACGTATCTGCCTGACCCTCATACGTCGAGTTTGACGGGAGAGTCGATCATAGATAGATAGATAGATAGATAGATAGATAGATAGATAGATAGATAGATAGATAGATAGATAGATATGTATGTGTGTGTATGTGTGTACGTGTAGATATTTATCGCCACTCGAATGGAATGTGGCACAAGGCCGAATTCAAAGTGGGAGTCCCACGAGTACTTGGGATTAAGAACGAAATTCTTCAAGACTTCTCGGTATTTCTCCTTACAATTGTCAGGGATTAACACCGTGGGTAAGTGACAACCAAGGGAGAATGCGCACTAAATCTAATTAATTGTAAATCCGCGAAAAAAAGGGAATTTAATCGGTATTCATCCGTACGGCCACTCGAACATAATATGGAACAAGAAGGAGATTAAAACGGGAGTCCATGGAACAAGAGAAAATTTGCTTAAGACTCTTCGACACATTCCCTATGGAGACGTCTCAGTCACCAAAAATTATATATATATATATATATATATATATATATATATATATATATATATATATATATATATATATATATATATATACATACATATATATATATATATATATATATATATATATATATATATATATACATACATATATATATATATATATATATATATACATATATATATATATATATATATATATATATATATATATATATATATATATATATATATATATAAGAGAAGCACTGCTTGGAATGAAGACTCTCTGGGGTTTCAATCTATTATAACATTATTTTGCCACGATGGGTTTCTGGCCGGCATGATGTGTGTATGTATGTCCATGAGTGTGTCTCTGTCTCTGTAGGTTTGTGTGTGTGTATCTACGTGTATCTATGTTCAAGTATTTCATGGTTTAATTTTTTTTCTAAGCACTTGAAAAATGAGTTTCAAGAATCTCAAAGAATATCAGGCTAAGAAAATGCTTTCGTAAACAACACTTAGTGTGACAACGTTACAACGCTTACTATTAGAACGCTATAACGCTTCGTGTTTACAACGTTACAACGCTTAGTGTTTTACCGTTACGACGCTTAGTTATAAAACGTTACGATGTTGTAACGCTTAGTGTTACAACGTTACTACGCTTAGTATTATACGTTACAACGCTTAGCATTGCAACGTTCAGATCTCTCTATTCAGACCAACATTCATTGAATATTTTCATCAGTCTATTTTCAAGTATTAAATCAATAATAATCAATAAAATATAATAAATAAATAAATGATAGATAAATAATAAATAAATAATAAATCAATAATCGTTTAAGGCATTTAATAGAATCGATGACAAATAAATATTGAATATTTTCATCAGTCTATTGTCAAGTATTAATAATCGTTTAAGGAATTTAATAGAATCGATGACAAAATGGAAGAAAATGTTTCGTGGGACGTGTTTCGTCCTTTATTAACCAAGTCTAAAACAAAAATGCCTGTTTTTCTCAGCAGAACTACATTTTCAGGTGAGGTTACAAGAGTTATCATTAAATCATGTCAGGTAAGCGGATAAATAGGGTTAGGCAAAAGTAGGTATACAGTTGATTAATTATTTTTATACTGAAGTGACTTTTTATTTATTTATTATTTTTTTTTTACAGGTATTGAAAATAATGACAAAGAATTTGAGTTGAGAAAAAAGAAAGTGGATTTTAAAAGCAGTATTTGAAGATTAAAAATGCCAAGCAGGCGCGCCAAGCGTGGAGAGATGAATTTGACACTGTTCAGACAACACGACTGGCAATTTATCACATAAGAGATGAATTTGAAAAGAACGGGTTCAGTCGTTAATGCATCGAAATTTGAGCGTCTGAGGAAGTTTATGAATGACGAACATGATATGAGAGTCGCTCTGACACTTGGGATCCTTCCAAAAAAGTCCATCTATACCGATAACTTTCCTGCGACGCCTAATGCGGAAATTGAAACCGCACCGTCCGCGATTTACACGGTCTTCTGGTAGACCACACGTCAATTGCTATTCTGTGAGACGACCAAAATATATGGAGAAGTAAAAAAAAAAAAAGAAGTGTGAAGTGACTTTTGACCCACCCTGTATATATTTTCTAAGCAAAGAACAACAAAATTTGAATAAATTAATAACATTATGTACCCGATTAGTATTGACCCACACTGTATACATTTTTCTAAGCAAAGAACAAAAATTTGAATAAATTAATAACATTATGTACCCGATTAGTATTGACCCACCCTGTATACATTTTTCTAAGCAAAGAACAAAAAAATTTGAATGAATTAATAACATTATGTACCCGATTAGTATTGACCCACCCTGTATACATTTTCAAACCAAAGAACAAAAATTTGAATAAATTAATAACATTATATACCCGATTAGTATTGACCCACCCTGTATACATTTTCTAAGCAAAGAACAAAAATTTGAATAAATTAATAGCATTAGGTACCCGATTAGTAATGACACACCCTATATATATTTTCTAAGCAAAGAACAACAAAATTTGAATAAATTAATAACATTATGTACCCGATTAGTATTGACCCACCCTGTATACATTTTCTAACCAAAGAACAAAAATTTGAATAAATTAATAACATTATGTACCTGATTAGTATTGACCCACCCTGTATACATTTTCTAACCAAAGAACAAAAATTTGAATAAATTAATAACATTATGTACCCGATTAGTATTGACCCACCCTGTATATATTTTCTAACCAAAGAACAAAAATTTGAATAAATTAATAACATTATGTACCCGATTAGTTATGACCCACCCTGTATACATTTTCTAACCAAAGAACAAAAATTTGAATAAATTAATAACATTATGTACCTGATTAGTATTGACCCACCCTGTATACATTTTCTAAGCAAAGAACAAAAATTTGAATAAATTAATAACATTATGTACTCGATTAGTATTGACCCACCCTGTATACATTTTCTAAGCAAAGAACAAAAATTTGAATAAATTAATAGCATTAGGTACGCGATTAGTAATGACACACCCTGTATATATTTTTCAACCAAAGAACAAAAAAATTTGAATAAATTAATAGCATTATGTACCCGATTAATAATGACCCACCCTGTATATATTTTCTAAGCAAAAAACAACAAAATTTGAATAAATTAATAACATTATGTACCCGATTAGTATTGACCCACCCTGTATACATTTTTCTAAGCAAAGAACAAAAAAATTTGAATAAATTAATAGCATTATGTACCCGATTAATAATGACCCACCCTGTATATATTTTCTAACCAAAGAACAAAAAAAATTGAATAAATTAATAACATTATGTACCCGATTAGTATTGACCCACCCTGTATACATTTTTCTAAGCAAAGAACAAAAAAATTGAATAAATTAATAGCATTATGTACCCGATTAATAATGACCCACCCTGTATATATTTTCTAAGCAAAGAACAACAAAATTTGAATAAATTAATAACATTATGTACCCGATTAGTATTGACCCACCCTGTATATATTTTCTAACCAAAGAACAAAAAAATTTGAATAAATTAATAACATTATGTACCCGATTAGTATTGACCCACCCTGTATACATTTTTCTAAGCAAAGAACAACAAAATTTGAATAAATTAATAACATTATGTACCCGATTAGTATTGACCCACCCTGTATACATTTTTCTAAGCGAAGAACAAAAAAATTTGAATAAATTAATAGCATTATGTACCCGATTAATAATGACCCACCCTGTATATATTTTCTAAGCAAAGAACAACAAAATTTGAATAAATTAATAACATTATGTACCCGATTAGTATTGACCCACCCTGTATATATTTTCTAACCAAAGAACAACAAAATTTGAATAAATTAATAACATTATGTACCCGATTAGTATTGACCCACCCTGTATACATTTTTCTAAGCGAAGAACAAAAAAATTTGAATAAATTAATAGCATTATGTACCCGATTAATAATGACCCACCCTGTATATATTTTCTAAGCAAAGAACAACAAAATTTGAATAAATTAATAACATTATGTACCCGATTAGTATTGACCCACCCTGTATACATTTTTCTAAGCAAAGAACAAAAAAATTTGAATAAATTAATAGCATTATGTACCCGATTAATAATGACCCACCCTGTATATATTTTCTAAGCAAAGAACAACAAAATTTGAATAAATTAATAACGTTATGTACCCGATTAGTATTGACCCACCCTGTATATATTTTCTAACCAAAGAACAAAAAAATTTGAATAAATTAATAACATTATGTACCCGATTAGTATTGACCCACCCTGTATACATTTTCTAACCAAAGAACAAATATTTGAATAAATTAATAACATTATGTACCCGATTAGTATTGACCCACCCTGTATACATTTTCTAATCAAAGAACAAAAATTTGAATAAATTAATAGCATTATGTACCCGATTAGTATTGACCCACCCTGTATACATTTTCTAAGCAAAGAACAAATATTTGTATAAATTAATAGCATTATGTACCCGATTAGTATTGACCCATCCTGTATACATTTTCTAAGCAAAGAACAAAAATTTGTATAAATTAATAACATTATGTACCCGATTAGTAATAATTTAAGATGAATAATTCTGAAATGAACCTCTAATGTTTGTTCTTCCGAAAAAATTACATAGAAAAGAAAGATTTTAGTACCTTAATAGTTTAAAAAATTAACAAAAAGCGAAAAACAAGCAGATATAATTTGTTAGTACATTTTCAATTATTTCATATTTTTAAATAACACACGAGTGACTTAACCAATGGACAATAACTCTCACATAAAAACTTATTGATCTGCTTATTTTTGCGACTTATCAACCTTTTGCACTTTATTCAAAACCAGAAAATATTTTCAGATTGTAAGAGTTTTTTTTAGAGATAATAAAAATTTACTGATACGAGTTCTACTAATTAACCCATATCTCGGGAGAAGAGGTGAATTTATCTCTAGCCCTATGAGACTACTTGCAAGTAAGTGAATATAACGAACCCGAAAGGAAGTGGGCTCTTCGATTTCCAGTTCCGGGTCGTCGTTCATTACACCACACGCACATCCAAGTGTACAACACCTGGTATTCCCAAGTGGTCACCGATCTAGGTATTGATCAGGCTCGACGTTGCTTATCATCGATGATTGTACGAGAACCGGTGTTATAACGTGATATAGTCGTACGCCTGCTAAAATGAAAAGTTATAATCCCCTTGTACAAACAATAAACAGATATATACGAAATAGCTATATCTTGTCAATAACCTCTCAAATATAAAACTTACTATTACAGAAATAATCTCTTACTAATGCGTCTGCAACAGGGATTAATTCTGTAGTACATTTTATACGTGTTAGATTATTGACGCAATCTGGCTATTCTATCACGGCATTCATTGATTGTTATTATAAAACAGGGATTATAAATTTTTTTATGAGATTTTTTCCCTGTCAGCTTTGACACAATATTTCCCTATCGGAATTTCAGTTCAATTATTCTTGCTTTTTCGAGCGTTGTTAGTTAATTAGCTTTAAGCTCTCCAGATGAGGAAATAAGGCACTTTTGAGCGCATTTAGGGAATATTTGACATGATGTACTCAGTGTTTTCTGTGTTTTTGGTATTATGTTTTCTGCGATGCAACATTCCATTACGACCTATCATCTTTGATACAGGAAGCATTCGTCAGAAATGGACAAAAACCGTAATAAAAATATTACTACCATTTTTGGGATATATATTTATAAATACAATCAGACTACGTTTTATGCGGTTAAATCCGTTCCAATTCTATTCGCATCAGACGAAATCACATAAAGCGAATAATAGAATTAAAGGAAATAATTTCAAAATATCCAGGCAATTTCTGGTCTGTTACTCTGCACGCTGGAGTAATGGATAGCGCCTCAGATTGAGGAATCGGAGAGCCGAGTTCGAATTCTTGTTAAAATCAATTACATGCTAATACCCACCAGCTGTGGGTAAATAGCAGGACAGACCGGCTTCTATCGCCTTGGGAAGAAAGAAATTGCTACCTACTGCGAGAAAAAAATCTGCCTCGTCAGTCATGTATCGACAGATACATGATCGCCTAAGCGTGTATCACACATGGCAAATAACTGAAAGCTTCATTTTGCCTCGTCCTTTCATAACCGGAGGATTATGTTTCTCCTCTGCTTCCTGTCCCTTGTAGCTCTAAGCATCGTTTGATTTTTTTTTTTATTCTTCTGTACCCACAACTCTGCCTCTCATTCACACAAACTAGATCAGTTGGGTTCACCGCTGGTTCAGCTTGTCTCTATTTACTCATAATGTGCACCAGAAATTGCAAATGTTTAATCAATTGGTCACTGAAAATAGGCGCTGGACTCAAACACGATCGTTTTCTATGCGTAAACTCCAAGAATAAGACCTCTTTACCACCAACTGACAATTTTCACTACTCTTCGAATCTTGATATTA
Source organism: Acanthosepion esculentum (assembly GCA_964036315.1). Classification (NCBI taxonomy): domain Eukaryota; kingdom Metazoa; phylum Mollusca; class Cephalopoda; order Sepiida; family Sepiidae; genus Acanthosepion; species Acanthosepion esculentum. The sequence continues at coordinate 41,697,405 of OZ038476.1, read as the reverse complement.
GGCACAAACAAATTCTTATTCAATTCCTTCATTAGAGTCTATGCCCTGGAGCTACCCAGAAGGAATTTTGCCAGTGAACATTTTTCAGTGAACTGATTTAGCTCGTATTTCTTTCAAATTTCTGTACACGAAATTCCATTTTCTCAGAATGATACTTGAACTGCTTATGCCACTAAAAGTTACTTTGACAGATGAAATAATTCCTTATTTGCAATAATGTATGAACGTGGAGATGCTGAAATATTCCTTGGTCCATCGGTTCTAATGATATATATAAAATATATCGGAAGACTTTTCGAATCGACCCATTTCACAATGTCTGACTAAATGACCAGACAATAGAATTTACAAAGAAATCTTTAACACGCATTACAATATATATATATATATATATATATATATATATATATATATAATGCGTGCTTTGTATTATTATTTTTGTTGTTGGTTGTTATTATTACGTTTTCTTGTGCTTTGTCAATTTGTTTATTGTATTGTATAGTTTATTTATTTATTTATTTGTTTGTATTAATTCATTTTATTTATTTTTGTTTACTTAGATTTTATTTATTTTCGTTTATTCTTGTTGGTTTTCAGTTTATCGATTTTTAATTAACGTTGTAAAAAAGTGTTTTCATGTCTGCGTTTTGTAATGTGTTCTGATCGTTTATTCAGTAGTTTGTTTTGGTCTGGGAACGTAATTATAGCTATTTTTTCTGCCAGACAGAGTTTCCAGTTTTTGGACACACACACGCGCACACACACACATAAACACACGCACACCCATATATATATATATATATATATATATATATATATATATATATATGAATGAGTATCCTATTTGCATCCAGAAGGGTGATGCATCGCGGAAACTCTATGTCGATCTTCGATATGCATCATGATTATTTAATATCATAATACAATAATTATTCCTCTAGATAACTGTTAAGTACATTATTATTGATAAAAATTATGTTTTCTTTGATATACGTTAACTTAATATATGATTTCTTTTATGTATGTGCCTAAAGTTATAAGAATGTTTTATTTTCCGGGCACGGTCAGCACACATTTTAGACTTTAGACACACACATAAAAAAACAAGCATCTAGTTAAAAATAAAATCGAAAGCTTTCGTTCATATATATATATATATATATATATATATATATATATATATATATATATATATATATATATATATATATACGAATATCTTATTTGAGTCCTGAATATTGAAGCATGGCAAAACTCTATGTCGATATTCCATAACTATCGTACTTTTTAATATTTTAATGCAATAATTCTTGCTCTAGATAACAAAATTCAAATGGTCTTTCATTAAAAATAACTATCTTTGAAAAAAATCGTTTTCCTTAGAATCAACGGTCATGTGACCGTCACTAAGGCGAGTCCTCAATTTTAGATGCCATCGGCGCTGTGGGCTGACCTGGAAAAAGATGAGCTCCGCCAGGTCTATTTATCTAAGACCCGCTATGCTTGAATGAATACCTTCATGCGATTCTTTCATATCGAATCGGTAGTCACCCGGGATAGTTAATTCACAGAGATGCAAACATTGGCAGGCAATCAAGACATGTTTAAAATTGTAAGCTAGCTGCAATTTTGGATACAAAAGGAAAATAAGAGTTACTCCCCCTGGACCATGAGAGCGAGGATAATGGCTAGTGTAATATATTAATATATATTTTGAAACTCGCATAATCTGGCAACTTTGAATCTGACCTCAACGAAAATCGTTCCCTGCGCCTAACTTTTGAATGAGTTATGAATCATTGAAATCGGAATAGTGGAAGCGCAGGAGCGGCTTGGACACATACACGCACAAACACACACATTGTACTTTATACATAAGATTAAGTTATGTCATTTAGCATCCTCCATAATTTTTTTTTGCAAGACTAACCATATTTTTACTTTATAAATATTTATCGCAAAATAAAATCCTTATATTTGCCTTAATAATGTCTATCAGGGGAACAAACGCGTCGGCTAAATAAGTTTTCCTTTTGTCTTTTTTCGTTTCTTTTTTATCATTCCTCCACAAGCAATGCGGTAATGCCACTAGGATGCAGGGTGGAGGCTACGGGGTGTCAAAGAAAGTGAGAAGACTTTAGTGAGTAATAACACTATCTTTAAAAAATAACTATCTTTGAAAAATAAGGAAAAGGAGAATAAAAAATTCAAGAAGACAGAAGATGGCGATGTACATTGCAATAAATTGTTGAGGATTTTAGGTGACAGGGAAATAAAGAAATTCGAAGCGATTTCTACAGGCGACAAAGTGCGAGAAAAGAAATTATTAGAATAGAAGATACGGTTGCATGTAGCTAATTCCACAGTAAAACGGTAAGACCTAGTTGCCAAGCTAGTAGTACGATTAAATTCAGGCATTTGAGACACTAAGAAGAAAATTTTATCAGAACAATTAGCATGATCATATTTATAGAAAGGACAGAAGAAAGCTATGTTACGTCGGTGGGAATTTGGCTGAAATCGAGAAGTCGTGTCATGATCGATTATATTACAGACCACATTTGGATTTTATCAAGAATGTATAGCAGGAGCATCAACACAGATATCGGAGTAGTATTTATGGAGAGACGAATAGTAGATGTATAAATGTGCATTAGGGATTCTGATGATAAGAGTTGTCTGATACGACACGGTAAACCAAAGTTCCTAGCGGCAGACCAAGCAGTTATTTGAATATAATCACTTCACTTCATGTCTGTGGGGAAAAGAAGTGTTGCAATAGATTAGCATCAGCCATTCTGATGGCAAGCAGAAAAGTTTCTCTGCGCTGATTAAATAAATGCAATTTTATTTTGGATCGTTAAAATATACAAGCCATTTCTTTACCTAGTTAATTACTGACTAGAAGTCCTTTTCGAGCGCAACTGGTACTTTGTGCGATCTGTCGGACTTGCTACTAAGGCAGGTGTAAATAGCTATGTCATCTGTATAAATAACTTGTGGGAAACTGATGACACCGTGACACCGTGAAGGTCGTTGAGAAAGATCAGAAACAGCGTAGGTACGAGGATAGAACCAAGTGGATCTCTTCAAGAATAGGAAATGAACTAGAAGCGTGTCCGTTCAACACAACCTTCATTACACGATTTGCTAAGAAAGATTCCATTAGACGAAATATTAGTCCAGAGAAACCGTAGTCCTTGATTTTGTGGTAGAGACCAGCATGACAAACCATGTCGAACACCTTTGTAAAAAACTAGGTCCATCCTTTTATTTATATCTGAAATTTTGCATAATGATGGAGGAAGAGAGAGAGAGAGATAGACAGAGAAAGAGAGAGAGAAAGAGAGAGAGAGAGATAAAGAGAGAGAGAAAGAGAGAGAGAAAGAAAGAGAGAAAGAGAGAGAAAGAAAGAGAGAGAGAAAGAAAGAGAATCTGAACTAAGAACTAATATAACAAAAAAATTTTTTTTTCATTTTTTTTTAATATTAAAACAAAAATTACAAAAATTGCATATTCGAATTTGGAACACTGTAAACGAACTGTGAAAAATATTTTAAATTTACGGATCTACTGTATACACATCCACAGATATTAACAGATATTAGCAGATATTAACACCCCTGAAGATGGTCTCAGATGAGATTGAAAGTGCTTGGGAAAATAAAAATTATTTTAAAAATAATTTTCTAATTTTTCTTAATAAATTTTCTACAGGCACGAAGAAATGAATTCATAGACTTGAAAGGATTAATACTAAAATAAATAAACATAATACGTTTAAAATATTTAACCAAACCTGCTTGAATGAATATATATATATATATATATATATATATATATATATATATATATATATATATATATATATATATTCATTCAAGCAGGTTTGGTTAATATATATATATATATATATATATATATATTCATTCAAGCAGGTTTGGTTAATATATATATATATGTAAGCAACAACATTCGATATTTGACCTTAAATTTCCCCGTGGATCAAACATAGTTCAAGCGCTTGTCTTTTCAGATATAATCTTTTAGCTTTTCAGATTCTCATTTTTTGTTGATGTTGTTATTCTTGACATGTTTGCTTAATTCACCATTTCGCTTTGATCTCTTTTACCATTTCCGACCATTCTCTCTACCCTTTTTCATCAGTCCGTGTGTTGATATTAAGTTATTTCCCTTTATTCCATCTCCTTGTTTTCCCGTTATCTCTGCTGTTTCCGCAATTATGGTTTTATTTTTTTTTCCTATTCATATCGCCGATGTGACTTTTCGCTATTGCAGAATGTCTGGAATCTGCTCTTGATTTCAATCTAGCATTCGGTAAGGTTCTTTCTGATCTCCCTGAGAAGCGGGTTGCTTTTCTCGGCTTTAAAGTCAAATCTGTCTCCTTGCAATGTACCATTTATAATCGCTTCTTAAACTGACTTTCTTTTTCTCCACCTTTAATAATGCTGACTTTTATAAGCAACTATGATGGCATTTTCATTTGTTTCTCACATTTGGGCTTTTCGAATAATATTTGTGTTCTTGTTATGAATAATCAAGAGTGGCTTCCTCTTGTTTTGTTACTCTCCTCTTTGAGAGAGCTATCTCTGTTTACTGGGACTATAAAAGGACACTATACGCGAACCTTGTATTCTCAGTTGAATTATTACTAACATGATTTTATTTAGTTACGTGTAAATATATTTAAGTCATATTGTACATAATCATTGGGGATATTTTAACTTGTTGTTTTTATTCCCCCCCCCCAAACAATATTTGTACATATGGGGATCTATTTAGAATTTTCATCGAGACAATGAGGTATTTTGGTGGATGTAGTAAGAAAGATAAGTATGAATGTGTTGTTTTGGTGATAGGAATATTCTTTTGTTTTGATTGGGTCAGTGGTTGTGGCTAGCTACATTTCTAAATTAAGACAGATGACTGTCCTTCCCCAATCCCCCTTTTTAGGCCTTGTGCCACATTTTCTGTTTTTACGGAAATAAATATCCTCAGTTGAATAAGGCTTTCTTAAAGCCTACACCTGCGTGCATTTGTCATTACAGTGCGTTTGAAGAATTTCTGTCTTTTGTACCATTTTAAGAGATTAAAAAACATTTCCAACTGGTTTTTCTTTCCTATTTCAAAATTTCCTACACTAGAATTTTTAACCTTTTTTTCTTTCTTCTGTACTGAAATTGCCAACCAAAATGTCACAATTCCTCTTTACATTGATGTCGTTTCAAAAGACTTAGCTTTCCCCTTTCACTTTTCGAAGTTGGTGCATATACAATGGATTGTTTTTACAGCGTACTTTTGCATGATTATAATACCAATGCTTTTTGTCTTATAACATTCGACGTTGGCTGCAATGTCATTACTGATTAAACTTCCTATGCATTCTTCTCCTTTCAATTCTAATTAAATAGATGGTTATCTACGTTTATCTAAATACATTCCTATGGGTAACGCTATCCATGCTTGTGCGCGCCTCTGTGTGCATTTAGAGAACTGTTTGACTCACTGTTTGATTTATGTGCCATTTATCCAGAAGCTAACAAACAGATCCCGGTATTTATAAAGAGTATCTCATGCTGCAGCATCATAGAAATAATAACAGAAAAAGAAGCGAAAGCTATTTTAATCAATGGATTTAGTATAAGAAAGTAAAAAGAAAAGCGAACTAATAGCTGTACGAATACGGACTGTATGTTTGACAGCAGAGGAAAAAGCACGAGGTATTAGCTATGAATTATGTACTTCATAATAAAGCAAATGCTGGAAGTCGACTAGATGGGAATTGTAGTAACAGTCGATGGTAAATCTGACAGAGAAATCCAAAAGAGCACGATAATAGCGTAAGATGTCTTCCAGATTCGTAAAGACGTATTCCAGAAACTTAAAGGCGTATTCCAGAAACTTAATGACGTATTCCAAAAACTTAAAGACGTATTCCAGAAACTTAGAGACGTATTCCAGAAATTAAATACGTATTCCAGAAACTTAAAGACTTATTCCAGAAACTTAAAGGCTTATTCCAGAAACTTAACGACGTCTTCCAGAAACTTAAAGACGTATTCTGGAAACTTAAAGGCGTTTTCTAGAACCTCAATGACATATTCCAGAAAATTAAAGACATATTCCAGAAACTTAGAAACGTATTCCAGAAAATTAAAGACGTATTTCTGAAACTTAAAGACTTATTCCAGAAACTTAAAGGCGTCTTCCAGAAATTTAAGATGTCTTCCAGAAACTTAAAGGCGTCTTTCAGCAACTTAAAGATGTCTTCCAGAAATTTCTTATAGTACGCTTTAGAAACAAACGAAGCAGTGCGTATTACTAGGTAAATTCTAGCTTCCTGTGTGGCACTGAATGCTGGATAATTCCCATACGGAAAATGAAGAGACTTGAAGAAACAAAGATGTGATTCTATCGACAAATGATAAGAATCCCATGGACAGAATATGTGTGCAATTAGGAAGTTTTAAGGAAAATTGGAAGCACAAGGACACTTATTTACACTGTTCGGACTGTTGTCCTCATCCTTATTGACATATTCATTCCGTTTCGGTCGTTGTACACTCCGAACTTCTTCAGTTGATTGGAATTTCGAACTGAACCCTTTATTTACTCCACCAAAGTAGATTGATCTAGTTCCACGTGCCATGCCTCTTCCGGGTGACCCGGTTATCTTCCATTAGCTCATCTCTCCAGTCCAAACAAACAATGTCAATTATTACAATACCTCAACTCAGAAATATTAACAGACAAGTAAACTTGTAGTTACGATGAGAAAGGGGTAACAGGCATTTACAGGATATATAATATGGAAAGACGGTTCGGCGAATTTAACACTCACAATATATACTGGAGGTGAGAGTAGCAGGAGAAAACAAGGAGCAATCTATTTAACGAGTTTGTTCGAATAGATAACAAAACAAGAACAAATATGGTCTGTAAAGTATCAACAGTTACTGAGATTAACAAACGAGAGAAAGTTATGGAGAGCCATGATCCCCACGTCTTCACATCTTAACATAAGAGAAGAGAAATCCTCTTGGTTCTTCCTATAAATCTTTCAACTCATAAATCTGAATCCATAGCCCTTTTGAATTGACACGTTCCTACTCGAGCCCAAAGACACTTCGTGCAAGTCGTTTTATTTTCATAAGAAAGCTATCTTCAAATTTCCACGTGACTTTAACGAGAACAGTTTGACTATTTGCAAATCCCATTAATATAATTTTATAAATATTTGCAAGATTACTTTTTTTTTTTACATTTAGAATTGATGGAACGTGAGATGTCGGATTTAAATGGAATTTAAAAGTTTCAAGTATCAAAAATCAGGAAAGTAGTTTTGTAAAATCAACTTAAGGAAAGTATTGGCCCGTCTCCCGGGCCTTTCACACATGAGTGAGGGCAAAAAACGCTAATCATTTAGACGACCAAGGCACCCCGAATTTGAGTGGTATAATCAGAAATTTCAACTTCTCAGGCGTCTTATTTTACCAGTTGCATTTCAAACACACACACACACACGCGCGCGCGCATACACACACACACAAACACACAGACGCACACACACATATATATATATATATATATATATATATATATATATATATATATATATTAATAGTGTCCATATGCTGAGATACACATATATGGAGAGAGATGAAACATTACTATGTAGTAAAGTACTGTGAAGGATGTGTTTCAGTTTTGTTTAAAATATGTGGGGGAAGGGTGGTGTATTTTGGAATATATAGACGCAGAAAGAGAGATACAACCAGAAAGAACTCAATATATATATATATATATATATATATATATATATATATATATATATATATATATATATATATATATATATATATATGTGTGTGTGTGTATATATACATTATATATATATATATATACATCAACGGATTGAGACAAATATAAGAACATTTGTATTTATATGGAGGAAATGCTAGGGACTGAAATTAATACATATATACATACACGAACAGCTGCAGATAGATAGATAGATAGATAGATAGATAGATAGATAGATAGATAGATAGATAGATAATGAACATAGATAGATAGATAGATAGATAGATAGATAGATAGATAGATAGATAGATAGATAATGAACATAGATAGATAGATAGATAGATAGATAGATAGATAGATAGATAGATAATGAACATAGATAGATAGATAGATAGATAGATAGATAGATAGATAGATAGATAGATAGATAATGAACATAGATAGATAGATAGATAGATAGATAGATAGATAATGAACATAGATAGATAGATAGATAGATAGATAGATAGATAGAATGATAGATAGATAATGAACATAGATAGATAGATAGATAGATAGATAGAATGATAGATGAAGTGCCTTTATAATTAAATATTGAAAGAAAGCTTCGATAGATAAGCACTCATAGGCGCACCTACATACGCATACACGCGCGCATGCGCACACAAACACATGCACAAACACTAAAATATATTAAAATGTGTCTAATATTAATATTACTTGGGTTATTTGTGATATCCTGATCTATATTTGGGCGAATTGAAAATAACCAATACACACACACTTACAATTTAATTTTGTTTTATATATAAAGCTGTATATATTTTAAATAAAGCGAACTATTTGATTATGTTGGCCCAATACATCAGAGTCAGATATTAGTTGTATTTGAGTAGAGATTGACTATTCCCGCCTATAACCTATAAGTAAATTGGCCTTGTTACAGATAGTGCAAGTCTGACAAAATTTCGTCTCACATAAAAGTCTTTTTAGTTCAAAGTTGCTTCATTGAATTCCACAACGCGGAACACATTGCATCCACTGAAACGTATTTCTATTCGATAATGTGTGTATGTGTAGACCAAATAGTGGATGTGAACGCAGTTACAGGTAAAATAGCGTAGCCATATAAAACTGCAAGTTACGAATGACAGGGAAATATGAGTCACATTTTTGCATATACTATTTTGTATATTGTTCTGTATATATTTTTAATATTTTACGTTGAGTATATATATATTTATCATCCTCGGGGTCTTGATTTTGCTCAGAAAAATTTCCCTATATATATATATATATATATATATATATATATATATATATACTTAATTAGATCCTACCCGCCTGAGTAGACCTAACGATCGAAACCTGAGTAGCGTGCTAGCTTGAATGTTGGTGAACCGAATTGCATTTTGATCTTAAGTTCACAATTGAAGGTTACGTTGAATAGTAAAATGCAGCGTTGATTCTCTCTATATAATTTCTATATATTCTCTCACTCACTCTCTCTCTCTCTCTCTCTCTCTCTGTATATATATATATATATATATATATATATATATATATATATCTGTATATATATATATATATATATATACATATATATATACATATATATATATATATAATGTATATATATATATATATATAATGTATATATATATATATATAAGTGAACATTGAAGTCAACACTCAGAGGTGACAGGCTGTTTCATGCAAGACGCAATCGTCAGACCTGACAATTGCGTCTAGCATGAAACAGCCTTTTGCATCTGAATGTTTGACTTCAATGTTCACTTTTATATTTCTATTTACATACGCTCTATCTCTGATATTGAGCACTTTATCCCGTAAATATAGGACATATTAAAACTATATTTCTTCATATATATATATATATATATATATATATATATATATATTTCTTCATATACATACATATATATATATATATATATATATATATATATATATATATATATATATATATATATATATATATATTTGTCATCCACAGAGAGACTGTTTCGCTGTTTCACAGCTCATCAGTGTGGCTAGACGTCCGGTTGCCTCTAGCTAGGATCGGAACCCGACTGAATTTGCGTCAGCCGGAACTTCTCCCAGTAAGCCGTCGGCGCACGGCAGGGATGAAGGTGAATTTTAGCGTGTTTATTTTTAGATTTATATAAACATACAGTGACTGACAGTGACTCAATTCTGCCAAAGAGTCGTGCGATATTAGCTTAAATAGTCACTGTTTACAAATTCACACCTCAAACCAAAGAGCTCGAACGAAATTAATTTTTCAGGAGCCAATATATATATATATATATATATATATATATATATATATATATATATATGCGTGTGTGTGAGGTTGTGTGTGTAAAAATTTCAGCTAGAGTGTATCGGTAAAAGAACAATATGAGAAACTACAAAAGGAAAACTTATCTTAGCCAACGCCTCTCGTCCTCTGAGAGACTTTATCATGGCAAAAATGTTACTTGCTTTTAAAAATGTTCAGGTATTAGAACACTCATAAATATTAATCAAATACCTAAACGTTTTGAAAAACATTTTTACTCTTCTATATATTTGCTACAAAAAAAAAATTCTCACATTTGCCTTGACAAAATCCCTTAAAGGTCGGAACTCGTTGGCAAAAATACGTTTTCCTTTTGTTTTTTTTCATATATATATATATGTATATATATATATATATATATATATATATATATATATATATATATATATATATATATATAGTCATCCACAGAGAGACTGGTTCGCTGCATCGCAGCTCATCAGTGTGCCTAGACGTCCGGTTACCCCAAGCTAGGATCAAATCCCGACTGAATTGGTATAAGTTAGGAGATTCTACCACTAAGCCGTTGGCGCACGGCAGGGATGAAGGTGAATTTACGCGTATTTATTTTTAGATAAGTACCACAGTGGTTGAGAGAACTCGATTCGATTTACCGAAGATTCATGCATTATTAGCTGTAATAGTCACAGTTTACATACCCTCACTTCCTCCCCAGAGAGCACAACTGAAATAAATTTTTCAGGAGCATATATATTGTTATCCACAGACGGACTGTTTCGCGGTATCACAGCTCATCATTGTGGCTAGACGTACGGTTGCCTCTAGCTAGGATGGAAATCCGACTGAATATATATTCATATATATATATATATATATATATATAACCGTCAAAATTGCTACGGCACATAATGTGGAGAGAGGGTTTGGAAAGTTTGATACTCACAAGACAGATCGAAAGAAAGAGAGACAGAGGAAAACAGCGTATAACGAACCTAACGACATTGTGTAAATGGATGGCAGAACAGAGCTAGCAAAAAGACAAAATTTATTAGGAACCAAAATGGGCAGGACATTGTGTAAGGTCATGATTGCCAACGCCCTGAAAGAGCTTTGCCCGTAGAAGAAAGAAGAGTCATATTTAAGCTACGCTTAGTAAATCGCTATCTGCAAACTTCGAAGTTCTGTCATGGTTAGCAAGCTTATCTCGCTCGATCAGTTAAATCTGTGTAGTGATTTAGATCCTCTTTGAATGATTTCTTTGGCTAAACCTAATCTATATTTAGAAAATCATAATAAATTCTAACATGATCGACACTAATAATGCAACAAATAATTCGAAACTTCAACTGGCCAACATTTTCTATAAATTCCCTTGACAACTTGGAGCAGTTCTCAAAATTATATTTCAAACTACACAATACACAGGATACGGGAAAATACTACCTACATATACACCCTTGTGCAAATTGAAAGAAAACGAATAATTCCATTATTATTACACTTTTTTTCATATTTTTCCAATGAAAAATGAACCTCTGCATAGTTAGTACTTTGTATGTCCATTCCAAGATATCTTTACTTGCAGATTGACGACAGATTCTCGTTGGATTTAAATCAGGAGAGTTTTCGGGCCAGTCTATAGAACTTTGATTTTCTCACTGGTATGGATGTGCCAGTGTGTTCGTGTAGCGTTACAATTTTTCTTCGCTTCCTTGGAGTAAAGTCCATGGCAGACAATTGATGTAGCACAACAATCACGGATGAGGCAATATTTTTCAAGGTCAAACAAATTCCAGCATAGACCACGAAAATACATTCGTATTACTGCACACGACTACAAATGACCTAATCTGAGGAAAAAATAGAAATCTATTACACCCTGCCACTCAAGTGGGTCTAAAACTGACCGTATAGCGAAAGAAAGGACACTAAAGCAGTTGTTTCAATTAATTTTCCCGAGGGTGTACCTCCCAGAAATATGTCTTACATAATGGTAAAACATTAGCGGTATTAGTATGGAGTGTACCAGCTAGCCACAATTTAAGGGCTATTTCGTGTTAGAAAGAATAATACGCTTTAGCCTTCCAATAACCGGACACCGATACTAATATTGGCATTAGTGCAGCTACTGATACACTAACACCGAATGAGGATACAGAAAGAAGAAATACGGGACCGTACCCGACAAGACATTTAATAATGCAAACAAATTATATACACATATTAAAAAGGTTTACATGTCCCAAACACAAGATTGTTCATATCGTCCAAAGGACCGAGGGTGTTTAACGAGAACAGAGAAATGCCATACCAACTTTAGGGCCGTTGACTGTCCATAGATGAGTTAACAGGACTTACTGCTTTCTCCACGCTAGGCTGGGTACCAGCAGACCAATTTCCACGTGTGTGGACTTCAGTGGTCG
>OZ038476.1:41677332-41679832 GCA_964036315.1 Acanthosepion esculentum | reverse complement strand
AATAAATAACAACAAGTATAATAAATTGATCTAAATACATCCAGATATATAAACTAGCCGTTTAGAAAAAACAAATAAAGATAATCAATCCAAATAAATAAATTAAAAACTGTTCCCACCGAAATAATTGTCAGAACAAACCACAACATTCAACCCCAAAATTCAACAAATAGCTTTAATTATCTTCCCAAACATAAATATTAAATAAGCTATATAAACAACTTTTTATTACGTTAATAAAAACACCGATCAAAATAAGAAAAAAAATCAATAAATAAATAATTATATAAGATAAAATATAAAAATAAATAAAAACAAGCAAAACAATTTGACCCAAATAAATAAGCAAATAAACGACATCCGGTAATATAACCGCCATAATAGACTACCAACAATAAGTTATATAAACATATTTTTACTACTTTAATAAAAACACCGAACAAAATGAAAAAATAAAATAAATAAATAAATAAATAAAATAAAAATAAAATAAAATAAAAACAAGCAAAATAATTTGACACAAATAAATAAACAAATAAACGACTTCCGGTAAAAGTAACTGCCAAAATAGATTACCCACAATGGACTACTGACCCTTATATATAAATAGCCGCGAAAAATAACAGCACTAGTTGCCTGACGATTGCATCTAGCATGAAACAGACTGTCGCCTCTAAGTGTTGACTTCTATGTTCACTTATATTTACACACGCCCTATCTCTGATATTGAGCACTTTATCCCATAAATATAGCACACTTTAAGACTATATTTCTTCATATATATATACATATATATATATATATATATATATATATATATATATATATATATATATATATATACATATATATATATATATATATATATATATCGTCATCGTAGTCCATATATTATATGTACAACAACGACAATCAGCAGATGTTCACGTCAAAACTTGAATATATTCATAAAGTTTTATTTCTTCCATCTACGTATACTGAATTTAAAATACATAAGCGCTTTGAATATATTTGATAGATGTTTATTTTATATTCTAGGCTATCAGGCGCCATTCGTCGGCCGTCAGTGTTGGTTTCTTCTCCTGGCATTAAATATATGAATTAGTAAAAATCTCAACTTCAAAAATATATAATTTTTATATGCAACCGGCGGAAATTTAAATGGCATAGTGTCGTGCATTTTATATACGCCCTCTTACAAGCATAAATAAATCAGTTGCTTATTCATCAAAATACACACACGCGCGTATCTTTCAAATAAGCACATGCGAACACATATTAAAATATTAGTCTCGTCACCGACCAACAAAAAATGAATACAGCTGCAACGGGCTGGTCGTAAATAGAAATTTCTAATGACCTTACCGCAAAGGAGTGACGCTACGAAAAACAAAACAAATGACGACTTAAAATGACCCATGTCTCCTGTGGTACCGACTACCCCCTCGCTAACGGATGTTACTGGTTGTCGTTTCAAGCGTGTATATTTTTCACAGTTGACTGCTCTCACTGAAGTCAAACGAAGACACTGTGAATTAGAGAAAGCATTGAAGAAATATTACAGGTTTACTAATGCCGTTGTTCCGAACCCGTTATGCGAAAATATGTCATGCGCAGCAATTGATAATCACCCGTGAACTTGTAAAAAGAAGTGGGAGGATCACGTTGCAGAATATGCTTAACACTCACACAAACACACATATATACATTATGTATGTAGGCAGCAATCTTTCATTTATGCATGTTTCATTAAAAAACGACAGAAAACGTACTATGATTAAACTTAAGATTAAATAATGTTCGTTCGTTGTAATCCTCAAAAAATAACAACACACCAACAAAGTTAAAATTACAACGAACGAACATCATCTGTGACTTCAAATGCCTCTTAAGGAACAGTGTTCCTGATCAAACCGAATACATAAATAATTACATCGATTACACGACTACATGCCTATCCAGACGCCTTACGTTACACGTATCTGACCATAGCTCTATTAGAACCCATTTAAACACAAACTTACCAGACTCTATCCGAAACATACTAGTGGAAAACGCAAACATAATAACCTCATCCACCTGTAAAAAAAGATTTAAAATCATGGAAGCCCTAATAATAAAAAAGAAAAAGCCAACATTTAACAATATTAACTACGAACACGGCCACAATGTGCTAACTGTGTTCAGAAAATAAAATATCTCTATAACATTAAAAACATATAAACAACGCACACACTCAATGAAAATAAAAAAATAAAAATCATCCTGGATAATGGCTAAAAGTATAGCCGAAAATCGGAATTATAGAATATTTGAACAATTTCTACACACTCTGTGTCCAGAAAAGAAAACACTTGTTCCAACACAAGAAAAAGTAAATAAAATGCTTCATCGTAGAACCTTGTCTATCGTTTTTAATGAAACATTATAAATATATGCTTAATATATATATATATATATATATATATATATATATATATATATATCAATTATGTAGCGC
>OZ038476.1:41654832-41672332 GCA_964036315.1 Acanthosepion esculentum | reverse complement strand
ACATACGGTTGCATCTAGGTAGTTCAACATTAAAATGGTGATACCTTGTTGCTAATCTAGTAGCAGGTTTAAATTCTCAGGCACCAATGAGGAAACCCGTAAGAACAATTGCCATGAAAATATTTACTGAAAATATGTCAGGTGAGGGTCGATTACATTACTGACTCTCATTTGGACTTTCAATATATGGTAAGAGCAGAAGACAAGGCATGTCATCAATATTCAAGGAACTAAGGAATGGTAGATTTATAAATGTGCAAGACGTATTCTGACAAGAAAAATTGTCTGGTACGACAGAATAAATCAACATTGTTAGCATTATATCAAGCAATATATATATATATATATATATATATATATATATATATATATATATATAAAGTTGTAGCCCCCGACTATAAATTTGTTTTTAATCGAACCCCTTCTAGCGTTTTGGAGATAGACCCCGGTAACCATATATATTCTGAAACTACATTACCCAGGAGACTTGGATAAGCATATTTCATTTTGCCAATTATCTTTCAATATTTTACTCCTGAAATTGCTAGACGTAACCGTAAGTTCTATTCTCATAGTTCCCTCACTCTCCCGCAGTTCTCGCCCGCGGAAGTCTCTTCCACTTTCTTGCTCTCCTGTCAAACACGATCTTCAAAAATTTACAGGCAACCTCAATCGTCATCTTCTGTCTTTTTGTAACCTATTCTTTTATTGCCCTTTTTACTAAATAATGTTTTCTCATTTGCTTTCGCTCTAAGTATTCCCATGAATTTTAGAGGCTATACTCGCCTTGGGTGAAATAAATCAAAATAGAATTTGACACTCATACAGAATCCGGAAAGCAAATGGAATAACGGGAAACAACGATTTACCTATCTAACGAGTGTAAATGGAAAAGAAGAGTCACTACTAGGAGGACTAGTAGGGGTACAGACATTGTTTATAGTTAAAAAGGATAGGACGTTGTGGAGAGTCATGATCTTTCACGTTATGATAGGAGACGACACATAAAAAGATGCGTTTCGAATTCACTATAGATAAGTTCCAATTCCATGACTATTCTATCATTAAGCTATTACTAATAATATTAATAGTTGTATTATTATCAGAAGAGCTTTCTATCGTAAGTGAAAGGTTATTCAATTTAAATGCAGTTAATTAAAAATCTTTTGGAATATTATTGAAAATTGAATCCCATAAAGTTTTTATTTAGCGTTTTAAAACTTTGGCATTTTGTGCGAATTGAATCTTAAAAAAAAAAAAAAAAACTTATAAAAAAATAATTTTTTTTAAAAGAATAAAGACTTCTTCGTGAACAAAAATTCAATGAGAATCCATCGTATAATTAAAAAGAAATTCATTAACTTAAAAAACTTCAATAGAGTGAAAACAGAGTTAAGCAAGGATTCGCCTTTGTTACTTGCACGGCATTGTTTAAGAATATTACACGTTCTAAGCGAAAGTTGCTTCCTTGTCAATATCTCAAATAAAATTGTCTTCCTTGTAAATATCGTCAATAATTCTTTTCAGAGGAGTCGATTCTCTATTGATAGAAAGAGTGTTGTTTTGTTTCTGAGATTTCTCCAAAAGTGTCATTTTATTTGAACTTGAAACGTAATATTGGAAGCCTTTTGCTGTCACCGTTTGCGGTAACGAAAATTTCTATAAGAAATAAATCCTTTCTTTCAGATTGGATGCTTCTGCTAGTTATTAATCGTTACCTTCGGTTATTGCCCCAAAGTTTAACATGGTAACTCTTAGCATTAGTTTTTAAAAAGGTAACACAGATTTCATCTGTTTAATTTGCACACTTTAACCGAAGAAGTTAAAGAATGAACAGTTTCTCGACAATAACTATGTCCATAGCTATCTGACTAAATATATACTTGCGCTATCAAGAAGGGAATTATAAAATATTAGAATTATAGTATATTAGAATTATAGAATTATAGAATATTAGAATTATTTTTAAAAATTTTAGAATATTAGAATTATAAAAATATTAGAATCTGATCCACATAATGTAACAAATAAAAGACAAAAATATTTATTTCTATTATGTAAAGCATTTTAATTGAACATCGCTAACATTTTTAAAAAGAATGTTTTGTCTTACTTCATTGCCATGGATTTGTAATTTCTGGGTTGGATTAACCGACAAAAGCGATTGAATGTAATCTGTATTAATGAGAACAATTTACTCCGATGTGAAATTACGAAAAAATTTTTTTTTTCTTTTAAAGTGTAGAATTCCTTTTTTTTTCTTCGATATTGGCGTGTACAAAAAAAAAAAAAATTAAGAAATTAAATAAATAAAACGAAATGCAATAAAGCTAGCTTATGTTTGCGTATATATATATATATATATATATATATATATATATATATAATAAAAAAACACCTGCACGTGTAAAAAGAAAAAAAAAATTCTAAAACATCTTGTCAGCAGATATGACCTATCGAGACAGATCTAGAACGTATTCTGCAAATAAAAATCTAATATGGGCGTGTTTCTGGGGTTTAAAATTTGGTTCATATCGAATTTTGTTCATATCAGTGTAAGAGAAATCATATAATTGAAACTGTCACCGGTTTTTATTGCTAATACCGACATTCTATTTAGTTTTATTGAGTTTGATTTATTTATTTATTTATTCAGCGAGAGATATATTAATTTTAAATTTATTTTTGTGAAGAAAATGAACGAATTTAAAACTTACACTTCGCACTTCAGCTGTAGAAAATATGAAGCAGAACCTTAGCAACGGATTGTCGAAACTTAAGATAACGTTTCAGTAGGTGCAAGCATGTGCCTGGAATTGTTTGAGAAAATAGATTTTAAATAGGATAATGAAAATCAACCTTCTAAATGTACACGGAAATAGAAAAATGATTTTAAGAATTTTGTCAAGATAGTTTCAATACCAACAATGAACGAGATATAACAACAGAAAATACGTTTCTCTTGGCAAGGAAACAGACTGTCGCCATTTGTTATTGACCTCAGTGCCTACACGTCTTTCATAGACATATGAGTAAAGACAACATGAAAACTTATCTTAGTAAACGCGTTTCGTTCTCTGAGGGACTTTATCAAGACAAATGTAAGGATTTTATTTGGAAAGAATTATTTATAAAAAGAAGTAAAAATATCTTTATTTTTTCAGACTTTCTAAATATAAGAATGCTTAAAATACACTTCAGGCTAATTGAAAGACAAGGTAAACTATTGAGGATGCTAAATGATGTAATATAATTACTCTATTAATATAACATACCTTAAAAATATATTTTATCATTCATATATATATATATATATATATATATGGTGAAATAAATTATAACAAATGGAGCTTAAAGTAGTCAGTTTTCCTTTAAATTAAATAACACGCACACACATATACATATATATATATATATATATATATATATATATATATATATATATATATATTGATTTGCGTTACATAAATTGAATACGCACTACATAATTTATATATATATATATATATATATATATATATATATATATATATATATATATATGTAGACAATTAATTCATTTTATTTTTAATCCGCCTTTTTATTATTACCTCAAACGTAATATTTCGGGGATATTCGTATATGAGTAGACGTTATGTTTATTTTAAAGTGGATTTGTTTCGTTCACGAAACTGCATTCTCGAGAAAGCCTAATAAAAATATGTGCCCTCCAGAGTTTCTACTCAAAGTCATGTATCTATTAAAAATAACGTTTGCACTAATAATTATGTATATATATATATATATATATATATATATATATATATATATATATATATATATGTGTGTGTGTGTGTGTGTGTGTGTGTGTGTGTGAATATATATATATATTATAAATTAACTGATTTAAAATAAGTTTTTTTTCGCTACACATTAATAACCATGTTTCTAAAAGGGAAGCTAAAAGCTTCGAATTTAATTTTGTTATTAAATTAAAGACATTAGTTCCATTTCCTCGTCAAACGAATTTTGGAGTGTCTGTAAATTTACATTGAGCACTATTGTGTAAAAATAAAAATATCTATAAAAACACCGGATTATATATCTTTCTTTATATATATATATATATATATATATATATATATATATATATATATATATATATATATATATATAATGGGTGCAACAGCAGAATTGTCCAAATCGTGTAACAACATAATTATCCATCACGCAAAATGTTTAATATCTAAAAAAGCACTAAACTGAGTCTCTTTTTTACCTGTTTTCAGATAAGAAGTTTAGCCAACTTCACAACATTTCTTGTAAGAATCAATGAAAAGCTCTTTGACATATTCAGCTAGAAAGAGAGTAGGTTAAAACTGTTTTATGTCAGAACCACTGTCATTCCAAGTGAGCAATGGTGAGAGGAAAAAAGATCATTCAGGACGTCAGTAATGGTACTAAATTTCACTTATGACTGTAGAAAGAGCAGTGAAAAAAGGCTTGAAAATGAAATCGCACGTAAAACCTGTGAGGTAACTTGTTACTCCAGGACAGAAAGTTAGAAAGTTACAGAGGGCGAATATCTGCTTGAATATGTTGTAAAATGATCCTGGAATTATATATATATATATATATATATATATATATATATATATATATATATATATATATATAAACTTTATTTCAATCCTTCATGTGCTTTCAATACTTATCTATTATTAATTAGTGGTGAACATGTCATTTTCGCTTATAACGATTTCATCACAATACTTCTGTTAAGCTTGGAAAGTATTTATACATTCTTATTACTTAAAATAGAGTCCAATAAAAAGCACGGAGTCTTCCATTTAATCATTTCTAAATTACAACGGTTTCAAGCTTAATCTAACAGTTGGATAATTTTGTTGTTACGCCCCATATATATATATATATATATATATATATATATATATATATATATATATATATATATATATATATATATGTGTGTGTGTGTGTGTGTGTGTGTGTGTGTGTGTGTGTGTGTGTGTGTGTGTGTGTTCTTAAATTTTTCATCGTTCCAGTAATAATGTTTACAATAGGTGCATTCTGGAACTCAGCGGTGCAGAGCGAAAAGTCTTGGTCTGAGTAACGCCGTGCATCATTGCGAGTATTAATTAAGTAAATGAAATTGATAAACTGCGTCATTTGCAAGACTCCCAATTCTTTTGACAACCTATGCGGAAACTATATTTCTTTGTTGGGTGGCTTTTCAATTTCACAAATCATTTCGTTAATAAAACCTTTACGGTTTTCATCAAACATTATCGGTACAGCTGTTACCCAAACACCCTTTCATAATTTCCCGATTATTTTTACCGCCTTTCCACTTCGATTCTTACCTCAACACTTTGCCAGATAACTTAAGTTTCTTCTTTTTTTATGCCATACCCCTTCATGACATAGGCGATCACGGCTCTCCACAGTTTACTCGGCGTTGTAGCGCTTAGCAACGTTTGCCTTTTTTAATATCGCCTTCCTGCCTTCTACGACGGCCATTTAATAAATGACGTGAATTTTTCGGTTTAAGGACTTCTAATACAGATAGAAGCTAACTTCTTTTTTTTTATTTTTCAACGTAGTCTCCCAGCACTGTCACACACTTTTCCCATCTTTGCACAAGCTTCCGTATTCCCTCAGCGTGAATATCTTTGGACTGATGTGTCAGACAGTCGCTCACAACACTTTTGACTTCATCGTCACTTTTAAACTTCGTGCCTCTCGTGAACGCTTTCAAGGGACCAAACAGGTGAAAGTTTGAAGGGGCAAGGTCTGGGCTGTAAGAGGGATGAGGGAGCAGTTCCCAGCCCAGCTCGTTGATGGTCTGCACCGTTTGGGCTGCTGTGTGAGGCCTTGCGTTGTCATGATGCAAGATGACTCCTTCTGACTGATGACCCCTGCGTTTATCCCAACAGATAAGCTCAAAGTCCTTGCAATGTCATCCACTGTCACCCTTCTGTCAGACTGAATGAAGTCATTGACTGATTCGATCACCTCAGGAGACCTCACTTTTGTGGGCCTCCCAGGCCTGTCTTCATCCTCAACACTGCTCCGTCCTTCTTTAAACAATTTAGCCGACTTGTAGACATTTTTTGGCTGAAACATGTGGCACCATACACAGTTGACATTCTCCTATGAATTTCAACTGGTTTGCACCGTTCAGCAACCAAAAACTTGATAACTGACCGCTGTTCAATCCTGAAGCATGCTTCTTGTTCGGCCATCTTTGTTAATCGCCAAAACTCTCAAAGATTTTTTTTAATCTGCAAAAGAAATTAAATCCATGTGAAAAAAATAAATAAAAAAGAGTAAGCTTGTATCTGTATTAGAAGTCCTTATACCGAAAAATTCAACTTATTTATTGAATGACCCTCGTCAAGAAAGGCTTCTTATGCAATATACACACTGTTTCTCTTTGTTCCTCTTACCTTGAATATGTTCCGTGAGCATCAAAATTTCCAGTCCTCTTTATTTCATAATGTGTTCAAGTAATTTTAATTCTTTCTGATACTATTTAAGCTAGTTGTTTTTTCTATTTTCCTTAAAAGTTCGCCATTACTTACATTTATCCTTCATGGTATTCTCAGCATCCTTCTGTAGAGCCATATCTCTTTTGCCTCTCGTCCCCTTTCCATATCCGACGAAATTGTCCTGCATTCAGTGTAGTGATATTTCATAGCAGTTCAGCGCTCTATTTTATTTTGCTAACAATTTTCTTTGTTTCTTAATACTTTGCTTACATTTTGAAAGGCGTCTTTGCTATTGCAGTGCGGTTTCGGATTTCGGTGCCACATTTTTCAGTCTCTTTTAAAACATTTCTTTAAATTTTGCTACTTGATTTTTATATCTCTGATTCAGAAAGTACTCGAGACTGCTTCTATCTTTACAAGAATCAGATCAGACCGAAAATAGAGTATTGCTGCTATATCAGGGCTGAAGCTGTTCAATCTTCTCTGTCCAGCCTTGACAGAGTTTAAAAAACGTTTACACAGCCTTGTGTGTCCTGTGCTTATTTTACACTCTTCGGCACCTTTCCTCCAGGCGTAACGTGGCAAGTCTGTCTCTGTTTCGTCGCTATTTCCATGGCAAATGTTCCGACGAATTCCATTCTTAACGCCACTTCTACAGCCAAGATCCGCATTGATAGGTCAATAGAGTTGACTCATCCTTATTTTTTGCGCATTTATGTGTAAGAAGGGCGTTTCACTCCGAAAGTTCCTTTGCAAGAATCGTTAATTTGTTAAACAGACTCCCGTGTGGGTGCTTTCTTGAAAGCTACAATCTTAATCTCTTCACGTCTAGAAACAATTCTAAATTATATTTCTTTATTATTATTCTTATTTTCATATCACACACTTCTATTTTGACTGGCTCTTGGGCTTTGCATAGTAAAAATAAGTATGGACTATACCAACAGAATCGAGTTTCTATATATATAGAATAATTCGAATTATTCCTATACTCCAAGATAAATCAGTTTGATGCAATGGTAAACAAACCCACATTAATTTTTAACATTGTTTCTGGTGATGATTTATTTCTTACTGCGTACTCCTATTTGTGAACCTGTGCCATACGAAGCTAATCTTAGTAAATATCTACAATAGATGTCCCATCTTCCTTTTCTATATTCCCTGACCATTCAAGACGTGAGAGATCATGGCTCTCCACAATCTCCTATTCTCTGTAGTTCTTACTAACGTTTGCCTTTTTACTATCTCTCCCACTCGCCGTTTTACCATTCATTCGCATAAGGTCGTCCGGTAGGTGGCCCGTCCGATGCCACTCCCTGTCCCATGTCCCATAAACATAATTAAAAAACATCTATTATGAAATATATATTCTTGCCCGTGGTTTCTATCCAATGATAGCCCTTCGTTGATCATCTGTTTGTCATTAGCACTTTGCCAATAACATTTCCCCACCGGCGTTTTGCCAATTTGCAACCGGAAAATAATTTCTTTACTAACTATTCATACACCTTATTGATTTTGGCAATGTTTTTTTTTTTTTTTTTTTTCCCCTTAGCCGACAAACTTCTTCGGATTCCTCTTCTTTTTTCCTCCCGTCTCCTCGCCACGACAGGGTATTGTAGATTTTACACGTACAGAATATGACAGTACGAGAGTTGTTTTTTTTTTCTTGTTTGTTATATTTCTCTGCTAAAGATAGTTTTTTTTTTCTATGTGACTCAAATTGTTGTATTGGAGGTGTGTAATGTTTAACAAGCCTGTCTCGCTAGTTCAATTGCGACTGAGTAACGTGTTTGATTTTCACTGGGTGCTCCTTACGTTTCGCCTTTTGCCACGTGTAAAGCTATGCTTAGCAAATCACCATAGATTTCTCTTTGAATACTCGGCACTTTGAAAAGAACTGTTCTCTTACTTGCTATAACAGTGAATTGTAAATTTTTACGCGTACAAAATAGGAGTCATTTTTTTTTTGTTCATTTTTCTTCTCTGCTAAAGATACTGTTTTTCTATATGACTCATAGATTCCTGAATTTGGGCACCACGACGTGGTATAATGGGGCACTGAATTCGATGTTCACTTGGTGCTCTCTGCTTTCGGCTATGTGCCACATTTAAGCTATTCCTAGTAAATCACCATAGATTTCTGTATTGCTTACTCGGCACTGGAGAAGAACCCCTCTCTCTACAGACTTATTTCTGAGATGTCACTCGGGGACTAGCTAAAGTCTTCGGTTTCCTCACTAACGAAAATAAAAAACGAAGTTGATGCCTTTTGCCTCACGTTGCAAACAGAAGGATTAACAACATCATTAAAATCCCGTCTTTTTTTTTCTTTTTAGTTTTCAAAATTGAAAATGTTATTTATACCGCTTGCTTTCAAACATGCTCTTTTTTTTCTATTTGAGTAAGAAAAAAACGTGTTCCGCTTTAAGCACAAACCCCAATCTCTTTCCAATACAGCCTCGAAATCCTACGTCCCTCCCTAAAAGTTATAGACATCAGTGCGAATACTTCGCGTTCTCAGCTCTTAGATTACAACATTTGTTTTGGGAGATTTTCTTTCCAGCGTTTTGGTGACATCTTGAAGCAATTCTGCTTTCAAACTGTTTCCGATTCAAAGAGAATATATGCTTTTCAAATGTTGGAATTTTCTAATAGTAAAGGAAGGAAATACCAGGTTTCTTAAGACATTTTACCTTTGCAGGCACTAATAATAGGGAATGGAGTTTTTGACTGTCGCGTCCAGATTTTTATGTACAAATAGCCTGGCAAGAAACAAGAAAATTAATTGAAGTTAATTCATATTATGAAAAAAAAATTTAACAATATTTTATAGACAAAATTTGAAGAAATAATAAAGCACATTTATTTTTTTTTACAACTTATCAATTTAAAGTAGTTTATATTTCCTGCAAAAGAAACAGTAAAAGGAAATTTAGTGGAAAAAGGACTAAAACGGCTAAAATTTAAATGTACTCGTGGACACATTAACCTCTCTCTCTCTCACTATCTATCTATCTATATCTATCTATATGTATATATATATGTGTGTGTGTGTATATATATGTATGTGCGTGTGTATATATATATATATATATATATATATATATATATGTATATGTATGTATGTATGTATATATATATATATATATATATATATATATGTATATGTATGTATGTATATATATATATATATATATATATATATATATATATATATATATATATATATATATATATATACGGAGGTGTTGAGGCCTCACACTTATACACACATCCACACGAATATATACACTTACACACATCATACTCACTCACTCCCTAATGAACCAAATGATAAAACACACCCACAGCAATATACACGCTTACACATATCATGCTCACTCACTCCCTAAGAACCAAATAACACACACACACACACACACTTAACAGAGACACATCCCCTCTCCAGGAACCAATAAAACTATCATTGACCAAGGGAATTCAGATCATCATGTATCGATCCAGCTCTCATCTCAAATAACAACTTAAAGGAGACTGTTTGACCAACACAAGGAATGTTGAAAAATTCATGTTAAAAAGATAAAAAAACAAATGAAAATTACAGACAAAAGTTCATTTTCTCCATTAAGGTATTCATTTCTGTAGTTCACTGCTAACAGCAAGCAGAAATATTTTTTCTCCTGATGATGGCCATGTTGATCGAAACTAATCGAGGAATCTAAATGAAATAATAATAATAACGAAGGATTATTAATATACAACCCAGTGTTTCTGAAGATTTTAATTTTTTTAATAATTTTTATTGTTCAAAAAAAAAAAAAAAAAAAAATATATATATATATATATATATATATATATATATATATATAGATAGATAGATAGATAGATAGATATATTCCAATGGCAAGAGCGAATTATCTCTTAGAACTCATTTAACCGTGTTACACTAAACTAATTCTATAGAAACAAAAATGGATTTTTCTTTTCTTTTTTGAATTCTGGAGTTTATCTCCCCCTTTGAGCTCATGCCTCAATATGCAATTAAAAATATGATTTTTTTTCCTTAGATGATATCCTCATATAAATATCATAGCAGTCATGCCCGCCGTAAAACCACGTAGGTTTTTTTTTTTAATGAAATAAAAATCAGTTATTAATTATAAAAATTAAAATGATAAATCTTATCTTGATTTAAAAAAATAACATAAAACCCCGATATCAATTTTAAAATTAAAGAAAACGGTATTGAATTTAAGATAAGATCAAAAATCAGTCATTAATTATAAAATTAAAATTAAAAAAATTTAAATCCTATATTAATTATATAATTAAAATAAAAATCTATTATTAATGATAATATTAAAATAAAAAATCCTCTATTAATTATACAATTAAAATAAAAATCCGTTATTAATTATAAAATTAGATGTAAGATCTGGTATTAATTATAGAATTAAAATAAAAATCCGTTAATAATTATAGGATTAAAATAAGAAAAAAAATTCGTTATTAATGATAGTATTAAAATAAAAATCCGTTATTAATTATACAATTAAAATGAAAATCCGTTTTTAATTATACAATTAAAATGAAAATCCGGTATTAATTATACAAGTAAAATACCAATCCCTTAACATGAAAAAATAAAATAATACTCCGCTCTTCATTTAAAAATTAAGATAAAACCCTGATATTATACAATTAAAATAAATCTTCCGTATTAATTATAAAATAAAAATTCAGTATCAATAATTAAAAAAAAAAAATGCGGTACTAATTATATGTTTGTAAAAAGATATCTTTTATTAATTGTAGATTAATAAAAAAACCCTATTATTTATAGGTTTCTGTCAAATTAATGTCCAACATTCCTTTATTCTGTATTATTAATTCGTTAATCTCCACCTTGTAGACATTAATGAATTAATTATAGGGAAAAGGTGAAAGAGTACTAAATACTTCCTAATGTTTATTACTCCATATCGAAGTATTATATATGAAACGTAGTGTGCACGAAATTATAGATAATATTTCAGTTTTTTATTCTCAGTCTTACGCTTAATTAATAGGTGACACACGCGTCACACGAATTAGGTAAATCCTTTAATCTATTTTATTCCATGTATTTTCTTTCCTGTCATCATAGTCAGGAGACAACAGCGGCGATGTATCCCCCTCTGTTTCTCGAGATTACAAGGAAGATTTGATGCAAAAATACACGCACAAAAAAAAAGTATATTGTAATATGAATAGATATACCCAGCTGAAAAAATTACGTTGCTTCACTTTTTATCCAACTTTATACAGAGATTGAAAAAACGTTTTCATTTTTTTTCATTTTTTTTTTCCCTTTCTGGTAGACTCACCACTACGTGTTTGCAACTTTACCTTGTAACTTTACAATACGTTACCTTGTAAGGTTCCATTAACAGAAAATGGATAATAAATTCCAGCAAGATATTAAAACGTGCATTCGCCATCTGAACTCTTAAAGAGTTCAGATGGCGAATGCACGGTTTACTTCACTTACCAATACATATAGTATTTTAAAAATACGAAAAGAAAATTAGTGCCTTCTATACGTATTGGTAAGTGAAGTATAAAAGCCTTCTAGTGTTATAAGTAGACATTGAATAATTTATCGGCTACTACACTTTCCAATGTTACCATGACATTGTGACAATGTTAGAGATGTATAGACAATTTTGGGAAAAAGTTGATTGCAATGTTACAGTAACGTCGCAACAACATTATATATCTCACAATTTGATCGTTTCTGTGAGGTCACATTAGCAACTGATCTAAAAAATTACCAACAATTCTGCGCTTAATTTGAACAAAAAATGTATTGTTATCTCTTAAAGCCTCCGAAACGAAGTTGCTCTCTTTAAATCGTTTAAGGGAAAGCCTTCCATCGGTATGGCTGATGCTAACCTTCAGGAGAATGACTCCTTGCCTCTTCTCGAGCTAACTTTTTTTTCTTTTTTTTGTTTTGCTGACATGAAATAGAAATATTATATTGAATCAATTGCTAGGTCTTCTCCCCGGAAAGTTTGATATTTTTCTCGCTATAATGTACTTGGCATATTTATAAGTATACTATTCGTGTATGTAATGAATATTGCTGTCACATTTCGTCTTGTGCTTCTGCTATGTAATTAGAGATTCTCGATTAAATCCGAAGAGGAATTTGCAATGTTATTGGTTCTAACTATGGTATCTCAGCTTCAAATTCTCTTCCACCGTCGTGACATAGCTTCTTTGTATCTTTTCTATAAATATTTTCATGGTAATTGTTCTGGTGAAATTTTCTCTTTCATATTTGGTTCTCTATAACGCGCCAGAAGGTTTTCTCGCCTGAGTCCATCATATAAATCTACAAATCAATCATTCGTCCTAGCATTGATTACTGTTGACATATATGCTGTGTTGCCCCCGCTGTTCATCTCGAGGTCCTCGACAAAATCCAGAGACGGATATGCAATGTGATAGGTCCTGAGCTGTCATCTCGTCTGCAGTCACTTTCTCACAGACGTGCTGTGGCTCCCTTTTGTCTTTTCTAAAAATATTTTCACGGCAACTGCTCTGACTAGCTACTTTCACTGGTACCTAAACTGCATGAATTCAAACGTGCTACTAGATTGGCATCTCGGTCCCACCCTTTCACAGCCAAAATGGTTAAATATAGCTGTCTCGTCTACTCCAACAGCTTCTTATCTCGGACTTCCCGACAGTGGAACTCCTTCCTCTTACTTGCTGCCCTGATAGCTATATCTTCAAATATTCAAATGTAATGTCAATCGACATCTTTTGATGCCTTGATCTTGATCGCCTCCTTCTCTTCATCCTTTACACCCCTCTTTATTCTTACTCTTACTCTCTGTAACCCCTTGCGTGCTAGTGGCATGCCCGCCTTGCTTGGGGTAATATGCTTAAAAAAGAAATATCTAGACTTTATGAATTTGAGCGACAAGGTCTCGTCATTTTACAGTTGAAATTGTTAGCTTCACCCGTAAGTTCTATGTCAACAGTTCTTCTCTCGCACTTCTCGTCTGTGGAACACTCTTCCTAATTCTTGCTTTTCGATGTCTTCTGTAAATCATTATCTTCTGTTCTTTCATTTTTCTCACTCCTTAATGTTGTTTTTTTTTTCTCTCATATTCTCTCATAACCACTAATCTCTTTGTCTTGCTTGGGGTAAAATAATTTAAAAAAAAAACATCTAAAATACAACGTATTTGCAATGCTGCAAGAATTTTCCGTGCAAGTTAGGCATGGGGTTGGAGAAATTTTAATTCATGCTTACCAAAATATAAAATTGGTCGAATCCTTCTTTCCAAAAGTTTGGTGGAAGCACATCTTCAGCATGTCCCCATATCTGATTCCCACCCAACGTACATTACATTACAGTCGAAAAGTTTTAAACCATTCCAAGAATTAACATGGGATGAACTTGACAGAAGAATAAAAAAAAATGTAAAAGACATTGAAAAAAAGAATGGAATCAATTATCAAACTTATACTTCGAGAAACTTTTGCAACGAACGCCAAATTTTGCTGCAAGGATAAAGGAGGATATTTTGATGAGAGGGAAATTTAATCATAAAATGCTTTTTTTTTGTCATAATAAAATGTCTAATAAAAATCATGTCTCACGTTGTTTTAACCTTGTATAATAATTTCATCTTATTTAAAGTACAAAGCAACTACTTTTAACTATTTTTAAAAATTACCATGCCTAGTCTCAAACATTTAAACTGTAGTGTACAAACACAGGAGTTCTCCCCAAAAAGATTAATGTGCCGAATAGCCGACTTCATGATACTGAACAAAAGATAATTTTTCAGGTTCAACTGTGATGTATGAATCGGCATAAAATTATCCAATATAAAAACTAAAATTCAAATATTACTTTAAAGTTTTTACTATATGACGTTTTTATATACAGTGTCACCCGGATATAAGAGAGTTGTCGGGACCGGAGAAGAAGTCTCTTATATCCGGGTTTCTCTTATATCCGTGTTTGGTCTATTTTTTTTAGGTAAGCATGGCTCTAATTTGGGACCAGATAAAATCTCTCTTATATCCAGGTTTCTCTTATATCCGGGTCTCTTATATCCGGGTTACACTGTAATTCATAGAATTATTTAATAATATATTGTACCATCTATATAATATATTATAATATAATATAAAATATAATCTTTAATATTATATCCTTTCGGAACAGAGTTTGTCGGAGCTCTCTAAAAATTCAATTTGTTTATTATATGAATTAGCACAACACTTTGGAGGAAGACAGTCCGGTCGTTTCCCGTTGTCTTCTTCTCGGTTGTAAATTCAGATTTGTCCTTCGTCTTACACTGATTACGATCCAAGGCTAAAGATCACAATATACACTACTATTTAATCCACAGGGCTGTGGTAGGAGGAAAAATAGATTCCGATATTTTTCAGTGGCATTCGAGCGAAAGTGAATGAGTAAAATGGCGAGGCAGGAATTTGAACTCGATTCGCCGAATTCACTTTCCGCTACGCTACCCGCACCTGCCTCACATTGATCAACGGAATGCTAGAAAAATTCAGTTCATTATATGTTATATTAAGCATGTGGATAATTTTTTTCTTATAAAATCTCGGGATTAACTAAACAGAACCAGATTTTAAAAACACCTCTTGAATGTTTTGCGTACACCTAATCGCTAATTAACTTAGCTTAATATGACACACGGATAATTAAATATGAATTTGAAGAAAGAAGACTGTGTTGCGCCAACTATCCAAATGGATACATCTTCCTGACATGTTGAATCTTACTTTGTCGGCAGTAAATGGATGAATGTTTTTTTCTTGGATCCACAGACATAATAGCATTATCTGTTTTATTCTTAGTGGAAGCTTAGACAACTGACATTAATAACATGAGACCACTGCTAGTGCATGCTATATATATATATATATATATATATATATATATATATATATATATATATATATATATATATATATATATATATATATCCTTCTTACGAACGATGATGTGTTTACCAAATATGTATGTGATTTCCTTTGAGAATTTATCGTTTTCCAATTATAAAATCCTTCCTAACAGGTAGATCCCTGAAGGTAGTTATTAACGGTCAGTCCCCCGAGGCCCTGGCGGTCAACGCAAGCGTCCCCTCAGGGGTCACTTCCCGGACCAACCCTATTTCTGATTTACATAAATGATCTGCCTAAGAATATACTCAGATCATTTGTAAACATCTATGTTGATGATATACGGGCACACCTCGAAAATTCTTGACGATCAGAGATTGGCAGCTGTCTTCTTTTCCGATCTAGCACTAACTTCACAGTGGGGAAATAACTGGCTGGTTAAATTCAATGTCTCAAATACCAAACTAGTTACATTCCATCACCACCGATCAGACCCCGAACTACCGCCAGTCACGATGAACGGATGTCACCTTGAGAGAATATTGGGCCTCGAACTCACAGCCGACCCCAAGTGGAACTCATATATACGACCCATAGTTAAAGCTGCAGGTAAAATGGTCGGCTTCCTGTACCGCTCCAATAAGTACCTGACACATGTTATCCTCTACCTATATAAGAGCCAGATCAGGTCTAAAATGAAACATTGTTTCGGTGGGAGCTGCCCACACCTCATTTTCCAGTCTTTCTTAGAGTTCAAAAGCGTCGCCGAATCTTTGATGGAAAAGAATTATTTTCCACACTCCAAAAATTCTCTCTCTCTCTCTCTTTCTCTCTCTCTCCTCTCTCTCTTTCTCTCTCTTTCTCTCTCTCTCTTTTTCTCTCTCTTTTTCTCTCTCTCTTTCTCTCTCTCTCTCTCTTTTGAGCTTTTTTGTTATATTAGTTCTTAGTTTAGATTCTCTCTCTCTTTCTCTATCTCCCTCTCTCTCTCTTTCTCTATCTCCCGCTCTCTCTCTCTCTCTCTCTCTCTCTCAGGCGGGTCTCTTACTGTTTTGTAGCTACTTCCATGGAAAGTGCTAAGACGAAGTAAACTCCTTGGTTCCGCCAGGATTAACCGTTACGGCTAGGACCCGCCATACCACTTTATAGTAACAAACCGCCCACATTCCATCCGTATTTCATCAGCGAGAAGTAAGATCCACTCAAAGGTCTTCTTCCCGCGAAACCACTGCTCTGTTGAACACACTCCCGAGAGGATATTTCCCCAATCCCTACAATCTTAACCTGTTCATGTCGAGAGTCAACCATTATCTTCAGCTCCTATCCCTACAAACTACTCCTTAACGCAATCCTCAGCCACAAGTTATCCCTGGGTCTTGTGCAGGGTGCACCTTACTGTAAAAAATATAGCTTTTGTCATCGTAACTACTCTGAACTCGTATGATGATGAAAATGTTATTTTCTATGTTACTCTATAATATCTGGTTCGAAAGATTTTTTTATCATTTCCTTCGGGCAAGTCAATAAAGAACTAAGATGTAAGTGGGTTACTGCGAATAAGGAGAAAAAAGACATTATTAAGGCGGGAGAAAAATAAAAGAACAAGAATTAAGAAGACAGTAGATGTGCCATGCGTGATACACGCGTAGGCGATCATGTATCGTTCGATACATGACTGGCAAGGCAGACTTTTTCCTGCAGTAGGTTGCCATTTCTTTCTGCGGTAGACCAGTTGCCATCCAAGGCTATAGAACTCGGTCTGCCTTGCTATTTACCCATATCTGCGGGGAGAAGAAGAGTATTCATACTTTTCCCAGAGGTATTAGCACGTAAGTGAATGTAATGGATTCGACTGGAATTCGAACTCGGCTCTCCGATTCATCAATCCGGGCCACTATACATTACTCCACCGTTTGAAGATCAAAGTTGACTGAAAAGCAAGATGCCGGAAGAGAGTTTCACAAGTGTACAGTTCTTGGGTCTGTCGGAACGAAACATCAAACGAAAACAAGTGGCTTCAGGTTCTGCTGTGTGAAAAGAATAAGGCACTGCTTAAAGCTGAGGAATGG
>OZ038476.1:41642332-41649832 GCA_964036315.1 Acanthosepion esculentum | reverse complement strand
AGAAAAAAATCATTCAGGCTTTCCGTAATGGTACCAACATTCATACACTGGCTTCTATTTTCAAAGTCCATTCAAGAACCATCCAGATAATGGTAAATAATACAAAAAAAAGATGAAACTGCAAAGAAAACTGAATCAAGAGATCACTACAGGAAGAGGGATCATCATTCCAACTTAGAGCTAAAGAGATCAATTAGAAAAGATCCAACTCACTTCATAAGACGTTTGGCACGTGAGAGAGGAGTTTCAGCTATAACAGTCCTAAGAGTAGTGAAAAAAGTCCTGAAAATGAAATCGTACCTGAAAAGGATGAGGCACCTTTTTTCCCCACGAAGGCTAGAGGGCAAAGATCACCCTGAATAAGTTGGAAAATGACCCTGGAATACTATATATATATATATATATATATATATATATATATCTATATATATATATATATATATATACTTTAAATTTATTTCAATATTTCATGAGCTTCCGATACTTAGATATGATTAATTAATGATGAACATGCCATTTTCATTTATGATCGAGTATATTATAATGCTTATTGCTCAAAGTAGAGTCCAATAATGTTATAACAACCTCAGAAAATTTCAGTAATATATCTTTAATCATTTAAGCTACAACGTTTCAAAGCATAATCTAACAATTGGACAATTTTGCTGGTTTACTATTTGGACAATGTTTTCTGTTACACCCGGTACATATATATATATATATATATATATATATATATATATATATATATATATATATATATATATATATTTATATTAAATTGAAGAGAGAAGCTTAAAACGTTTTTGGAAATAATGCGGATTTTCAAAATATATATTATAGTATACATATATCAGGCAAAGAGTATTATTTCCACATATTATTAAAAAGAATTAATTTTCCTTATGTTTTCCGGAGTTTGACCATTGTCTTTTATGTGTATTAGTAATCCAAATTTTTCTATTTGCCTTCTGAAGATCGCGAGACTCGAAACACATGTAGCCAAAATATGGAAAATAAATTATATATATTTTTTTAAAAATATAAATTATAATATAATTTTTTTTTTCAATCCACATTATAACCAAAAAAGTCTGCCGCTTCTCTATAAAATATACACATTTCTCACGTTGGAACAACTATAACCTCTCCCTCATATATATATATATATATATATATATATATATATATATATATATATATATATATATATATATATATATATATATATATATATATATATGTTATGGTCCAGGTTCCTTGTAGCACGGTGATGGTCCAAGGTAGAACCAATGAAGAATAACTCGAACACAGGTATGGAATAACACAGATATATTACAAGCAGAATACGTACAAAGAAGTAGAAGTGTTAGTAATAACAATCAGGTTAGGTTAGAGAGAACTATGCTGTCTCGACCAGTATCACTATTCCAATGTCTTACAGTAATCGTCTGACGCGACTCTGTCTCTGACTGACTCACACTGACTGCTATATACATATATATATATATATATATATATATATATATATATATATATATATATATATATATATATATATATATATAACATTCAAAAACTGTTTTAATGGCTACGCGTTTCGACTTCGTATGTGTGAATGTACGTGTGTGTGCGTTAGTGTGAGTGTGTGTGTGTGTTTTTTTGTGTGTCAATATCGTTTGTTAGCATGGCATCGTCCGGTCTTAATGAAAGAATAAATTTATATGATTTTCTTTTGTGTGTGAGTGGAATATGAACAAAATAACATCAAAATCAGAGTCGAACAATCTATATCCGTGCTACTCAAAGTTTGGCACGAATACTGGTCTTGGTACGTGAGCCACCGTCTGCCGATGGTCGAGCTATCAACTGCCGTTAAGCGGGAATTTTCCTGGAAAGAAAGAGACGGTAGTCACATTCCACGCCACGAGAGACTGCCGGAAAATCTGACGTGTTTTGTTTTTTTTGGTTTCTTTAGTTTTATATTTACTATGGTTACATTTTTCAATTACTCACTCATATTAAAAGTTAGTGCTAAAACATCTAACGAATGCTATATAATGTACAACAAAACAAAGAATTGAAATAAGTATGAAAATACCATCACGATGATGTGACATGTGACTGTGTAGGAACTACACTTAGGAATACCAAAGGTCATTTTCGACACCTTGGAATGTGTGTAGGCCTCCGTCGGTCAGAGTTGACCATGGTTAGCATCCTAGTTGTCTGCTTGACTGGAGCATCGATGTCTGTCACTAAAGAGGTCAATGCGGGAGTGACAATCGCTGTTGCAGAGGTCGCATATGTGTTCTGTCTCTGGTCTGTCAATTTGCTTTGTGCAGGCCCGCCTTTCTGTGGCGACATTTATCAGCTTCCCATCCCTCAACTTGAGATGTTTGCTCATGTTTCCTCTCTACTTGGATCGTATGACTGCCAGGTTCTCCCAGGAATCTGATGTAGATGTCCACCGCTTTCTTGTCGTGCCTCACGACATCGAGGTACCGCAGCTGTGGCCGTCAGGCGGATCTTCTTTCAGAGACCAGCTTTTCATACAGAAGGTCTTTGGGGATGCGGCCGCCTGGCATGCGGTGGACGTGGCCTAACCAACGGAGCCTGCGCTGTCTGAGCAGTGTGAACATGCTGGGTAGACCTACTCGAGACATGACCACATTGTTGGTCACCTTGACCCGCCACGCTACTACCAGGAACCGGCGGATGCTTCTCATGTGAAAAGTATGCAGACGCCTTTCTTGTCTGGCATACGTGGTCCAAGCCTTGCTGCCATATAGCAGTGTGCTGATGACGCAGGCGTTGTACACTGCCATCTCGGTCTCTAGCATTAGCTTGGGATTGGTCCACACACGTGTTGTGAGGCGCATAAGGTTTGTGGCTGCCTTCCCGATTCTCCTGTCAATCTCTGCGTCTAAGGAGAGGTCGTCAGTGATAGTAGAGTCAAGGTACGTGAACTGATGGACCGCATCGAACTCAGTCGTCAATAGTGATAGCTGGTGGTGTTTTGGTACCTTGTCCCAGGATGTTTGTCTTTTTCAGGCTGATGGTCAGCCGGAAGTCTGCAGGCCTAGGTGAAACGGATCATCAGTGACTGAAGTTCACACTGGATGTGACTCGCTACTGCTGCACCGTCGGCAAAAAGCATGTCTCTGACAAGGGCTTCACGTACTTTGGTTCCGGCTCTGAGGAGAGCAAGATTGAACAGCCCGCTCTCTGATCTCGTACGCAGGTAAATCTCTTCTATTGATGTGCCGAATGCATGCTTCAGAGGCAGTAGATGTTGAAGAGAGTGGGAGCGAGGACGCAGCTCTGTTTGACCCCACTGCATATGTTGAAGGACTCAGAGGTGCTGCCACTTCACAGTCCTTTGTATGTCGCTATGGAAGGACTCACACAAACACTGCAGCTTGGGTGGGTAGCCAATCTTGAGCAGGATTCTGAAGAGGCCTTCTCTGCTGACGAGATCAAATGCCTTGGTGATCGCTAAAAGCAAGGTACAGGGGCATCTACTGTTCTCTGCACTTTTCCTGAAGCTGGCCGAGGGAGAAGACTATGTACACCTTGGAATACCGAACCTAGAAATACCAAAAGGCATAGTTCTACAAAATCAACATATATATAAATATATATATATATATATTAAAAAGAAGAGAGCTACCGCAAACCTTTTTGGTTGTAATGTGGATGTTTTTTTTTTAAATATTATGCTTTATTTTTCATAATTTTACTACACGGGTTTCTGGTCTCGCGACCGTCTTCAGGTAAAGAGTGGGATTTCCACATATTATTAAAAATAATTAATTTTTTTCTTTATGTTTTTCAATGTTAAATATTCTCGATACGAGACATTCTCTATTTTTGTGTTAGTAATCCGAATGTCTTTCTTGAAATGCATTTCAAGAAAGACATTCGGATTAAAAAAACGTTTGCGGTACCTCTGTTCTTTTTAATATACACACTTTTCTCTCGTTGGAACCACTATAACCTCTTCCTTTTATATATATATATATATATATATATATATATATATATATATATATATATATATATATATATATATATATATATAAGATTTCACTATTATTATATTCATTATATATTTTGCTGATATGAATGAATAATATTACGAATGTTGGAATAATATATTCTCGGATCGTTATTATATAATAACAAATATGGCAACGGCCCCTGGCACACAGGGAAGACTTGACACGTCAATGATGACTGGCCTTAGAATGAATATGATATCATGTCTTCATGTTTCGTATAGGTAGTTTTGAAATAACCCTGGAATAGGACATATCAAAAACAAAATTGGAGGGCCCACAGCGCCCATAAACCCCTTCGTTGAATTGTAAAGCTTTGCTTGCTGGTCCCTCGCACATTGAAAAAAAAACTGCTGTAACGCCACATCAAATAGTTTTAGAAGAACTGATCTACATCTACCATAAATAATGGCTGAAAACAAAAAAATCACACAATTTTGTTTTTCAATAGTAAAATTACCCGAGCCTTGCAGCGTGTCATACATTTTTGTAAGAAAATGATAATTGATTTTAAATTATTGTTATAATTTTTGGAGAAAAATGATGTCTTTTAATATTACTCAATGATCTTATCGATGTGACCTCCATCTTTCTTCTATATTTTGGATAGGAGTCATTCCTTTATTCAAATTTAATTTAAATGGAAGGAAAGTAAATTTCAGTGGGGGTGCAAAAAAGATTGATCTGACCCCTTTGATATGTATTTGATGCAATACTTGATTGAATGAATTGATGAGCAGATTCCAACATTGATATGACAGTTGAATTGTCGCAATAAATATGTATTGTAAGGCACTATCCACTGATTGGTGATTTCTTGCTCAACTTAACGTCCATATTGTCTAATTTTAAACTTGCCGATCTTCTGGCTTTCTCCTTCTATATCTTGGATAGAAATCATTCCCTTGTTCAGATTTAAATTTAACTTAAATCAATGGAGGAAAAAATTCAGTGTGGGAAAGGGCGGGGGCCTCTTTGATCAAAATGAAACATACTTATCCAAGTACCCTGTGTAATGTAATTTCAGAGTATGATTATAGGGATCTATCTCCAAAAACCTAAGAGGAGTTCGATAACAAACAGACTGACAGAGGCTACAACTTTATATATATAAATATATATAAGCAATTTGGGCTATTGCGTCTGATTGTCTAGGTCAATGTGCATGTGGATGTATGTGCACGTGTTTATCGATTTCTATGTGTAAGGAAAGTGCATATATATATATGTTTGTGTGTGTGTGTGTGTTCGTTTATTTTTATCAAGGGTCGTGTCTCGTCACCGTTTTTTGTGTGTACATATATATAAATATGTCTGGGCGCTTATGTATTATAACCTGAGTGTGTTCGTATTGTTTTACGTGAGAGGTGATCATCATAGTTACACTCGTTGAATTAAAATGTTAAAATGTATACATCTTTGTCTAGAGCTATCAACACCCTTTTTAACGTAATTTCAATGAAACAATAAATTAAATAACATATGTATTTTTTATTTTCTCCTCAGTAATTCTATAATTTTAAACTTAATAGAGATTAGATTTACATTTCTAAATGGGTAATTTTTTACTTTTAATTTTAATTTTAAATTTTATCATATGATTTAATACTTATTAGTTAGGACATATTCTATTTTACTAGAACCCCAACTTTAAAGCTTTTAATATCTATGATAACCTTGCTTCGTTGTGAAATTTTTTGAATTCTCATACACCTGTATTTTGATTGGTCATTCTAGCTGTTACATAAACAGCGTTGACACCTAGCGAAGGATCGTTAATTAATTTGAAACTTTTAAAACCATTTATTCTACATTCAACATCATCACTTGATAAGACACCGGAGGTGTTGAAACAAAATGGCTATTTTTGGAGTTATTTTATAACATATTTATGTTATAATATTTAAATAAATAATTCTAAATATATATATATATATATATATATATGTGTGTGTGTGTGTGTGTGTGTGTGTGTGTGTGTGTGTGTGTGTGTGTGTGTGTGTGTGTGTGTGTGTGTGTGTGTGTGTGTGTATAGATTTCAATCAAGTTCGTTCCATTCACTTATGTGCAATTACCATTGGTTAAGTTATGTCTCCACCCTTAGCTACGAGTTAATTACAGGACAAACTGGGTTCTTTATCCTTGGTTAGCAACCATTCGGGGAGAAGTACACCTCTGAGCTCGAAACCTGAGGAGGGTCACTTGTCGTCTTTGTGGCACACAATGAGCTGCGTTCTATTTCTTTATTAATATTTCTTGAATGCGCAGAGAGACGTAATACAAATGTTTTAAATAAAAATGAAGCGTTCACCTCAGTTTTGAGTATCACTATGATAACGTTTGAAGTAATAAATTGTGTTTTGTCTGTATGTGTACAGCGTGGCAATAGAAACGAACACTGCATGTTAACTGTGGCTTTCATTGCAGTGAAGATTGTATTGAAGCGTGAGACCGACAGTTGCTATGCAGCGTTTATTTATTATTTCCTGACCGTCTATATTTATAAACGCCCTATCTCCGATAATGATCTCTCTGTCTTACAAATATATAAAATTGTGTGTGTATGTGTGTGTGGTAAATATATATATACATATATGTGTTTGATCAATTTATAAAAATTAGGCCGTTGTAAGAAATAACAAAAATTAAAAATTGAAAAGACAGAACAAACTATGATCGCACATCCTCGCGTTTGTAACCTGAAGATATTCACCTACCACCCCACGCGGTCGGATGCGGCACAAGGCCAAGATTATGTGGGGTATCCGAGCCCGTAGGCCCGGTCAAAAATTCCCCGTAGACCCCGTACAAATGGGGTCGGGTAGCTGTCTACTACCCCAGACGAGACTCTGCCCTTCAGCATAGGCTCGTCTGGGGATCCTCTCTGCTTGAGAGTTTGACAAGCACACCGGGAAGTGAATTCCGCAGTGAATCGCGCTTGTAACCTGAATATCCAAAAGATGAATGATTACTAGGTAGCAAGGTGTCATACAGTTTTTCTTAATACTCTCTCACATATATATATATATATATATATATATATATATATATATATATATATAGATAGATAGATAGATAGATAGATAGATATATAAAATATGGATAAAACATATTTATTTATATGTTTTTATATATTTATATATATAAATATATAAAAACATATAAATAAATACTTTCACAAAAAACATTCAATTTTTTTTCTTTTAATTTGCAACTTTTCAGTTGCTTTATCCATATTTTATATACATATCAAGAAAGTATACGTGGCTTCTCATTATGCTATATATATATATATATATATATATATATATATATATATATATATATATATATATATATATACCCACACATTATGTCAACTATGAGCAGAGCAACAAAGTCATTAAATGTTAATAGCAGCAACAAAGTTTAATATACAAAAAATAAAATAATAATAAAT
>OZ038476.1:41634832-41639832 GCA_964036315.1 Acanthosepion esculentum | reverse complement strand
TTCATGAAAAAAAGCGCCGTAGTTTTTTCCTCCCAAAGTACTTTCGATTTCCTCCAAGATTATCTTCAGGGGTGAATTACAAAGATAAACTTATTGTAACTGCGATAAAATCTGCATTTCTTTGTGATGGTGATTTTTAAAGAAACACGCATGAATGCGCACGGTTATAATTATTTAAAAAATGAATTTATCCGCTGTAGCTATATAGTTTTTTGAATAAGGTATATCTAAATATAGGTATAGTTTATATTTCTGCGTTTAAAATGCCCTTGGAATCTTAAAAATTACCTTCCCGACCAAAAATATAGAGAGTCATCTAACACAACAGTTACAAAAAGCTAACCTTAAATCCTGTGGTGTATCGTCACTCGTAAGTAGGCTAATATGCTTGGATCGCGGTAGGCTAACAATTGTCACGGTATGATAACTACCGATGTAAATATTTCTATTCGAAACAGTTTACACTGTAAACTGTAATTGCAGTAATAAATGCAATAAAACTACTATTATTCAAGAGACTGATTTCACATTGTAATGCAATATTCAAGAGATTATTATAAAACAATTTGAAAAAGTTACGTATCGCAACATTATTTCTCCACGTGGTGTTAAAAAACAACATTTAGAATGACAGAAAATCTATAGTTCGAATTAAAATTCATTATCATCGTGGTATTAAATAAGAACAATATTTAGTATAACATGCACACTTTATTTTTCAATAACATACATTATACAGTATTTATTTTCAGTGTTAAGATGCAAAACCCCAGTTTTCCGTTCGGAAAATATAGCAAAGTTCCTCTTTCATACATACCATGTGCTGAGGCGTATGGTACAATTTCTTTGCATGGGACACGCGTATATATGTATATATCTAATTTTTTGTACAACGTTGCATTATAAACCTCTATGTGAACTAAGCATGTGTATTATTATTTTTGCATTCAGCTATTCCGTTCTGTCCGTGAAATATCGGTGTTGTTATATCATGGATATAGCAATACCCGTAACGAGAGAAACGTATTAGGGAAAATAAATATTTCTTTGCCGCGCTCTTGTTACAACACTATGCAGATCGAAATGTTGTCCAGAATAGAGAGTTGGTTTTCGTATGTCTCTTACGTGTACTGTCCAGTAAACTACCGTGCCGTATAAACATTGGGAAATAAATCAGAAATGTTGTCAGTGCTCATTACACTCGCAGTATGCATGAAATAACGGCGTCAGAACTTCTCTCTTAGCGATCAGTTCGTTTAGCGACCAGGACATTAGAATCGCTAAGTGAGGAGTGAGTGCAAACTTAATAATCTACGAATTTTCCCATAATCTGTCTATGTTTTTCATGTAGTGGATTTACTTTAGTTTTCAGTAAATATATTTGTATAGGTGTTTTCAAAGAAACCTCTTACTAAATTGGGAGTAAATGTATTTTAAGAACTGTTTGATTTTTTCATGAATAATATTTTCGAGATTTTGATCTGTCGTTTGATTTTTTTTTGATTTTTTTTTTTTTTTTACCATTTGAAAAGTTTTGTTTGTTCTGATATTTCGGGATTGTCTTTTGACCCTCTTGACCCTTCCCCACGAAACTTAATTGCTTGAGGGGAATTTTATAGCAGTCACGCCTATTTTCGAATCATATTTTTATTTACGTTCTCATATCGACACGCCGGTCATTTTCTTTGTCCTCACCAAAAGTCGGTGAGTCTAGCGATCCATTCGTATAATGTCCATTTATGGGCCTGTTTGTGTTGTCGGTCTTTGTAGCATTTCAAGCATCTGTTCTTGAAGAACTTAAGAATCTATTACGCTGTACAACCAAATAAACAGATGTGCTTGCATAAACATCGGCCTAATTACTAGTGAGAAATGATATTGTCCTTAAATAATAGGCATATTGTTTTTTGCGTCAGAATATTATTTAAAGGGAAATTTATTGTTATATTTAAATTACTTTCATCAAAGAATTTGGGATTCATATGACTGACTGATTAATTTATGGTTTTATGTCTGATCAAACCTTTCTACTGAAAAAGAACATGTTGGATTTTAAGAATAATTTATAATATTTCGAGTGAAATTTCCATTAACTATTTTTTGAATGACAATTTTTTTCCAGATACACATCCGACTATTTAACCCATAGCTGTGGGGAAAGATGATTCATACATTTCCCATATTTCTCATTCTATACCATTATCTATTATATGATCCGTACATTCATAACATTTATAAAAGCAAAACGCGCTTTAAGCTTACATAAAATAAAATACTTACATAAAATATCACTAAATTGCATGAAAAAAATAACTATAATCTTAAAGTTCACGTATTCATTTCCTCAAACTGATTCTTATCGCTGCCTCTGCTCACTCACTGTATATATATATATATATATATATATATATATATATATATATATATATATATATATATATATATATATATAAGATAATTCTAAGGAGTCAGGCAAACCTACCTAGGTTTCACCTAAACGGATTCTCAGGGCAATGCTGGCTTGAACACTGGACGATTGTTTTCGCCTTGGTTTAATGTTCTTGGTTTAATGTTCTTGGTTTTTTCTTTTTTTTTATTCCACATTTTTCCTCGGGTACCGATTTGTTCTACTGCAAGTCGAGCAATCCAAGGTTTTTCCAAGCGAGTACCCCTATATATATATATATATATATATATATATATATATATATATATATATATGATTCAACGGAATTTCATTGGTTAAATCCGTTATTTCTCTATTTCCCTTACTTTTCTCCTCTTTTTAGTCTTAAACTGAATTTCAATTATATATTTCGTATCAACATCTTTCTATTTCTTATCTCCTTGACTTTCCTCTTCTTACGTATCGGGGTAATTTTGAATATTTGTCTATTTCTCCTGTCTCTCCTTTGTCTTTTCTGTTGGTAATATCGTTAATTTCCATCCGTTTTCTCCTGACTTTATTTTCATTTTCTTTTTCTTTGTTTCTTCTTTTTCTTTCTCGTTTCCTTTCCTTTTTCCGTTTTATTCATTTCTTATCTTCTTTCCTTTCTCTTTATATAAATCCTTTTTTACCTTTTATGGAAATTTTACAAAGACGGAAAATGAAGCAGTGTTTTATTCACCGTAATTCTGAATAAAATCGTTTAATACCATCATTGTTTGCCCCCTGAAGAAATGTTGATTTAACGCTGAAACAAAATGTACAATTTTGTAGTGTATATTTACATGTTTTAATCTTTCAATGTATAATAAATATTTATTGGTCGACTTTTTTATTGGGCCCTGTTTTAAATTAATGTTTTGAACGTTGAAATTTGATTATTCGTTCTTATATATATATATATATATATATATATATATATACATGGAGAAATATAGTTTTAAGGTGTGATGTATTTATGGGATAAAGTGCTCAATATCAGAGATAGAGCGTATGTAAATATAAATATAAAAGTGATTTCGTCCAACATGAAACAGCCTGTCGCCCCTGAGTGCTGACTTGAATGTTCATATATATATATATATATATATATATATATATATATATATATATATATATATATATATATAACGGCTGTAACACCAAAAATATTCAAATCGTTTTGCAGTATAATTGTTCATCCCAAAAAATGTTTAATATCTAAAATAAAACACGAAACTTATTCAGTTTCTTTTTTCCAAGTTTTCAGATAAAACGTTTAGACATCTTGATATCATTTGTTGTGAGAATCACAGAAAAAAGAAAAGAATATGAGTTATTCAGCTAGAAAGAGAGCAGGTTAAAATTGTTTTGTGTCAGCCCCACTGTCTTCTCAACTGAGCAATGTTGAGAGGAAAGAAATCATTCAGGCCTTCAGTATTGGTACCCACATTCATTCTCTGGCTTCTATATTCAAAGTCCATTCAAGAACCATCCAGATGACGGTAAATAAGACTAAAAGGAGGGAACAGTACAAAGGAAAATTGGATCAGTAAGTCACAGCAGGAAGTGGGATCATCATTTCAAGTTAGAGTTAAATACATTCTTATTGTTCAAAATAGGGTCCAATAGGGTGTTACTGTCTTCCCAAATGTTGCTGTCTTCCAAAATGAACAATGGTGGAAGGAAAAAGATCATTTAAGCCTTCAGTAATTGTACCAACATTCATACACTGATAACCATCTTCAAAAGCAATTCAAGAATCATTAAGAGAACGGTGAATAATATTTAAAAAAGAGGGGCAGTAAAGAGGAAAATGGCCCATGAGGTCACAACAGGAAGAAGGTTCATCATTTCAATTTAGAGCTAAATAGATCAATCAGAAAAATATCCAACTCACTCTGTAAGACGTTTGGCACATGAGAGAGGAGTTTCACCTATGACAATCCAAAGAGTAGTAAAAAAAGACTTGAAAATGAAATCGTACGTGAAACGTGTGAGGCAACTTGTTACTCCAGGACAGAAATTTAGAAGATTAGAGAGGGCGAAGATCATATTGAATAAGTTGGAAAATGATCCTGCTATAATATATATATATATTTTAATTTTATTTCAAGCATTCATGAGCTTCCGATCTTTAGCTATGATTAATTAACGATGAACATTTCATGACGATTCTTCCGTTAGGCTAGGAGA
The DNA here is from genome assembly GCA_964036315.1 of Acanthosepion esculentum. Classification (NCBI taxonomy): domain Eukaryota; kingdom Metazoa; phylum Mollusca; class Cephalopoda; order Sepiida; family Sepiidae; genus Acanthosepion; species Acanthosepion esculentum. The sequence goes on along the minus strand of OZ038476.1, from coordinate 41,635,211 downwards.
ATAATTATACATTGTTATTGTTCAAATAAAGTCGGAGAATTCCAGTAATATATCTTTAATCACTTCTAAAGTTCTACGGTTCAGAGCGTAATCTAGCAGTTGGACAAGATTGCTACGACACGATTTGGATTTTTTTCACTTCCACGATTTGGATATTTTTCACTTCCACGATTTGGACAATTTTGCTGTTACATCCGATATAGATATATACAGGATGATTGAAAAGTAAATATATTTTATGTATGAAGGACTCTCCCGTCTAACTATAATTTTTACAACACGGGAGAGTCTATTATACAATCTCTCTCTCTCTCTCTCTCTCTCTCTCTCTCTCTCTCTCTCTCTCTCCATATATATATATATATATATATATATATAT
>OZ038476.1:41597332-41624832 GCA_964036315.1 Acanthosepion esculentum | reverse complement strand
CTGCGAGGAAAGTTGCTTCACTGTGAAGTGCCAGACAATTTTTCTCGTTAGATACTTTCTTACACATTTATAAATCTACCATTACCCCGTGCACGGAATATTACTGTTTTTCCAGAACTAGTGTTCCTATGCATCATAGGATTCTCGACAAAATCCACTGAAGGTCTCTAATGTCATTGGCCCTGAATTCAATCACCTTCTAAACGTCGGGACGTGACTTCCGTCTCTATTTTCTATAAACATTTTCAAGACAGTTGTCTTAATGAGCGCAACCCGTTAGTACTTCGACCGCATGAATTTAAACATATTAGTAAATTGGCAAATAGTTCTCATCACTGTTTAATTTTTGAGATGTAACCTTTCGTTCTGATCTGATAGTTTATTTCTCGCCTGTGAAAATATTTTCCTGTTTCCTGCTTCTCTGGCATCTACAATCTTCAAAAGTTGAAATACAATGTTTATCGCAATCTTAAGTCTTCCTGAATCATGTTCTTTTATTGTCCTTTTTCCTCAGTAAAGTCTTCTCATTCTCTTTCACTCTCAATATAAACTTGCATTTTAGTGGCTTGAGGCGAAATGACTGCTGCGGTTGGAAGTCTTCAAACCATTTGGTTTTGTTATTTGAGAGAGCTCTTTGTTTTTGATTTTGAAGCGCCAGTCTATAGATTCTGGTGAAGGATCGGCTTTATGATTTATAGTATTTATTCGTTTCAATCCAATTCTAACAATTGTTCTGAGGAAACGGTTGAATCCTTTTGGTAGTTTAGACACCTCTTTTTGAGTTGGATGTCATGCATAAGATTTCATTTTGAAGTTTAGTGCTGACGAGGTTAATTAATACATCGAGTCTATCAAGAAATGTGGCCAGATTTTTCTAATATTGACAAGAATTTCTTTTGGAGTCATCTTCGTAGTTTTTCGAATATTGACAAGATTTTCCCTCCAAACCTATGATTTTTGGTAGTGTGGAAAATTAACTGTATGGTCATATCTTTATTTTGTTTCTATGAGCATTCGCCGAAAACATTTTTGCCGTAGGAAAACTTGCCTGAAGAATTTTCGCCGTAGAATATTTTGACGTATAGGATTTTTGCCATAAGATAATTTCGCCCCCATTCTTTTTTTTTAATGCGAAGTACCTTGTTATCAAGTATACCTGGCTCACACTATTGTTACTTTGATTTAAACATTTTAATAAGCGAAGTTATAGGATCAAAGTCCCACATCATTCATCCTCGTCAGTGAGGAGCGCAAAAAAATGTTCAAGTTGAGACCAGAACATATGTCACGAAGTTTCATATTTCAAACTTAACGTTAAACTATCTGTTAACATAATATCAGTCTGCTAATAATTATCATTCAAGCAATATATATTATTTCAAACAAACTTACAACTTGAATACGCAACCAAGTCTATATAAAATATTTGATCAAAGAAAGATAACCCTTTCAAACTCGCAGTAAGTCTTTTGAAATTTACACAAATTATTTGCAAACTTAAACTGTTTTAAATTCTCTATAAATACCTAAATATTGAAATATCAAAAAGAAATGTGGCGAAATTTTCTTACGGCAAGAGCTGAGTAAGATATCTGCTATATTATTTCTGGGCGTAAGCGATCATGGACCTCCACATATTCCTTTTCTTTCTTATCTGTGAGTTGACATGACGTCTTTCTTTTAAGGATATCACCTCAAGCAAGATAATAATACCATTAAGACACAAGGGGATACTGAGTGTAAAAGAATCTAAGAGACAGCATTATTAAGAAGGGATGACAATAAAATCATTATTTAGAATGGAAGACAATAATAAACATTATTAAGAAGCGAGGACAATAAAACATTATTAAGAAGCGAGGACAATAAAACATTATTAAGAAGCGAGGACAATAAAACATTAAGAAGGGGGTCAATAAAAACAGAGAGGACAATAGAAAACATTATTAAGAATTGAAGGCAATAAAACATTATTAAGAGAGGACAACAAAAATCATTATTAAGAGGGGGGACTATAAAAAACATTACTAAGAAGGGTATACAATAGAAGCATTATCAAGAAGGGACGACAATAAAAAAACACATTATTAAGAAGAGAAGACAATAAAAAACATTATTAAGAAGGAAGGAAAATAAAAAAATAAGAAGGGAGGACAATAAAAAAACACATTATTAAGAAGAGAACACAAAAAAAAACATTATTAAGAAGGAAAATAAAGAAATAGGAAGGGAGGACAATAAAAAAAAACATTATTAAGAAGAAGGACAATAAAAGCATTAAGAAAGGAGGGCAAAAAACATTATTACGAAGGGAGAAAAAAAACATTATTAATAAGGGAGGACAATAAAGGAACACAAATTAAGGAGACAGAAGATAACAATGGACATTACATTTAAATCTTTGAAGATCGTTGAGCCAGAAACCAGAGTTCCACAGGCAAAAAGTGCAAGAGAAATTTAGTTACATCTTGAAGTTTTAACGGTAAAATGAAGAGACCTAGCTGCCAGTCTGGTACTGCGCTTAAATTCATGAAATCGAGTTACCAAAGAGGAAAGCTAATCCGTTAAGTGCCATATGTGATACACGCTTGGGCGATCGTGTCTCTTTTGACTTATGACTAACTAGGCAGAAGGTTTTCCCGCATTAGGTTGCCGTTTCTTTCAGCGGTGGACTGGTTGCCAAACAAGCCTATAGGATCCAGTCTCTCCTGCTATTTAACCCATACTGGATGGAGAACAGATGGATTCATATATTTCCCAAGGGTAATTGCTCGCAAGTGACAGTAACGAAGCCAACAGGAATTAGAACTCAGATATTGGATTTCTCTTTCCGTGTAATAGAAAAATGAAATTATTTATAGAAATTGCACAGAGAAGATACACTACGGCGGTGGGGAAACGATTAAAGTTAGGATGCGGATTCTTTACATTTTATCAAGAATTTTTAGACACATGGAGGCTTACGGCCAAATCACGTTGAGACACAGGTTCTCCTCAGATCACCGAAGTGAAGCAAAGTTTGAGCCTGGTTAGTACCTAGATGGGTGACCGCTTGAGAATATTAGCGGCTGTAAGCTTGAATGTGAGGTGGGGGTAAACATCTCATAAGTGGAAATAGGAGAGCCAAATCCCAGTTCCACTCGGGGTCGTTGTATTCATTTACGCACGAATACCCATGAGAAAGGTATAAATTTACCTCTTCTCCTCCAGCTATGGGTTAATTAGTAAGACGTATCATTAAATTATTAGTATCCCCGAAAAATAAAATTAAAAGAATTGCGTGCAAAATATCTAGATTTCAGCATTAAATAACCCACAGAAGTGTTGATATGCGGCTAAACAAAAATAAACAACCGAGTGACGAAGTCGCAAAGGTTGTCTAAAAAGCGGCTCATATTCCCTAGACAAGAAGCTTAAACACTTTCCCACAATGCTTTGAGATAGCAATAAAAAGATTTGCTACATATATAGTAACTGAAAGTGGATGGTTTATTACATGGTTGAAGCCCGGCCTCTGTTATCGTTCTAAGCAATTTACAAATAAAGGAAAAATACGATAAATTATTTGGAAAAATATATGTATTAAACATAACTTTTTGTCTGCAGCCGGTTTTCAAACGCTGGAGCCATAAGTAAGTAGAAATCCTACTAAACTGTCAATTTGTCTGTAAGTATGAGAAAGCAATATAGGAGCTTGTTTAAAAAGGAACTATACAAGAAAGATAAATTAAGCGCAATAGGCTCTCTCGTTGCTGAGAATATTGTATTTTATTTTTAATCTTTTGGTTTCTAAATATATTTTACAATCATGTCATATTCATCGGAGGAGACCATAGATTATTTGATGGAGGGGCTTTCTGCCGGCGCGAATTATGACAAAAGAGAAAAATGAAATCCGAATAGAAATAGTGTATACAATAGCAAATTAATTTCCAATATTTCTCAACTGTTCTGAGAGCAGAGGTCGCACTTTACACAAACAATGAACTTTACGTAATTTTAATCAGACAGGCTCTAATTACGTGTACGGCTATTAATTTGCTTTTCTTTGTTCAGCTTCCGATATTCTATTTCAACCACGCAATAAATTAAGATCTCGCTAATAATATTCAAAAAATCCCCGACTTTTTCTTTTCAAATTATTTACTTGTTGTCATTTCATTGGCACTGCCAAATTCTAAAGTCTAACGATTTGATTTCTGGGAAGTACTGAAAAAAAATACGCAAGAGATGAAAATAGTGGAATCTACAATTGTTTACTTTTGCTTGAAATTTAAAAAAAATTATTGTCATTTAGAGGGAGGGCACTGAAAAAAAAAGCAGCACACGTCGACCCAGTTCCCAATGTTTGACTAAGTGACCAAACATGAGATTTTTTTTTCCTGTTTTGTTTGAAAACCTCCTTTCTGGTCGCTCTGTGAAGCGTGCCAAAATATTGTTTCGCTTCTCAAATCTACTCTGACCAGGAACATTTTGAAAACTACCAATTTAGATGTAATCACATTGATATTTATTTGTACTTATATATTACATGACACACATGTATGCATACAGTTTGCGATAGATAAATTGTCGTCTAAATTACACAAAAATGAAAATAACATTGACATCTCATTTTAACAAGTAAATTTATTCAACAAAATCGCCATTGGCTTCAACTATGACTACCAGACGAAACTAGATGCGACCTATTCCAGCTAAACAGTCGAACTCTCTGCCTTCAGGCAGAGAGGAACCCGGACGAGGCTCCGCCGAAAGGCAGAGTCTCGTTCGGGGAGGTAGACTGTCTCTGAGCCCGTATTTACGGGTTCCAATAGGGAATATTTTGGGCCAAGCCTACGGGCTAGGAAAACCTACGTTAAACCCGGCCTTGTGCCATATGCAACCCTCGTGTGTGTGTGTGGGTAGCTAGATATACTATGACTACCAGACAACTTCAGAATCTCATGCATCTCTTCGGCACGGCCTCTTTGTTTGAAATAGTGAATGCTGCCATCATCCTTACCTTTAGTTTATCTTTGGATTTACAAGGAGCTGGATCTGGTTGTGTTCTGATCTCTTTTTAGACTAATTGCGTTGTGATGTTTTTGGACCTTATTCGTTCTGAGGACTCTTTTATTGGTAAATATTTTTTTTTTAAGCGTATCACCCCAAGCAAGGCTGGAGACCACTATCACGCATGGGGTTACAGAAGGTTTGGAGGAAGAGAAGATAGGAGTGGTAAAGGAGAGGATGTGGAGAAAGAGAAAGACAGTGGGTCGATCAAGGCAAGGGGGTTACAGAAGATTTGGAGCGAGAGCAGGTAGGAATGAAAGATGAAAGGATGTGGAGAAGAGAAGTGGATAGATCAAGGCAACTGGAGATGTCGATTGACGCTACACTTAAACCGTTGGAGATTGTATTTGTCAGGGAAACAGTAATAGGGAAGGGAGTTCCATAGGTGAGATGTGCGAGACATGAAGCTATTGGAGTAAAAGAGACGTCTACATCTAGCAGTTTCAACGGTGAAGGGGTGGGAACGGGATGCCAGCCTCGTAGGACGTTTCTTTTAAAATGCGATATCAATGTTATTTTTTATTTTAGCATGAGTTAGACGACAATTTATCCATTGCATCCTATATGTATATGTACGTGTGTGTAAAAAAAAATCAGATAAAGTATATCTGCAAAAGGACAATATGAATAAAGACTAAAGGAAAACGTATCTTAGCTGACGCGTTATCATTTGGCTTGATAAAATCCGCCATAGGACGAAACGCTTCACTTGTTCAACGGATTTGGCAAGACGCGTTTCTTCTTCACAATTCCGGATGCACGAACTTCCGGCTATTTTCTAGCATTAATATCGGGCTGTTTAAAACTGATTCTGTTATTTCCAGTCACAGTACTACTTATTAATTCATTAGTTCTTTGATGTTATTCAGCATCGTATTGGGCACCCCGAGGTGGTGTAATGGTTAACAAGTTTATCTCGCAAGAACAATTACGACCGAGTGAGTTTGATCCTCACTGGGTTCCCCATACTTTCGGCCTTGTGACACATCTAACCTACGCTTGGAAAATCACTATATTCCTTGGCGTGGTGTAATGGTTAGCAAGCTTGTCTTGCTAGATCAATTACGACTGAAAAGTGAGTTCGATCCTACCTAAGTGCTCCATACTTTCAGCTTTGTGCCACTTCTAAGCTAAGCTTAGAAAATAAATATTCATCATCGTATATGGGCTTTTCTTAACTCCCAGTTTTGTCTTCAGGATCGAGTATGCTATAATGTCTTCCATTCAGAAATATTTAAACTCTCAGTTGCATACAACCGATTTCTCAGCTCAATGGTTAAAAATGGCTTCGAGTGAATAAAACCTGTACGTTCTTAGCGAGACCAATCTTTCTCCGAACCTTGTGAACTGGCGCTACAGAATCACAAAGAGATGTACCAGATAACAGAAACGATATCACTTTAGGCTTTTCATCAACAGCATCAAATGAAATGGTAACTGGAAGAGAAAATTATGACATAATCAATATATTGACGTTTCACACTAATTCAAACAAAAGGCTACAAACTAATAGGAAATTTATATTTAATATCAGAAAGAGACTGTTAAAATTTCTACTGCACATAATGAGGAAAGAAGGCATGGAAAATTCGATACTCACACAACAGATTGATGGCAAAAGGAACAGAGGAAAGCAAGCTATAACGTACCTAGTGAGTTTGAGTAAATGGATGGCGAACAAGGTTTAAGAGAGATACCAAAAAGACAAAATTCATTATGAGCTGCGAAGGACAGGAAATTGTGGAGAGCCAAGATCGCCAACGTCATGAAGAGGCACGACACATAGAAGAAGAAGAAGAAAAAGAAGAAACGTTTATTCGATTCGTCGATATGTGAATAATGTTCGTTTATATTAATGTCTACAATCATCTTTTACCGCTCAGCTGCTGATGTTGTCAGCGTTTTCTAGACCCTTCCGACTTGAGCTCTGTAATTTCAGGATTGAATGTCAAGTAAAACTGGATTGTCAGCTGTGAGACATTTGTGCACACGTTATTAACTGACAAAAATAGAGCTACTATGCGCGCCATGTTATTGAGAAAGTCAACCCATATCTCAACATACAATTTTAATAGAAGACCTGTGTGCAGTTTCATCTTAACGGTTATCAATTTTTGAAAAAGATTCAGAGATATTTTGCATAAAATGTCAGAAAATCTATCATTACAGTTCCTATTTCTGTGTCAATAGCCTTCCTCATCCCCCCAAAATACTACTTCTGCCTTTACTGGCAATTTTACAGCTGCAGTTGCTTTTCCCGTCGCCACTGAGAGAATAAAAAAAAATGTCACGTGAATTAAATGAAAATCCTATTTGATTCCTACTGAAATATTCATGTCGAAACGGAAAAATAGGAATCTTTTTTTTTCTTCCTTTACAGACATTCTAAGAGCAATTCAAAATAAATGTTTATGCCAAAGTTCTTTGCTGTTAACAGCGTCTTGCATCGTTAGTCTCAACGCTAAAGAATTCCAAATGTTACTCGTCAATGTTAAAATATGAGTTCTATCCGAAATTTGCTTTATTTAGTTTTATAAAATGTACGTTTTACATATAGCTATAATTTTTTTTGCATTAATGGCAACGGTTAAATTAGACGTTTCTATACAAGACATCCCGCATTCGTTGATGGAATAGATAGTGTTACATTTAAAAAAAAACAACATTTTTTCAAGAAAATTAGACTTTAAAATTCAACTAAAAGTTAAACCTATTTCTAATACTTTGGTTGGTAGTTCTGTTTATTTGATTTTGCTTAGGGACATATCAACACCTCTATGGGTTATTTAATACCGAAATCTAAATACTTTGTACATAATTTTATACTTTCAACTACAGATATGGTGTACATATTTTGATACTTTCAGTGTAAAAGTACTTGGAGAGGGGAATTAACAGGAGATAACTGACATCCATTAGACATGGCACGTGGAACTAGAACAGTCTACCCCAGTAAGCGAAATAAAGGGTTCAGTTCGACATTCCAACCACCTGAAGAAAGCCGGAGCTTACAACGGCCGAAACGGTGTGATAAATATGGCAACAAAGAAGAGGATTATAATCCGAGCAAAGTAAATAGTGTACATAATACCTCATCTCAGAAATATAGACAAATATATTTATTTAATCTTGCATTGATTGTCATCTTGCTATAACAATTTATTGTTGGTAATTATATTGTAAAAATATTCTGTTAATTTTTGTTTCGGTGTTCACTATTTGCCCATAGCTAGGACCCTAAGAGGTGCTACCACCCAGGGTCAGGGTGAGCCTGTGAACAACAGGAAATAGGAGGAAGTTCCGCGCTCCTCAAAACCTCCTATCTCCCTATCATAGGTCTTACTGCCATATGTAGTTCATCGTCACACCCAGGACGAGTAATACATTGTGAATTTCGTTCCAAACTTTTGGTTTCTGCTAGTGTGGAAATTTAATAACCTAGTTATTTCATGATTTTGTCTTCTAGTGACATTTCGCTGTTACCACTGTTGTAAGCATTCAATCGATATATTTTTTTTAATTACTAAAGCTACCAATGGTTCCAAGAAGTAGAACTCAAGATAAACCTTTCCCAACTAGAAACTATGATCTGGAAATTAGGAATGAAAGCAGTGACGTAGCCCACCCTAATGCACTCGTAATGATTCAGACTGATGTAATAGTAAATACTAAACAATTCAAATACATCGGTATATGGATCAGTTTTAATAAATTTAATATAGGAGAAAATGAATTAGAATAACGAGAGCTAGTTTCATCCAACACCGCAAATTGATACAAAAAAAAAAAACGATTAACTTAAACTTAGGTTCCTTATAGACATTAAATTCGATTCAGATCATCTGTCAGTAGCGGTTCTTTATATTATTGTATTAGTAATATTATTATAATATAAATACCAAGGCCAAAGAAATCCTTTATCCGGATAAATGTATTGTATGTAAAATGTATTGTTGGTAAATCTACTATAAAAATGCATTTTTAATATTTTTTAAATGTTGCATTGATTGTCATCTTCCTAGAACAATGTATTTTTGGTCATTTTATTATAAAACTATATTGTTGATTTTTGTTTGAGTGTTCACTATTTGCCCACAGCAAGGACCCTACCAGGTGCTACCACCCAGGATCAGAGTGAACCTGGGAACAACAGCAATTAAGTGATGGTTTATCCAAAATAGAATGAGTCATGTTCGGAAATAGAACCTTGTGGATTAACACTATATAATCATAAAAAAAGAACTATACCAAATGACAGAAACCACATCACTTGAGGACTACCACCAACAGCAACAACTAAAATGGATAGCACATGTAACGCGAAGAAAAACTAATAACATAAATTAAGGTGTTGCTATTCCACACTACTTCAAGGAAAATGTTAGAAAGGAAACATCCATCAATAAGAAAAATATGATGGACTTTTTTTTTCTTTTTTTTTAAGCCTTTCACCCCAAGCAAGGCGGAAAGCCACTAGCACGCAAGGGGTTACAGAAGATTTGGAGCGAGAGCAGATAAGAGTGATAGAGGAAAGGATGTGGAGAAGGATAGTGGATAGATCAAGGCAACTGGAGATGTCGATTGACATTACATTTGAATAGTTGGAGATTATAGTTGTCAGGGGAAACATGAATAAGGAAGGGAGTTACACAGGCGAGAGGTGCGAGATATGAAGCTATTGGAGTAGAAGAGACAGCTACATTTAACAGTTTCAACAGTGAAAGGGTGAGAGCGGGATGCCAGCCTCGTGGGACGCTTAAATTCATGGAGTCTAGGAACCAGCGAAAGCAGCTCATCGGAGCAATTACCGTGAAGGTATTTGTAAAAAAGACAGAGAGAGGCGACGGCGTGTCTGTGAGAGAGCGACTGCAGACGAGATGCCAGATCAGGGCCAATTACATTGCGTATCCGTCTCTGGATCTTATCAAGAACCCCGAGGCAAAGTGAAGGGGCTCCAGACCATATATGGCAGCAATACTCCATGCAAGGGCGCATGGTTGATTTGTAGATTTGAAGGATCGATTCCGAGGAGTAAAATTTCCTGGCCCGGCACAGGGAGCCAACTTTCCTTGCGGTGGATGAAGCAATTGACTCAATGTATTTGTTCCATTTCAGGCCAGCAGTCAGCGTGAGACCGAGCAGCCGCAGAGAGGTGCTCTCGAGAAGTTGAGCGTCAGACATTCTAATGGGATGCAGGGAAGGATCTCAAAGAAAAATTTGTGATTGGAGACTTTTTCCTGAAAAATTGTTTTAGAAGAATGATTTTATTAATTTCAACCGACAGTAGTGCTCGATCAGTAAATGCCAAGTGTTTCCTGATAAGGAAACGGACAATATTACCATTACCATTTGATTCATCTCCCTCGGTTAAATTGATTTTAGTTTTTGTTTGAAGTGGTTTTTGACTTTCCATCATTTCTTTTCATATTTTCTTCTTTTCTTTAATTAGTTTTCTTCATGTTTTGTTTTTTTTTTTCTTATAGTCTCATCTCCCATCTAGCTATTATGTCCTTTCTTGTTGAACTTATTTCTCCTCCGAGGCTCAAACGATCAAAGCAGGCGTGCTTCAATGTTCTTCTCTGGGTTCAACCCGGTTTCTACTTCACAAAAATGATTTGCCTAAAAGGAAACTCTGATCAGTTGTGAATATATTTGCTGATGATACAACGGCATATGGGTGTAACGCCCAAACTCTAGATGACCACATCTTGGTAGCTGATCCCACCTCTGACCTAGCTCTAAAACTTCAGTGGAGGAAATCTAGCTGGAATTGGAAATCCAATGCCTCGAAAATGTAACGAGTGACATTCCATGGTCGCCAATTCGACCCAGAACTTTCACCAATCCCAGGGAGGTGCCGTGCCTTGAGTGCCTATTGGGACTTACTCAACCCAGACCTCAAGTGGAACACATCGCTAAAGATGCTGGAAAAAGTGTCGGTTCCCTGTACTTTTTCAGCTCCTCCTGATATTCTCTACCTTTATAAGATACAAGAGACAAGTCAGGCCGAAAATGGATTACCGCTGCCATATATGGACAGAAGTTACCTATTCTTGACTTCCCAGCCACGATAGAATGTAAGAGCGTTTCCAGGTCCTTGTCGTTCACGAATTATTTTCATTTTTTTATTTTTCACAGACGAGACGTCTTAAGCCTCTTGCTGCTCTATCGCTCTATCTATGGGAAGTTTTCAGATGGACTACACTCTTTAGTTCCAGCAGTCCTAACCTTCACGCCTAACCCGTCATGCCACCCATATTGTAGCGAACCATTCCCTTCATATTGCTTTAGTTTGATGTAAGTCCCACTCGAGCGGCGGCATCTTTTCACTGACCGCTGCTGTGTGAAACCGACTCCCAAAAAAGATGCAAACTTAACTTGTTCAAGTTTAGTACAGGGTGAAGATCACTGTAAAAAATAAAAAGATAAGTTTGTCAATAATTACTTTGCTTCCTGTATAAACTTGATCGTCCAGTTCCGTCGTCGTCTATAGTTCCGTGTGTGGTGAATGGTCCGAAATCAGAAAGGCCTTCGACGCCATGATGTGTCTCAGTCTCATGCTTGTTCGAACCATTGTACTAAGACCGAGGAGCCAATTATTTTCGGTCGCGACTCGAAGTAGGGGCAATTACTTTCTTCGAGACGATACGCGTGAATTTGTTCAGTTCAGTAGTGTTTTTATTTCGGATATATTACAAAAGCTTATGAACTTGCCCAGCTACTAATTCCACATATTTCCTCTCCTTTTTCCGTCATATAGTCAGCCACAGTTTGTCTTTTCGAACAGTCTTCTATATTGCGTCAATTCCATCATGTTTCTTTTTGTGAATCGATAAACTGAAGAAGCAAAAACGAAATCTATTAACATGGTTCAAAAATTACAGACTAGCTAGCTCGGATATTCATGAGTATGCATTGTCAATATCTGTCAACTTTTTTGCAGGATATCGACTTGCGTATCCAGAAGATTCGCCGTAAATATTTTTACCGTAGGAAAAACTCGCCGTATATAATTTTTTATCGTAAGACAATTTCGCTGCACTTTTTCGATACCCTTATCTTGAACGTCACCTTTTGGAGTAATGATCAATTGAATATGTGAAATACCTTGTTATCAAGTATATATGAATGTCTTTTTTACAGAGTCAAACAGAAAAGAAATTAAAAAGTAAACATTTATTTTAAGAAGATGGTTGCGTATTCAAGTTGTAAGTTTGTTTGAAATAATACATATTGCTTGAGTGAGACTTATTGGCAGACTGATATTATGTTAACAGAAAGTTTAACGTTATGTCTGAAATATGAAAATGCGTGACATATTTTCTGGTGTCAAGTTGAAAATTTTGCGCTCCTCACTGACGAGGATGAATGTTGTAGGATTTTGAGCCTATAATTTTTCTCATTAAAATGTTTAAATCGAAGTAACAAAATTGTGATCCAGATAGACTTGATAACAAGGTACTTCGCATATTAAATATAAAAATGCGTCAAAATTGTCTTACGGCAAAAAATTCCTTTAGTCACACCATAGCTTCGAAGAAAATAAAGAGCAGAGGGGAACTTTTATGCACCTGGAACGGATCAGAAATATTCCCATTAATCTCAAATTAATTTGAGATACGAGTCTTTTTAGTTACGATTTATCGTATCCGGAACATTCGCCGTAAACATTTTGACGTAAGGAAAACTCGCCTCGGGAATATTTGCCCTAGGAAATTTCGCCGTATACGATTTTGCCCTATTTTTTTCGATACCCTAATCTTGAACGTCCCTCTGGGGGTAATGTTCAATTTAATATGCGAAGTACCTTGTTAAAAAGTACATATGGATATCTTTTTTACAGGGTCAAACATCAGAAAAGAAATTAAAAAGTAAATATTTATTTAGAAAAAGTTGGTCGCGTATTGTAAGTTTGAAGTAATATACATTGCTTGATTGAGAATTATTGGCTGACTGATATTATGTTAACAGAAACTCTAACGTTAAGTCTAAATATGAAATTGCTTGACGTAGGTTTTGGTGTCAAGTTGAAATTACTGTTCAAATGCAAGCAAGAATATAAGTACCATTTTTTCGGAATATCAAAAGAAGCAACGTAAATACGCGCCTTTTTTTTTTCGAGACAATCGTAGTTGGATGAATTTCACTGAATAAACATAAAATATGATAATTTAAAAATTAGTATTTATTCTTCTATGCTAAAAAGATCTGAGAACGTCCAAATAAGAAAATACAGGCTTTCAGGAACACCTCTATCTTGACATTAAGCACGTGACAGAGAGCCGTGCATCCAATGAAAATTGAAATACTATTCATACCTATTTAAATATAGATTATACATGGCTTGTGTTTACCATACAAACAGACACACACATACATGTGTTGGAACGATGGCTGTTGGAAGGCCCTATGTCTGACAACAGGACTGTGCACCATGCCACACAAGCAGGAGAGCCCAGTCGTGGCTGTCAGACAATTTCTGCAACCACATCACCCCTTACATCTGGCCACCTAACTCCGCAGACAGCAACCCCCTTGATTATTATGTGCGGGGTGCAGATGAGCGAGAGACGAACAAAACTTCCTGTAACACCAAAGATAAACTTAAGGCAATGATTATGACGGTATTCACCAGCTTAAATAAGGAGAACATCCAGAAGAGTTGCAGGAGTTTCCGAAGTCGTCTGCCGATTTTATTAAATAAATTAACTCTTAGTATTTCAAGAAAGTTTTGTATAATTTTGATAAATATATCTGTTAAAATGAGATGCCAGTGTTATTTTCATTTTGGCGTCATTTAGACGACAATTTATCCATCTAACCCTGTATATACAATACAATTTCTCAGCCCCTGAAGTGTGCCCAAAATGGGAAAGTGTCGAGTGGGTTTGGGAATGTATCCACGGTACTGCTAATAACCTCACTTTAAAAACCACGATCTTGTGACACATCTGGTTGCGTTGTGGGCACGCTGGTGTATATATATATATATATATATATATGTTTGAACTGACACACTTTGGGTCCTGTCACTGGATCTAACGAACGCTTTTATACACTACGCCATGTGTCCATGAGGACATCTGTGTATGTATTTTTAGGTATTATAAACCTAATGGCTTCAAGCAACGATTTTTTGCCAGTGCTCATATTGAAATTTTTGATGTTATCATTAGTGAGCTTCGAGAGGGGAATTAACAGGAGATAATTAATAACTGACATCCATTAGACATGGAACATGGCAGTGAGCGAAATGAAGGGTTCAGTTCGACATTCCAACTACCTGAAGAAGGACGGAGCATACAACAGCCGAAACGTTGTAATAAATATGGCGGCAAAGATGGGAACAATAGTCCGAATTATGGAAATAGTGTACATAATAACTCATCTCAGATATATAGACAGATACTGAACAGACTTTTATTACTGTTAAGGCTCATAAGAGAAATTTCCCCAACAACCCCTAGTTCCGATTGCTTAAACCCCTCTAAGAATAATATAGGCAAGATCTGCAAAGACATTTTAACAAGCCTGCAATTACACCAGGAAGGCAACAGGGATCAACCAGTCGAGAAATACCAAAGGCTAATATTAAAAACAAAAGCCAGTGTACTTTTATGAAATTTGACATATCCAACTTTTACCTGTTGATCCCTGAAGACCTGCTAATGGTTGCTCTAAACCTGAATAAGAATTATTGCATCATTACGGACGAGGATATCAGCATAATCACACAAGCCCAAAAGCCTATCCTATACCACGATGGTTCTTGTGGACCCACAAAAACAACCCCAACTTCTCTATAGCGATGGGTGCGTTCGACTCCACAGAAGCTTGTTAGTTAGTCGGAATACTACTACTATGGTGGCTCAGATATATTTTCGATAGTGAAAACACCGGACTGTAAAAGAACGACGGAGTGATCCTTCTACGTAACTCCAAGCCACAAAAAACCCTGATCGGCTTAGGAAACAGCTAATCAAATTCTTTAAGGATCACAGACTTAACATCGCCACACTCACCAACGCCAATGTGATCAATTTCCTAGAAACTACGTTGGATCTATCCAGAAGGGTGTACATGCCTTATAATAAGGAACTTTATAATCATATATATATTAGTAAAGAATCTAACCACACACCCTGTATCCTTAATAACCTCCACAAATCGGTACAACATAGACTCTCCACTAACTCCAGAAATAAATGCATATTTGCTAAATTTGTTGATGCATTAAATAAAAGTAAACACAATGTTGAACTAAAGTACATCCCTAACACTAGTACCAATAACAATAGTAAATCTAAGAATAGAAAATGCAACATTATTTGGTACAATCCGCCCTTCAACAGTAAAGTCAGGACCAACATCGGTAGAATCTTTCATAGATTAGTATATAAAACATTTTAGCCATAATCCCTTACTCAATAAGAACAACGTTAAGGTTAGCTGCAGGTGCACTAAATTTCTCCAACAATATTTAGCCCAGGATAATATTGTAATTCTTAAATACTTAAGCAGCACTAGTAGCAATGGTAGCCATGATGATCAAAAATGTAATTGTCGTAAAGGTGCCCTCTGTCCCATGTACGGTAAATGGAATATTATATAAGGTTAGCGTCAAGCACAATGACCAGATTAAATTTTATTTCGGATCTACCGCTAATAATTGGAAAAGGCGTTTCTATCATCACGAAATGGCCCTTAGTAACAAATTATGCAAACTCCAAAGCACCCTCTAAGTTTTACTGGAGTATCAAAACAGATGTCTCCATACCACATGTAAATTAGGAATTTGTAGCCCAAATCCCACCATTTTCCCGCAGATAGGGGAGGGGCGATGCAACCTATGTATATTAGAAAAAAAAGTTTATCCTCAAAAATAATAACAATGTAAGCCTACTTAATAAGCGGAACGAACTCATGATTGCCTGTAGGCACAAAAATCGTTCCTCTTAAAATACTGGAAGCCTGATTAAATTCCTCTTTTATATTATATTTTTCTTTTAAGCTTTAGGTTTCATAACCGCTTATCTCCCTTAAACCTAGCAGGCGTTATTATATCAGACGCAGAGCAGCGTCTCCAGTAATAATTTTTAATTTGAAAAATCTATTTTTTCGTTTATTTATTTATTTATATTTTTTTTTCTCTCTTTTTTTTAAAAAATCAACCCTACCTGCACTTCATTACCTGCGGATTTTGTACTATTTTATTTTCGGACCATGGAGCAGCTTTCCACCGATGTGACATCTGTGTATTTTTATAAAAACATAAGATATATTTGTACCCAATGAGCGGATAAAACCAGCGAAACTTAAGTCGCACACCAAAACGTAGGTATATGTATATGTATGTTTATTAATATATATATAAATATATATATATATATATATATATATATATATGTGAGTGTGCGTTATTCATAGGCACCTAGCAAGTTTGTCTCCTGTTTGATCCTCATGAGTGCTCCATAATTTTAGCCTTGTGCCACATCTAAGCTACGCCTAGTAAATCAGTACATACATTATTCACGGCTTCGGTGAGTAGGATGCAAGCAGATTTTGACATCCAATTTCAGGTTGCAAAGTGCGCAGTATAGACCAAAAAATACGGTAGTCTTTTTATTCACCCAAACTTTTCATTTATCAAAATAAACTGGTGTCTCCAACCGAGCCCTTGAGATGACTTAGAATCTCAGGCCTTCCTGTTCCCGCTTCTTCAGCTGGGCAACTGGCAGGGCATCTGTTGTTATTTATTTCAAAACGGTGTGTAAAGTGGTATTCCGTAGGCCAGTCACGAATGAGTTTGCCATTTGTTTTCGCCCCGCCCAGCTGCTGTTGTTGCTGCCATTTGCAACACTCAAGATTGATGGACTTCCTTCATATCATTCTCTTCTGGCGGCTACGGACATCAGAATTATTTCCATGAAGCAACAAGGAAGGTGAATAATTTTCACACTTACTGAAATAAATATTGAAACGTTAAGGAAATGACGCAGTATCAGTAAAGAGCCTTTCGGTTTTATGGCAAAAAATTCTATTTGAACAGAATTCATGAGATAACACTTGAGAGAATTTTATATATATATATATATATATATATATATATATACATATATATATATATATATATATATATATATATATATATATATATATATATATATATATATATATTTCTAATGAAATATTTCTACGAAATTCGACATTCAACTCCGTAAGAAAAGCATGACTACATCTTTTATCAACCGCGACTACATATTTTTCCACGTTTCCATCTTTATCTATCCAACTATGGTTTACCGTAGTTGGATAGGCAGGGCAGCTCTGTCGACAAATCTCTAGAAGTGTTTAGCTACAAAAGCTATGGAGAAGCCAACAAGCAACAACTCTCAACCTTTCTCAAGAATAATCATAGCAACGCAAAAAATATTAACGAAAGAGGAAGCTATGAAGAACCGTCTACTATATCATTAAGGGACATAGCATTAAAATAGAACATATCATTGCCTCAGCTCAAATGTTCATTTTGTATTTAGATGGCATTAAAATTGTTTAGTTTGAACTAATTTCAACATTTCGTTTTTAGATTGAATTTTGTTCCATCGCCGAATATATTTTCAAAAATATTAACCAAAGCGTTCTGGGTATGACGATAAAATATATCCGGCAGCAAGGCCTCTGATTGGGGTAGAAGCGTTGAATCAGCTCTTAATTGTTGTTCCTAGGACCACCATAACCCGGGGTGTTAGCATCTGTTAGGCTTCCAGCTGTGGACAAAGAATTAACCTCCCAAATTGGGTCAAAACTCTATGAAATTATACAAATATTTTTTATAGCAAAAATACCAGCAATACATTTTTGAAAAAAAAATTACCAGCAATAAATGCATATTCTATCCATGCGAACCTATCCTAAAAATATTGTCGTCATTAAATAAACAATTGAGGTTATCGTAGCCGTTTCGCTACTCCATTCATGTGATTATGGCGGACGAAATATTTCTACAAGAGCTTGACCTATTTCATCATTGCGTCATCACCACTTTCTTCCTTCCAGCTAACAAGCCTATTTAGATTTATAATCAAACTAATTTCTTTTTAGTTGTTTGATTATCACGAGCATAATTTAAATCCTCTTAGGGGGTCATTCTATAATACCTTTTATATTTCATAGCAACTCGGGATTTATCTCCTTTAGATTTTAAGTACTTAAGCTCCGGAGTTGTTGTTATTGTACACACTTGTCATATAAGATGGTGACTTTTCGCCGACCCTAGACGATGAGGTAAGAAATGCAGGCACCCTGGTCTTTGTTACCAGCGGGGACTGGACGGGTTATGTATTTTGTTACAGACCATTTTTTTTTCTGCCAACTGGAGGCTAGCTGGAAAGGTTTTCTATCTACTCTTACTTCCGGCAACTTGGCCTTACTACTTCCGGCTTCCTCGGATCCTTACTTTCGGTAATCTTGGCCTAAACTACTTCTGTCTACCACTAACCGTATTTTCAGACATTCTACTTCCGGTATTCCTGGTCTTTACTACTTCCGGCTACCATGTCTTACGGCATACTTGGCCTTTATTACTTCCGGCCTTTACTTCAACCTAACTCACCTGGATGATCTCCGTTTATGGACCTGCTTACGACAGCCCTGAAATTCTGGCTACGCATTGGTCCCTATTTCCGGTATTCCTAAATCCCCTGGTTCCTTTAGGAAGTTGCTGCATGCATCTCCTCCTCACTTTAAACAACCCTTTCAGTTTACTTGTCTTGAATACTAACGAAGGTTCGGCATTCGATTTAACCAACAACTACCCGGGTAATAATGCAACATTGCTACTATTTTCTGCCGTACTAATTAGATAATTCATACGGTTAGATATTCCTTCTGACATCTTTTATCTTGGGTCGAACCGGAAGTTTATTCAACGGTCTGTCATGTCGTTCTAGTGACCATCATTTCTCGCTGCTTTATCATGGATTTCATAAAGGCCTTCAGCGGACAGTACAGTTAATTCACCCGATCTTCAACTATCAACTTCCGGCGTTTCCTGTCAAGTTAACTCACCTGGTTTAGGAAGTTGCTGCATGCATATCGCCCAGGCTTCAATCAACCTATTCGTACACTTGGATTAAATACTACGGAAGGTTTATCATTGGACTTAACCAGCAAGTAAAGCAAAGCCACCACTGGATATTTAAACTAAACTTTCTTTTCTTTGGCTATATCGTCCAGACTCAAATAACACTTAAACTGAACTTTCTGGTTATTATTTTCTCACCATGCCATTAACTTACGTGGAGTCTACTCTTAACATTTAGCCACAGACATTTTATCTACATTGATTTGATTTATTGTTTTTCTTGTTCCTATAACTGAATCACTACTTTTGTATATGATTTAAATAAATTTTGTATTAATTTTAAGTTTGTCGTTTTGTTGTCCTATTGTCTACCTGTCAGATTTCTGTCTTTTATATTAAATGTTAGTGGGCTTCTTGTGAAATCTATCACTTATTGGGGCGCACAGGCCATGTTATATTGCCCCTACGGGGTCCACTACAAATTAGTGATCCCCGACGTGATCTGATTAAGTTGGACGGGATGGCAACAAATAATACAAACGAGGAATATTTCTAGTTTTGCAACTCTCTTTGGCACTGTGCCATCCTTTTAATAAGGATACTACATGTTTCTTAATTATTGATACGATCATTTATCTCGGAGAAGGGCCTTATCAGAGCTCCTTCGTTATTCCATTCACGTGATTATGGCGGACGCAATATTTATACAAGGTTGATATGCCGTAAATCAAAATAAACCAAATAACCCAATTAACCAAAAGGACATAATATTCCATTAAAATGAAACCAGACAGAATTTTCTCTTTGGTGCCTTGGTATAAATTGTCAAAATATGGCTAAAAAGATTTCAGTCTGCTAAAATACTCATTAGATATGCGTTCGGATTAACATCTCTTTTGGCCTTTACAGAATTATTTTAATAATAAAAAGGTTGAATTTCCTTGAAAAACTGGAATAGTTACTTTTATACACCGTACTTATGAACAATAATGGGTATGAAACAGTCCTCATAAATTGGACACTAGTGTAAATGGAGGTAATATGCTGTTTAAGTAGTCCACCACTGGCAGTGGTTTACCTATTTAACGCCGCTGGTGAGTATTGTATTTTGTTGATATTATAACGATTTCAAATTTTGGCGATTCTAGTAACAGCACATGATTCGAATTTGTATAGATATTTACCGCTATCCTTTGTTTGCTGATGAATAGCAGATGTTAAATAATTTCTGATGAGACTGTGAAGTCGAAACTAAGGTCATGTATTATATCTGACCTCCTAATTTTTTTAAAGTTATTTAAAGCTCAACATGTTATTTTCATTTTATTTTTTCACACATTTCATACTATCGTTTCCTGGCCTGATTCAACTTAGACCATTAACCTTTTATATATATATATATATATATATATATATATATATATATATATATATATATATATATATATATATATATATATTTACGCATTCAGAATGATTCCTGTAGAACGCAAATTAAGAAGTTGTTCTCAAAGACCACTGATTAAAATCGGGAGGCTAATTAGTTTCCACTGTGGTCGTGTGCCAAATAGAACCGGGTTTGCTACATACATACATACATACATATATATATATATATATATATATATATATATATATATATATATATATATATATATATATATATATATAAACGTAATTATTTCCTTTGCTGTGTATTGATCGAGTGACATGATTAATATTCACCAGCGAATCAATTTCATTGCATAGAAAGGAGATTATTTTTTTGTAAAATATATACTTTCTTTTTCACGGGGATTGCGAGAGTTTGTTTCGTCTACGCAGAAAATTATGTATAATAAGTCGTTTTCTCTTATTGAAAAAATTAGCAAAACTTATCTTTATCGTTTAGTATTTTTGCAGGTGATAAAAACAGACATGTTAAAACAAGAAGAAAAATTAGGGCAAAGAAGGAATTAAAGAACAACATTACCGTAAAGTGGTAAAAATAAACAGTTTTCCATAATTAATGATATGGAATCACGATTTATCGGTCTTCTCTCGTCAAGGTTCACTTGATAACGAGATTATGCACATTGGTTAAAAATCATCACCAAAGACCGGTTTACGGCCACATCACCTGAAAACACCTTTAACCTTGCAATCGCCGACGGTAAGCAACGTCAAGTCTACGCAGTATGTGTAACCTGTTGGTAATATCAGGTGCAGTAATCTTGGATGTGCGGTTGGTGTAATGTATAACGGTATGGAATTGTCAAACGGAGGGCCGAGTTCTAATTCTGGTTGGGGCAGTTATATTTACTTACGCGCAAATACCTTTGCAAAAATTATGAATCCACCTCTTCTCCCCACAGCTATGGGTTAATTAGTAAGACTTGTATCACTAAACTATTATTATCTCCAGTACAATTTAAAATATTTCCTGCCTTTAAATAACCTGCAGAGGATTGACAAGCCGTAAAAAATGATTCAGTCAATCGATCAATCAATCACTGAAGACCAAATGTTTTGGGATCAACTTAAGTCTGATCAGCCATTTCTCTGTAACCTGAAAAAATGATTGCTAGGCTTAAATATAATTAGTCTGTTGACCGTAGTCGGAATCCTCCAGTCAATGCGAACGATTCTTTCTCCTGCAGCGGTTGCCATCAAAGGCTAAAGAACCCAGTCCTATTATTTACCCATAGCCGGTGGTGAGGAGTTGGGTTCAAATTAGCTTGTAATTTGACAATTATTTTTTATATAACTTGGCGCCGCCGGAGTGGCGCACTTCGAGGAGGAGAGACGAGAAGCGCTCGAGGAGAGGCCACGCCAGCGTCATCTGCAACCTGCCAATTCCGCACTGGGCATGTTTTCCTGCCACCTGTGCCCGAGAACTTGTTGTCCACGGATCGGGCTGCTATCTCATTTGGCAGCCTACGGAAGACGGACGGAGATGGAAGGACAGCGCCGTTGTCAGCAATGACTGACAGCCTAAGAGAGAGAAGAGATATAACTTAGCGATAATTCTATTTTGGATACGTTTTCTTCATGGTTTAACATATCTTTTTTTTATCGCTTTAATCTAACATTAATCATAATCTATGTATTGATCTGTACTGAGCTTAGCTTTTTACGGTAACGGGCTACAGGCCCGGAGGTTCCAAAATGCTTTGAAGTCATTGAAGGATAACTATTTTTAGTTTACTAAACACTTCACGTCAAAGTGTCTAATTTTGTCTTTATATACAGTAATGTGCATCCGCTTAAACTCGACACTCTAACTCTTTCTTGATGTAAGACTTGTCAATGGTGATATTTATTTAGCTTAACAAGAAGGTAGGGGATAGATATATGATGTTATGGCAAGAGGCGCTGAGGAGACGGCTTGTTTCAGTCATGATAATCTGTATATGTAATCTCCGCTTTTAACAGGGCTACAAACTATGGAAGAGATATAACTACTTCAGTCACGGAGTATGCCTCTAGTTGTTTGCTAACTTTAGATTTCGTATGACACGAAGCCGCAATTTTGGATCAATCAGTAAGGATAAAAATTAATGGCCCGCCAGACTATTTTGTTAATAACTGTACCATGTCTGACTAGACTAACGATTTTATTGATCGTTTTAGCTTGTTTATATAATCGATTTCCAATATCTATATTAGTGTAAGATTTTTAACTGTCTGTTCGTTTTGGTTACTGCTCAAAGCACTTCAGCTAGATTAGATATGGCGCCGCATTTGCCATTCAATAATGTGCCAATTTAATTTTGAAAACAATGTATAGATCTCTTTATTTAATGATTTTAACTTATACGTCCAACATCAAAAGACATTATTTACATTATTCGGACTATTGTCTTCATCTTTGTCGCCATATTTATTACAACGTTTCGGCTGTTGTACGCAACGGCCTTCTTCAGGTGGTTGGAATGTCGAACTGAACCCTTTATTTCGCTCACTGGGGTAGACTGTTCTAGTTCCACGTGCCATGCTTAATGGATGTCAGTTATCAGTTATCTCCTGTTAATTTCCCTCTGAAAGTTCTCCACTGCCTTAACCGTGTATTGAACTCACATTCTTTGTGTCCTGTCACTGGATCTAACTAACTTAGGCCATGTGCAAGAACACATGCGTTAGTTAGAAGCTACAACTTATATATATATATATATATATATATATATATATATATATATATATATATATATATATATATAATGTGTGTTTATGTTTCTGGCCGTCGAAAGCAAATACTTACACTAAGATTTATGGTAAAAAGGTAAAGACGCTAAGAAGAAGGCACGAATGCAAATGTAGTAATTTTTTCTAGAAAGAGAACATGTTAACAAAGTATAGAAACGTATTGGATGCCTTCTCTCGAACCCTGAAAAGGAGACCTAGCATATATTACATAAGGCTGTCTTTACTCACAAATCAGGCATGTCATGTCGAAAAAGACTATTTCTGTTAGTGATCACACTGATGACATGTGATACAGCGAAACAGTCTGTCTGTGAATGACAATATACGGTTAATAATGCAAGGCTCTTCGGTTAATCGAATCGGTCACAGTGTTTTATCTAAAAATAAATACGCTTAAATCCACCTTCATCCCTGCTGTGCTCCAACGGCTTAGTGGTAGAATCCCCCAACTGACGCCAATTCAGTCGGGTTTCGATCCTAGCTAGAGGCAACTGGACGTCTAGCCACACTGATAAGCTGTGATACAGCGAATCAGTCTGTCTGTGGATGACACTACATATATATATATATATATATATATATATATATATATATATATATATATATATATATATATATATATATATATATAATGTCTGTCTGTCTGTAAATGAAGGTATTAAAATTTGGCACATGGCACGTAACATTAGATTAAGTCGTAGTCTCCAACTCATGACCCGCTGAAGACGTGTTCCTCATCAATTGCCGCATTCTTTCCTTCCTTCTCTTCATATATATATTTCTGTGTATATTGTCGATGAACAGGTAACTACTCTTTTAAATGGAATTGCCCAACAGCCGATTTACTCCAAAAAGCAAATATCATACAAGTAATTTCACATTTCGGTGAACAGGTGAGACGTTTCACTGGCAGGCTGACACGGTAATAAAGAAAATGTTTCCGTTTTGGGGGGAATATTTTTACAGAAATAATCAGATAAAATAATAAGAGAGATTGCTTTCCAATTTCTCTGGTTCTCATCTCCGCTTTTCTTGCGATTATTTTGTTCGCAAATCTGCCACGCAGGAGAAGCAGCGACTTTGGAAGTTTCCCGCCAGTCATATTATCAAATGTGTTACTGACAACCTGTTCGTTAGCCAACACTTCAAAAATTGAGAAAAAGCGCGAATAAATAAAACAGATGAAGAAAGACGAAGAAGCGTTTTGAAAAATAAGACCTCATTTTTCAGACTTTGCATATGTGTATGACTGCTGAGCTGGGAACAGTCTATTTTTATATTTTTTAAAAACTCCTATTTCATTTAATTTTAATCAGGTTAAGATAGAAAATATTATGATTGCTGGGATGGTGACCTACATAATTTCTACATTATAGCAGAAACTGACATCCGCGAAGAGTTAAGCTCGACGTAAATCATGACAAATTACAGCCTTTATTCAAATGTAAAATAGCGTGTCTAAAGTGATATGTATTACAGTGGACCAATGAAGCTACTACTAGACAAACCTGTTCTTGTCGGTGGAAGAGGTGAAGCTTACATTTCCTAATCAAGTCGTTTGAAAGAAATAACGAAGCAAAAATCAAATAGGAATACGAATTGTTTACCGACTAAAGTATCTAGTATTTTTCCTCGATTATCAAGAATATTTCAAGAGGTTGAAAAACAAAACAATTGGGTAGACTTTTCAAGAGATAGACAAAAGAAATTTCAGATGTCATGATATGGTTGCGAAAAGTGTACGTGAAGAGAGAGAGGGGGACAGAATCTCGATTAGCTGCGTGAAAACAAAGAGGACACTTGTGCGCAGAATCAGAAAGAGAACGCTGAAATATATGTGACACATAAAGAGAAAGGAAGGAAGGCTTAGAAAATTTGACACTCACTGCACATATGAAAGGCAAAAGGGTCAGAGGCATGTAGCGAGCCAACTATTTTATGTGAATGAATGGTAGAACGAAGAGTAGAAGGGAGGTTAAAGCTATAAAGATTACTAATATCTTCACGGGATAGGAGGTTGTGAAGAGCCTTGATCGTCCACAACCTGAAAGAACATAGCACTTAGAATAATAATAATCAGAAGAAATGTAATGTGTGCGTGTATACAGAATTTTCTTGGGGTTTGGTAAATAATTGTATGCTTAGTTTAGTCCAGAATAGAGCTATAACTCCATTTCACTGTTTTTCCTAAGAAGATATGGAAAATAAAAGTCCATTTTCCAGAAGGATATGCCATTTAAACACATGTATGCCAAAGAGATACATAACAGCATGGCGATTATCTAAGCGTAGCCTAGATGTGGCGTAATGCCGAAAGCATGGGACACAGTGAAGATCAAACTCACTATTCAGTCGTAACTGATGTAGCGAGACAAGATTGGTTACCATTACACCACGTCGAGGTGCCGATGTGATACGCAACGGTATGTCCTGGTAAGGTAACTGTTATCAGTGCAAAAAGTAGAGGCGACGATTCAGGTTTATAATCTGCTCGAATATACTGCCTTTACTTTCGTACATCTGCCCTACATAAAGGCATGAATCCATTTCTCCTTCTCATTAAAGTTATTTGAATGTCGAGATAACCTACGCTCTCTAATCTTGAGTGACAGCCAGTCTCGGAGAGGAGAAACGCCGAATTCAAAATAGTAGAAAAGGAAATACTCTATTATGTTACCTAAAAAATAGTAATGACAATAGACAGATAAAATAGAAAAATGGTCATTGGAGAGTCGTGATAGCCTTGTTGGAACATGACCTTCAAAATTTACCTACTGGTACCCCGATTGCATGAATTTAAGCGTTCTTCTAGGTTGGCATCTCGGTCCTATCCTTTTACTGTTGAAAAAGTCAAATGTAACCGCCTCTTCTACTCCAACAGTTTCTTCTCTCACACTTCCCGACAGTGGAACTCCCTTCCGCTTACTTGCTTCCCAGATAGCTATAATGTTCAAATATTCAAATGTAATGTCAGTCGACATGCCTTGATCCTGATCCACGTCCTTCTCTATATCTCCCCCCACTCTGTACTCTTACTCTCAATCTCTGCAACCCCTTGAGTGCTAATGGCACTCCCGCCTTGCTTGGGACGAAATGCTTAAAAAAAATAATAAAGGCACTGAGACTACAACACGTATGGTTCTCATGGCTTCTAATAATAAATGTTTGGAATTGTTAATATCCACATGTTTTGTTTTTTATTTGCTTGACCATAACCAGTTGGGTATTTTCCTAGGGGGTGAAGCATGGTGCAACTCAGTTCATGAGGGGGCGCAATAGGGGAAGGAGCCGGGTGTCGATAGGGTTGTTTTATTTAGGTTTGAAGGATGAGATAACTCAGGCGATTTGGGTCTCACAGGAAGATATTTGGGCACGCCCTTAATCGAAGCTTAAGCTGAGTTATCGGAGCTGAAGAAATATATATAACTAGGCCCCACTTGCAAAGTTATGCACCACTTTTAGATAAACCTTTCACCATATCGCGTACATTGACATGCCCCTATCATAATGAGTGTCCTGGTGGATATATTGGGTTTCGTATATTTACACCCCAGCGTCACTTTGTTGGCGTGATGCTCTCTTACTCAATATATATATATATATATATATATATATATATATATATATATATATATATATATATATATATATATATATATATAAGCGAATGTCAGTATGTCACTGTGTCACACCATTTCAATTTTACTCATAGAGGCCTTAGCCCAACATACCATATCATTTCGAAAACAGTCAGACTCTGTGAGCAAATTAAAATCGTCAAGGGCCAGATCTAGACCAGCAATCCTGAAATTTTCGATTCCCAAGTTTACATTACTGAGATTATTTTCAGGGATTTGTTTTGTTACGTAATTTTTTGCGACAAATATTTTGTACGATAAAAATGTTTATAACTTAGAAATAAATATGGTAATAATCGATATTAATTTCGAAAGTCAACCATGAAATAAAAATAATTGTTTGTACGGAAAGTAAGGACTTACCTGCATCATACTAAATTAAATGACGGCAGAAGAATTATCGTTGAACTTTTAAAAAGGTAAGCTTAAATATTAATGCAATACTTAAATGCAGAGATCCATTTTGAGTTCCTCTGTAGTTTATTGTTTCATATCGCATCTACTCCTACCCTACCTATTGTGATGAAGGCCCAATG
>OZ038476.1:41592332-41594832 GCA_964036315.1 Acanthosepion esculentum | reverse complement strand
GATTGCGCGTACTTACATTCTACATATCCAGGCAAAAAAAAATAAAATAAAATGCTGAGTGAACATACATAGATACTCATAAGACTTACATATGCAAGCACAGCGTTGAGAGTACTTGGAAAACTGTTGCGAGTCTTTCAAGTTCTTCTCAATATATTTCGTAAGTTTAGCCTTGAACAAGAACTAGCGATCCACGGAATAATATTTTGAGCTTTGGAGCAGTGATAAAAAAAAAAAGTAGTCTCATAAGCCATACAGTGATTTTGTTCAGATTTATGCGTACTCCCCCCCCCCACACACACACGCACGCATGCATGCATATATATATATATATATATATATATATTATAAATTAATAGATTTAAAATATGGTTTTACCGCTACACAGTGATAACCATGTTTCAGAAATGGAAGCTAAAGCCCCTGAATTTAATTTTGTTATTAAACCAAAGACATTAGTTCCATTTCCTCATCAAGCGAGTTTTGGAGTAACTTACTTTTTAAAATTTACGGTTGTTAACGGCACAGGAAAGATTCATAGTTTGAGGGTTTCCAAGGTTACCGATAAATCCATTCATCTAGACAAGGGGTGGTAGAGGGTTCAATTTTTAATTTTCGTTGTATCAGTTAATAGTTACATTTGAAAGCGGGGTTATGTTTAGGGATGGGTAGGGATGTATCTTTTAACAAATTCTGACATCCGCTAAATTCATGTCATCTGGGTTTTTTTCTAACGGCAAAAATTCTTATGGTATTTTTTCTATTTGTATATTTAAAGATTTTGAGGGACTGTTTAGGTTAGAATATGTTTTATCCACCTTTCTAAAAAATTATTTTTAATATTTAATATACTATACTTCTATTTAAAAACCAAGTAAATGTATTAGGATTACTTACAGTATTTAAAATTATTTATTCTTATCGAGTATAAGTAAATATTATTTTATTTTATTTTATTTTATGTAAACTTTATGACAATGACGGCAAAGGTGGTTAAATTATTTCACTAATTCAATAAACTTTTATTTATAAATTTAGTATTATAAATGTATATATGTATGTATAAAGGACATTTAATGTTTAATATTATATTCTAACTTATTAATTTCATTTGACTTTCGGTGTTCACTTGGATTCTTTTCAGTGTTTGAATTGCTTTGAGAGAGGTGTTATGGTTAGAGTACGTTTTATTTAATTACAATATATATATATATATATATAGAGAGAGAGAGAGAGAGAGAAAGAGAGAGAGTGTGTGTGTGTGTGAGAGAGAGAGTTTTCATCGACATAGCATCAACACTTCATAGTGATTTTGAGTTTCACACCTCAGTGTGATCTTTGGGTCATGCGCCATTTTTTAGCGGACTATTTATATAGGTTACTGGAGGATTAAGGGGGAAGCCGGATTTTTTATTGTTTTTTGTTTTTAGAGCTTATTGTGCAGGATTTTGTGATCACTTTGCTTGTTTTCTTGAGGAAATGTCTATGTAAATACGCTTGAATTATTTATGACAATGACCTCTAAATCGCTCATATATATATATATATATATATATATATATATATATTATTACTATTAATATTTATTTTAGGATATTAAAACATTTTAAAAATAGCTACGTTTACAATTATGTTCCAACACCATAAATGTCTCCCTTCAGGTGATGTTAAACTACTGGCAAGTGAAAGATTAATTTAATTTCGAAAAGCAGAAAACTTAAAAAATAGACCTATGGGCTTTTCCTACACTAAATTCAAATTCACCGGATGAAAATTTAATATAGGTCATGACACGAAGTTGTCTGAATATAAAACCTAGACAATTTCCTTATGGGCAGATACAGATTGTTAATTATTTCATATCGAAGTCTGACGCTCAAATTTCCCAAAAAAACAAAAGCGAAAGAGATGGGGATGTAATTAAACATAATTCTAGCCAGTTATATGCTCGTTCAGCTTCTTACATAAAATTTTGTAGCTGATTAATAAAAGAACCCTTTAAGAAACTTGCAAACAACTTAACCGTTCGAAAAAAAAAAACGGATCAAAAATAGAGAACTACTTTGGCAAATTAATAAGCAACCATTAAATAAAGATATAAGATATTAATAATACCAACTACCAATGTAAAATATTAATAATACCAACTAAACTCGTGTACATCGATATAAGATGCTAATAATACTAACCAAACATCAATGCAAAGCTATATTAAATCAAAATAAATCATCCAAATAGCATCAACACTTCAGTGTGATCTTTGGGTCATGCGCCATTTAGATTCCGTGCAATTACATTGGTTAATATTATTAACAGTAATAAGCCATATAAAATGCACAACAGTTCATCTACTGATTATTAGTATAAGAAAAAGTATTATCAAATTCAAGGTTAAAACCTATTGTAAGGTAAAAGTCAGGCTATGCCTACAATTTAGTCAATTCACTTCTTTGGTTTAATAAAGATTTTTTATCAGAAAATCTGATAATTTCTAATTTTT
>OZ038476.1:41544832-41582332 GCA_964036315.1 Acanthosepion esculentum | reverse complement strand
GTGTGTGTTTGTTTCCCCGAGCATTAATCTTTCTCAGTCGGTATTCGTCGGTGTAAGAGGCCCACTTAGAAAACGCAGATGTTAAAGCTTGCCGGCACGAATCACTTGATGTATCTATATATTTATCTTCTTCATTTGGAGAGTTCCCTGGAAATAGACCGAAAGATTTTCCTATCATGAGACGGACAACTTTCTCAGCTCAACCGGTTTTTTTAGTTTTTTTTTTTCCTCCGTTTTTATTTTGTTTTGTTAACTTCCCTTTCATACTTATTATTTATTCCATTTATTGACATTTTTTGTTTATCCTCTTGTGCTTGATTCAAAAATCATCTTTCCTTTCTACGTTTTTTTTTCTTTTCTTTTTTTATTGACTAAAGCTTCTAGGAATAATCGATCTTGTGTGGTTTACCGCTTTCGTACGTCAGTTATAATCAGCGGCCGCTTGATCCGCAAATGTAAGAGGCAAATATGTTTGGTCACTAATTTAAGGTTGATCCTCTCTAGAATCACACGGACATCAAAATCTAATGAAATTATATTTGAACATGTTTAGGTAAATATTTGAGAATTTTAAAATGCCTTTATTTGGAATTTGGTCGGTGAAAATCAATATGAACACCAATAAACACTTACGATTGCCAAGTGAAGGATGAATTTACTGGCAAGAGCTTGAGAGATAATCTCAGTGATCATCTTATGACTCGAACATTTCATTTCTTTTCCTTTCTTCTTTCTCTCTCGTTCTTCTTTTTCTTTCTGTTATTTTGTTCTTTTTCTCCCTCCTTTCTTTATTTTCTTTCCTCTCTTTCTTATTTCTATTATTGCTTGGTATTTTTCTTCATTAAAAAGAAGAAAAATCATCTTACTGTAGTTTTCCCTTCCTCTTCATTTTCATCGTTTTTTTCTTTATTCTTTCTTTCATTATCTTTCTTTACTTTTTTCTTTTTCTTTTTTTCTTTTTCTTTTTTTCTTTTTCTTTTTCTTTTTTCTTTTTCTTTCTCTTTCTTTCTCTTTCTTTATTTCGTATAGTCTTTTTCTTTATTCTTCTTCCTGCGTACTTCACTTTTTCTTTCTTTTTTCTCATTCTTTCTTTTTTATTTTTTCCTTTCTTTTCCTTTCTTTTTTGTTTTCTGACTTTGTATCGGACACAATAAACAACGATTCAACTGGCCAAAAGGAAATCATTATCTGTTCGTAATGAGTTTGATCCTCACCACGAGTTATATAAATGTAAAGCTATTCTAAACTGAGTTAGGCTGTTGTTTTATCGCTTCAGATAAAAATTGTACCAGCTTCAGTATCGACATTAAAATATTTCGAAAAGTAAAATAATTTTAGTAGTAATTTAATTCATATTTCTTCTAAATATGATATCATTTCAGAACTTGTGTCCATAGCCCTCTACAACCTCCTGTATTTTGTTGCTCTATGTAAATATTTCCCCAATAGTATCACTGTTTGTTCTTGTATTGCCATTCATTCACTAAAACTTGTTAATTAGATTGTCTACTGTTTTCCACTTCCTCTTCTTTAATAGGTCGTCCTGGGTAACACGTTAAACTAGATTCGCGTCCTGGGTAAGACGATAAACTACATCCAACAACAAGGCCTCTGATCAGGAGGTTTTGAGGAGCGTGGAACCACCTCTTAATTGCTGGTGTTCTCAGGTCCACCATGACCTGGGGTGGCAGCACCTGTTAGGGTCCCATCTATAGGCAAAGAGTTAACTATAACCAGAAATACTTTTTTGAAAAAAAATATTACCAGCAATACAATCTGGAAGGAGAAATATTACCAAAAACAGATTTTTAACAAAACAAAATATTACCAGCAATAAAAACATTTTGTTGGCATTAAATAATCCATTTAGATTGATATGCCTTAAAACAAAATAAACCAAACGAAACCTTCCTTAATAGGTCCTGTCATTATTAGAATCTCCAAACTACTTTCCCTGATGTGTCTCAGTTTTTATTATTTGTTAGATATTCAAAAGATACTATTAAAAATATGAACATTGCTTGAATCCCTTTGATCCATAGCTGTGATTTGAATGCTAAATTGGTTACCACGTTATTGGGGAGAAAATGTCATTAAGCGTTTTAAATGACATTTATCTTGCCCCAAGCAAGGCGATAATATCTCTAGGACGCAAGAGGGATACTTGAAGTGAAAGAGAATGGGAAGACTTTAGCATTAACTGGTAGACTAATTCTAAACAGGAAACAAAGACGAAGACTCTAACGGAAGTGCTCAAAATACGAAGAAGAAATATTAACCGGGTGATAAGCGAAACCATCTACTCCTGTTGAATGGGAAAAAAATTATAAACATTTTTTTAATGACAAAAAAGTAAGATTTTAAATTAAAAAAATTAATTTAAAAGTAAGATTTTAAACTAAAAAAAATGTAATTACTAAATAAAATTTCGGAGTTTAGCCGGAGACGTTCGATGTGTAAAATAAAACAAAGAGCTCCAGCGATTCAGTTGCATGACTTCTAGTGAGGGCATTTAATTATGTAACTGTCGTTCCTTAATGAAGTTTAACTACTTATTTATATTTTAAGTTTAAGTTACGTTGTATCCTTAAAATTAAAAAGGGTGTAAAAACTAAACTAACATTGGGGCAATTTATTTTATTTTTAAACACTGGGTAGAGGAGAAAAAATTAAGATTATAAATATATATATCAATTATAAATTAACTGATTTAAAATATGGTTTCTTCGCTACACACGAGTTACAATGTTTCAAAAACTGAAGCTAAAAACTTCAAATTTAATTATATAATTAAATTAAAAGCATTAGTTCTGTTTCATATTCAAACAAATTTTGGAATAACCTATTTTTACATTTACTGAGTTTTAAACGCACATACAATTTATAACTTTTGTTTCCAAGAATACAGGGAAATCCAATCATTTTGACAGGGGCGGTAGCGTCTTCATTTTTTTAACTATTATTGTATCAATTATGTGTTACATTAGAAATAGAGGTTAAGTTTAGGTAGGGTAGGGGGTGCATTTTTTCAACGAATTTTGAGACCCGTTCAATGCATGTCTGTTTTTTTTTTGTTTTTATTAACAACAAAAAGTTTTTCGGAATTTTTGTCCGTTAAATTCGTACTTGTATACTTAATGGTTCTTTCTAAAGGGGTGTTTGGGTTAGAATACGTTATATTTAACTACAATTTTAAAATATTATTTATGCTCTTAATTATTAATAGACTATATTTCTTTTTAAAACAAATAAATGTAATAGAATTAATTAAATTATTTAAAAATTATTATTACATATCAAATATAAGTATGTATATTATCAGCTCCCATTATTTTACTTTATTTATTTTTATTTTATTCTTAAATATTATTTCAGAAAAATTTTCAACAATGTCGGCAAAGAATAGCTATTTCATTTCTTTTATTCAGTAATTTTTTTCTTTTTATAAACTTAGTAATATATAGTTTCTCATGTTTGCACAAAGGACAAGAAGAAACCATATTTTAAATCAATTAATTCATAATAATTATGCTCTGTAAATTTACATTGAGCACTGTTTTGTAAAAATAAAAAATAAAAATATCAATAAGAACACCGGATTATATATCTTACTGTTCTTTCTCTTTATTATAATATATATATATATATTTGTAAATAAATGACAATAAGAAAACAGTAATTGCTGACGTGTTTCGTCCTAATGCGGACTTTTTCAAAGCAAGTAACGAAATGATTTTAATCAAACAAAGAAAATTAATAAAAACAAAAAACAGAGTGTTTTTAGCAACGGGAATGTAGGAAACGCTATTTTCGTATTTTTAACTGAAAATGACGTCAGTTAATGTCACGTGTGGAGAATATTTCATTAATCTTTGTTGATGGATTCAACCATTTTCTTTTGATTTTAATATGTTTTTGTGTACATTTGTTTGTGAGAGCAGTAATTTTGTTAGAAAAGGTGAAATAGGGAAAAAACCTGGGCGTAGATTAATATTTGGGTATTGGTCGATTGCGGCACTCTCTAGGATTTTCCTTCTGAGTGAGTTATTTTCTTTTTTTATAAGTATAGAGTTTTTAAAATCAAAATTATGGTTGAATTTATTCCTATGTATTACTAAGGCATTATTTTTCTTATTGTCATTTATTTACAAATATTGTCTTCTCTAAAAGTTAAATTTGAGAAATTTTCACATATATATATATATATATATAGAGAGAGAGAGAGAGAGAGTGGCAATAAAGTCATTATACACTTACAATAAAAATTAAGATGAAGCAATTAATCAACATTCCAGGAATGTATTATTACATTGGTTATAGTTATTTCTGGTTAATAAAAATAAAATGCTATAGTAAACAATAGTAAATTAATTACCGATACTTTTCGAACAGCAAGCCACCTGCTTCAATGCATTCCCTACAACGTGAGAGAACGCGTCGACAAATGTCACGACACAAATGGTTCTGACAGCTTAAATCTGCAAATGCATCTCGAATATATTGCTATTTCTCTGCTAAAACGAAATCATTGATAAGATAATAGATTACGTAAACTTCTCTCATTGGTCAACTTTGCGATACGCTACAATTATAAACCAAATAAGTGTATAGTGACTTTATTGCAACTCTGTTTATATTTATATATATATATATATATATATATATATATATATATATATATATATATATATATATGTGTGTGTGTGTGTGCGCGTGTGTGTGGTAGAAATTATTAGGAGGATTTGAGATAATCATAATTAAGTAAATCATCGAATCTAGAAACCTCAACGGAATGCAGAAAGCACTGGATGGCCGTTTCGTCCTATATTTGGGACTCATCAGCAGTGCGCATCCACTACCGAGAATTGAAACCTGGACAGTTACGATATCAGGCAAACATCATACCAACTGTACCAACGGGCCTCGAATTAGTCTCGACATAGCGCCGCTCGATCTCATGTTCTGTGGTGGAACTCAACCGAGTTTCTAGACTCTGCATTCTGTTGAGGTTTCTTCTAGACTCGATAGATTTTCTCATATATATATATATATATATATATATATATATATATATATATATATATATATATATATATATATATATATATATATATATATATATAATCTCCAAATATATATATATAGCTATAATCTCCAAATATTCAAATGCAATGTCAATCGACATCTCCAGAAACTTTGATCTAGTTCCCGTCCTTCTCTTCATACTTTCCTCTTTCACGCTTCTTTATTCTTGCTCTGTAACCTTTTGTGTGCTAGTGGCACTCTCGCCTTCCTTGGGGTGAAAAGCTTAAAAAAAAACTCTTCAAAATGAACACCAATCAGTGATTAACCGGTGCAAGAAACTGCTTGTAAATTTCAGCGTACTTAAAATGAAAGAGTTTTCATCTAATCATCGGAGAACCTTTTCTGTCTATCATTAGGATGGCTGATGCTGAACTCCAGGAGTTTTTGGCCTCATCTTTTCCACTGACATGAAGTGGACCGAATTTATCGAGTCAATAGCTACGTCTGCTGCTGTTTGGTTCACTGTGTCGTGCCAAAAGAACGTTTTTTCGCCTGAATCTGTCTTGCACATTTATAAATCTATCATTCATCGATGCATTGAATACTGTTTTTATAGCTGGTCTGGTGATCCTGCTGTGCATCTCGAGATTCTTGACGAAATCCAGAGAAGTGTCTGCATTACAATCGATCCTGACCAAATATCTCAATTCCAGTCACTTTCTCACCAACGTGATGTGTCTTCCCTCTGTCTGCTCTACAGATATTTTCATGGCATCTTTTCGGGTGATCTTTTTTTTTCTTTGTACCCAGACTACATGCTTGATACAAAATTGGCGACTAAGCTTCACCGTTTTACTGTTGTACTAGCTAGATTCAAACGTCACTTCTGCTCTTAACAGTTTTTTTTATCGTACTCCGCACCTCTGGTACTCCCTTCTGATTTCTTGCTTCCCTAGTAACTACAATCTTTACAAATTAAAATGCAACGTCAATAGCAATATTCTGTCTTCTTGTACACTGTTCTTTTTTCCTTTCCTCAGTTCTCCCTATTTTCAATCTTCTCATTTTCATTCTCCTTCACTTTCACTTCCCTGTAACCCGTTGCGTCTAATTCTAGAAGCCAGCATAAAAAAGCCATTTGTATATAAATCTCACAAATGACCAAATTGGAAAAGATAACACATTTTAAAATTAATTTTTTAAACTGTTATGCAAAAAAAAAAAAAAATTAAACTGATATACAATAAAAAGAACACAAATAAACTCCATTATGCAACAATCGATAAGTTGAACCAGATACGAAACAGATGCTGGTAAATATAAATAATAATAATAATAATAAAAAAAGGAACTCTATTTGATATCCTGTTTGGACGTAATAATTATAAACACATTTACAATCAATTTTATATACATTTAATTAATTACCAGAAGGACACACACTGGGATGAAACTACCCAACCTTCTCTTTCAACCACGACAGAGTTCAAAAGCATTTCTGCGGCTTTCCACCCTATAGTCCTTTGCCCGACAGGCACAACGTCGTAAGCCTCTCACTACTCTAACGCTATTTCAATGGAAAATGTTCTGACGCGCTACATACTCTAGTTCAACCAGTTCAGGCCTTTACAGCGCTATGCTATATAGCCAGGGGCGCACCTTCCTCATTCCCTTCATAGGTTCTTCGCAAAAGACGTTACACTGTACAACAGAATCTCGCGAGAAAGCGTCCCCGAACACTGCAATCTTAATTTCTTCGTCTCAGGTCAACCTTTACCTATCATACGTATCCCCAAAATATGCATTTACTTTTCCGCCCCACCTCTTACAGCTAAGATCCGCTATGGCATATACACTGGGGCAAGGCATCCTTATTTCGTTCGTAGAAGAAGGAAGCTCCATTCTGAGAGCTTTTTCTCAAGAACTGCTACTTTAAAGAACAGACTCCCGAGGAGATGCTTCCCCGAATATTACAAACTGAAACTCTTCAAATCTCAGGCCAGCTTTTACCTATATTACTGTTATGGGATCTTACCTGTAACGACATAGTGAACTCTTCCTGACACTATAAAGACTGTGCCTCTCAAGAGAGACGGATAGAGAACGGAAGTGGAACGAGTCGAGAAGGAACGAGTCGAGACAATAGTAGTTCACTCTAAACCAGACTGACAGTCATACTAACACCTTCAACTTCTTGTATTATTATTATTAAGTTTAATATATCTTTGTTATTCCTACGCTTGTGTTCGTGTTGTTCTTCCTTGGTCCTACCCTTGGACCATAACAGTGGTGCGAGGATATTGGACCATAACAATTACGTATCCTCATAATGTGCACTTACTTCTCTCTTCCTTCTCCTACAATCATACAACTTCATTTAGCAACCAGTGAGCGTCTGTTTAATTTTTTATTGGGCGAACTTCTAATAGGAAGACGGAAGAAACAATATGAACAGATTTTTTTATTCTATATGTATTCTTAAGATAACGGTGGAGTAATGGATAGCGGCTCGGAAGTTCGAATTCCAGTCGAATCCATTACATTCACTTACATGCTAATACCCTCGGGAAAAGTACAAATCCTCTTCTTCTCCCCCCCCCAAGTAAATATCAGGACAGACTGCGTTCTATAACCTTGTATGATAACTGGCCTACCACAGAAAGAAATGGCAACCTACTGCGGGAAAAAATCTGCCTCATCAGTCATGTATCGAAAGATACATGATCACCCAAGCGTGTATCACGCATGATACATAACTGACTGACTGTTACTGAGCGTTTTATTTTTCTAACTAGCATTCTCATCTGTGTTCTTTTGAACGGAATACTTTATTCTACCAGAAGGAAGACATTTTTTTATTTTTATCCCTTGATTGTTGTGACGTCCGGTGCCCGTCTTAGTGATTTGAACTCACAGCTCCTTCCTTCTTCCAATGTGTTCACCATCTGTTGTTCTATTTCTCAGCGACCTATTTAAAATCTCTCGCTATAGAGACCATTCTAAACTCCAGAAAATTCTACAAAAAAGAAACCGGAAGTCTTTATTCATCGATGTCGTTGTATTCGACTATTAATTTTGAAAAATGCGATGAAACAATTAATTAGTACCCATGCATAATATAAATGTACTGTTATAGACTCTATTGTTTGAAACAGGGAAATGCCTCCTTGTTATGTCATTGTCGATACTACTCCGGCCGACTATATACACTGATAATGAAATGAGGGAACCCCACCAATCCTAAGTGAATTTTTATTATTACCTGTTGCTTGCTACTAGATTGGCATCTAGGTCCCGCCCTTTCACTATTGATATGGCTAAATGAAACCGCCACATCAACTCCAACAGTTTCTTTTCTCGCACTGCCACCCTGTTGAACTCCATTCCGTTCACTTGCTTTCCTGATAAGTACAATATTCAAAAATTAACATTAATCGACATCTTCTGTCTCCTGAAATGTTTCCCCTATTGGGGGTGGGGGGATTTGGTTTTGAATTTTCAAAAAAAAAAAATTATTTCGCAAATAACACCATCACTTGATAAGACACCAAAATAGCTATTTTTGTAGTGATGTTATAACATGCATATGTTATATTTTTTGAATAAATATTATATATATATATATATATATATATATATATATATATATATATATATATATATATATATATATATATATATATTAAGTGTCAGAATTATTTCCCTCCAAACAAAATTAGGAATAAAGTTGCAATCACTAAAGTTTTCGTAGAAATTCAATGTGCATTTTGTCACAAATAATGAAAAATGGATTTGAATTAATGTACAATTATGCCCGCAGCAAATGTTTATTTTAATGTCGAACAATAATACAAAAACTAATAAACAAATATTTAACAGAATATAAATTTATTGTCCTTTTCTTGACTCAATAATCAATTGTGTAACCTTTATACTCGATTTTCGTCTCTATTTGTATTCTATATTTCCTTACAAGACCACTACACACACTGACAGTTATCTTGTTTCATTCTTTCCTGGCAATAGCTTCTAGTTCCTCCAAATTAAGGTTTTTGTCGCTTATTTTTTTTCTTAAGATAGGCCTATAAATTGTCAATTGTGTGCAGATCCACACTTTGTACGCCAATACCTTAATTTTGTTGTCACGTAAGTATTATGTAAAAATTTCTGCCATGTATTTCGGGTTATTTTCATGTTGGAAACATCCAGTGAGGCCCCAAAGAGGTTTTCGCGTATTTTGGCCTACATTATTTCCAAGAATACACAAATAATAATCTTTAGCATGATAACCTCTACTCACACTGGTTCTCCTAGTCCAGAAACCACTAAAGATCCCCAAAGCATAAGGCTCTCCTCACTGTACTTAATTGTAGGGAGGGTATTTTTTTGTTTCGTCAGCTTCATTCGATTGTATCCATGCATCCGGGAAGTGTATATAACTTAATATTTCTAGTTTGGTCTCATCTGATCATAAAATATTCACTCCCAAGTTTTAGATGTCATCTGACATAATCTAATCTGCTTTGTAGATATTTAGCGTTAAGTAAGAGAGATTTACTTGCATGGCAAGCTTGAAGACCTGTTCGATAAAGGCATTTAATGACGGTCTTCGTCGATATATTCAACCCTGTGTTTTAGCATTCGAGTGAATGCCATTTGTCGTTAAACGAGGATTCTTCGAGGCATCTCCTGTCCCGTTCCATTTTCTCTTACATTAATCGTTTTCTGTCGCTCCTTAACTAATAATCAACACAATGATTTTCGCTATACTTCCTGATAACGCTTCTAATTGTCGATCTAGGAATAGTAAAAACACTTGGAAAGTTCACTATATCCCTGTGCTGTATAGCCATCCCTTTATTTCTTCGTATCAACGATCTTCATTCGGAACTTCCTATCAAATCCACAGACTCCGTCGTGATTGCAAAACGGATGAGTTGTCACGATACGTGGCACTCATATAATCATTTTCTATGCGGAATTTAAATGCAACACACGGCCGAAGCATGGGGTACCCAACGAGGATCAAACATATTATTCAGTCATAATTGTTGTAGAAAGACAAGCTTGCTAACCATTACACCACGTCGCTCAGTACTCTGCGGCAATTTGCTAAGCGTGGCTGAGATGTGGCACAGGTATGGAGCTCCCAGTGAGGATCGAACTCACTACGTCATCGTAATTGATCGAGCGAGATAATCTTGCCAAACATTACACCTCGTCGAAGTGTCCCCCTGGTACTCATATGTCTACTTTAGAGCCTCCTACATGGTACCCAGTGAAAAAGCGATAAATTCAGTTGTCTGCAAATAACTTTTAAATGACGTGTCACAAGATCGAGCGGCAATTAATCAATCATAAATGAAACAATTAAGTTAAGTAATTACGCGAGAATCGAATGATTATTCAAGGTCATATATAGTCAAGAAATGTTTTCAAGGTCATTTATTCCTGAAAGATAAAACAATAATAATAAATTTTCAGCTTTTTTTCTTAGCATGGTATAGAATTAGATCATAACTATTTCATGTTCTAAGGGCGCCTGTATTTAATGTCAATTTTTAAGATAAAACAAAACATTACAATTACCACAGAGCAACATTATTTCATAATATTGATGAACGGGGCGATTAATTTTCGCTTGCACAAATTTTAATATGAGCATGTAGAAAGCATTTCGTCAATCTTAATTATGGTGTGACTGCTTTGAAAATGCCAAATGGAAATATAGGTCTTTACTCAAACTCAGATATTTGTGTCTGGTAGTGATACAGCGAGGCAGTTCTGAGGGAATTGGAAACTCTATTGGGATTTAGCATTGGCGGCCACAATCTTAAGATACGCAGATGACACAGTACTGATAGTAGACACGGAAAAGAAATTACAAATTCTCCTACAGAAGGTAGCAATTGGAGAGTGTGAAGAAGGGACTAAGCATAAACTACAAGAAAACAGAATGCATGGTCATCATGATGATCCTGAAATGCGATTTGCAGGTCGGGAACACGAGAATCAAGCAGACGCGGAAGTTTAAATATCTGGGAAACGTTCTCACAGAGGACGCTGAGTGCGACACTGAGATCCGTAGACATATTGAGATGGCCAAGGACGCATTACTAAAGCTGGACAGAGTATTGCGAGACAGGATTT
Source organism: Acanthosepion esculentum (assembly GCA_964036315.1). Taxonomy (NCBI): domain Eukaryota; kingdom Metazoa; phylum Mollusca; class Cephalopoda; order Sepiida; family Sepiidae; genus Acanthosepion; species Acanthosepion esculentum. Next base: position 41,571,157 of record OZ038476.1, on the reverse strand, counting down.
CTTTGGTAACGAAGAAAAGAATACTGAGCTGTTAGGTGACATCTGTCTTTCTTTACGGCAGCGAATGTTGGACAATTTCCTCAAAAATGAAGAGACTGGAAGCGATGGAGATGTGGTTCTACAGAAGGATGCTATGGATTCATGGACCGAGCGTGTGAGCAACGCTAAGGTCTTAGAGAGGTTGCAAACAAGGACGAGGCTTATACTTAACACCAGGAAGAGGCTCCTGAAGTTTCTGGGACACGTAATGAGGGTAGAAGACCTGGAGAATCTGGTACTCACGGGTCGAATAGAGGGAAAGAGAGACAAGGAAAAATAACGCGTGGCGTACCTGGCCGGCTTAAACAAGTGGATCTGAGGGAGGAAGCAGAGGGAAGGAACTTGTTGCGAGCAGCAAGGGATAAATGGAGGATGAGGGACATGATCGCCTACGCCCTGGAAGGACACGGCACATAGAAAGAAAGAATTCATACAATATATGTAAGTACCTCAGGTACCATTTACTTGTATTGCTTTAGGAATTAAAAATATATATTTTTTAACATATATATATATATATATATATATATATATATATATATATATATATATATATATATATAGGTATGTATGTATATTAATTGAAGTTTTGATCCTGTGTCAAAATGACATTGGATTTTGGAGCGTAAGAAACGCGTGACTGGATGCCGATAAAACGTTAGGGGATCCTATTTATTTCTTCCCGGTCTTGTCACACTACATAAGATTACAACCTTCTTTTCCGAACAGGAACATTTAAAGATCACTTTAATCCGCCATTGCTCTTACATCTGAAGGCGAAGTCATTACACTACCGCTTGGTCTTCTTTTTTACACTATAATTAAGTCTTTCTTTCTTTATTTATTTTTCTTTCTTTCTTTCTTTCTTTCTTTACACTTACACACGGCGGCACTCCCTTTCAGCAATACTTTGTAATACATTACGTAAAATGTTCAATCGGAGGAACTGCCGTGACATTTGATAGAAAGTGACAATACTACGCTGCTATCTTCCGACGTTTTTTCAAGGAAATTTTCCATTTGGTTTCTCTAATTGACTCATTCCTCTGTCCTCGGGTTATAGATAAGCGTTTAGAGCATGAGACAGAGATATGTGAGGTCTGTGATTCGGTTTCTTATACTGGTTTCATGAAATGCGCTAACGGCATTTTCTCCTGCTTTCGACTCGTCTTGTTTCCTTACACGAACCACAGAATTCTTCTTCTAATTATTATTATTATTATTATTATTATTATTATTATTATTATTATATGTGTCGTATCCACTCATTATGTGGGCAATCATGGATCCACAACTTACTGTCCTTTCTCACTCTTAGCAAGAATTATCTTTTAGCTATCTCTCCAAATCCCTGTTCTGTCGGCCATTCACACAAGCTCATCAGTAAGGCTAATTGCCGTTTTCCTCATTCTCTCTTGTCTTCAATATATCCGGTTAGTATTACACTAGTCAACGAAAACAAAACTAAAATATTGTCGAGACACCAAACATCTATTTTAGCTAATTTGGGGGCGCTGAATCTGAAAATGACATTACCTTTTCTTGGTTAGCTACCGTTTTTGCTGTACAAAAATGTCTCATTTTGCGAAAAAAAACATTTTTTTTCATTTATTTTCTGTATATTTGCTATTAACCCTTGGCAATGTTTCTCAAAAACATCGTAGAAGCCTTTCAATTCGTATTTAAACCAACAAATACTGGTCTGCTTATTGAGAAATACTGTTTTTGCAATAACAGACCCTAAGTATTTAAAAATAACACGATTGAATATACCAAGACCAACAGATATTTTCATCAAATCATTTAATAAACTAACAGCAGAAGTAAAACCTTCGTGAACATAAGAACTATGGTAAAAAATTTCATTTTCTTGATTGTCTGTCATGTTCAATGTTATTTAAGTCCCTTTTGATGCTACAGCGTTATCATGTACAATGGAATAATTGCATTCAATTGTCTTTAGTTGGCGTTTCTTTCCAACTGTGAAAACAAAATGCTCTCAATGTGCTTGGTTTCCTTCTGTAGTGAAGGAATAAAAGTAATTGGATAAATTTATGAATATCAAACAGAAAATTTTAGGGTTTCATTTTTTTATGTCACCTTAATTATCAGGTTTACTAAATTGGATTACTGATAAGGTTAATCAGTAAATTTTAATTTGGGAGATAAATTGCAAAAATTCGGTAACTTTTCTTTTTTTTAATTTTTGACTCAAAAACATTTTTTTCTTATAAAAATATTTTATTAGGTGGCTGACATAGATTGCTCGGCCTACCTGAAAACTGCTGGATTCCTACGACCTTTATTAACGAATTTTTACAATCAGCCAAGATCGTAAATTGATCTTTTTTTTTTACAAAAAATGAGCAATTTCAGTACTAAAAAAACGGTAGTTAACCACGAAAAACGAAGATCATTTTTTGAATCAGCACCATCAAATTAGCTAAAAATGTGTTTTGTTTCTTGTCACCAAAATCGTCTTCATCAATGTTATTTACCCTGTTTCCCCACTGAGACGTGATTTGACACGGGGTCGAGTTTAATGTTGGGAACCTGAATGTGTCCTGGGACTGTCAAATACTCTAAACCCTCTTTCTTCATTATACGCCCTAGAGATTTCAATTGGCTCTTTCTGGTTCTAACTATTGTGTCCTCTTTCCCATAATCTTCCCAGATTCTTCCTCATTAGTCATGTCTTATGCCAATGGTGTTCTCAGAATCTGTCTAAAACCACATCTCTGTCGCCTCAAGTCTTGTCTTCATCTGTGAGGAGACCGTCCAGACTTCACTGCCATATAAGAGGACCGATATTGTATAACAGTACTGTAGTCTTTTCTTTGTTTCTAAAGAAATTTTCCTGTTTCTTAATGATCCGCTTAGCTTCAGAAAGTCTCTTTTGCTATTCCAATATGCCTTTGGATTTCGATGTCGCATTTTCTCTCTCCTGTTTGAATATTTTAAACATATTCTAGATATTTAACAGTTGTACTTGCATTATTTTAGTGTCTCTATTTCGTAGTAGGCATTTTGGGCTATTTATTGCCTTAGGTGACAATGCATTCTATCATTCTTCTCGCTTTCTTTCTCGACCTTCTGTGAGACTTCCTACAGTTTCCTTTCTTTGTCTGCTATCAATTCTGTATAAGGAAGCTGAATTCCCTTAAGTGTGGTAGATGGGATCAGCTGTTTCAATATTCACTTTAAAAAATGTACTTCAACGTCTAAACTTCCAGACGCATCAAAAGCCTAATGTATTATCAAGTTTTTCAAATATATATATATATATATATTATATTATATTGAATCAATTGCTAAGTCTGCTGCTAGGAAAGTTGTTTCAATGTGTTGTGTTTCAATTTATTTGATCAGAATCTCCCTTAAATATCCACAAGTCTACCATTCGTCCTTGCTTTGAATATTCTTTCTTCGCCTTGTCTGGTGCTCCTGCTGTACATTTAGACATTCTTGATAAAATAAAAAGAATCCACAATATTATTGGACATGACCTGGCATCTGTGCTTCAGTCACTTTCCCGCCGTCGTAACGGGGCTTCCCTGTGCCTTTTCTATAAATACTTTCATAGTAATTGTTCTGATGAGCAACTCTGTGGTACCTAGATTTTATGAATTTGCGCATAGTACTAGATTGGCGGTTAGGTCTCATCATTGTACAGTTGAAATGGCTAGATGCAGCTATAGGTTCTATGGTAACAGTTTCTTCTATCGCACTTCTCACTTGTGGAACTCCCTTCCGACTTCTTGCTTTCCAGTCAACTTTGATCTTCAAAAATGTAAATACAACGTCAATCGTTATCTTGCATTCTTAATACATATTCCTTTATTGTTCTTTTTCCTTAATAATGTTTTCCTTTTTCTTATATTTTCACACTCAGTAACCTTTTGTGTCTTAGTGGCTTGGGGGGATGATAAAAAGGTGTAACCCCCATTTATGTACGGTACTTTTATGCGTCGTATCCCTCCAAGAGGTCGGTGATCATGGCTGTCAACAACTTTTTTTAAAAAAACAATTCACCCAAGCAAGGCGGGAAGGCCACAAGCACGCAAGGGGTTAGAGAGGATTGAGAACAAGAGTAAAGAGGCGTGTTTGGGGAAAGGATAAAGAGAAGGACGGGGAACAAGATCAAGTTATCAGATGTCGATTGACATTACACTTGACTATTTGAAGATTCTAATTATAGGGAAGCAAGCGAGGGAACGCGAGTTCCACAGATGGGAAGTGCGAGAGAAGAAGCTGTTTGAGTAGAAGATACGCTTATATTTAACTGTTTCACCAGTGAAAGGTTCGAGCCGAGATGCCAGCTTAGTATCTCGCTTAAATTCATGCAATCTGGGAACCAGAAAAAGTATCTCGTCAGAACAGTTGCCGTGAAAATACGTGTAGAAGAGACAGAGGGGAGCCACAGCACGTCTGCGAGAAAGCGACTGTAGACTAGATGCCAGATCAGGACCTATCACATTGCATATTCGTCATTACATTTTGTCGATGACCTCGTGACGCACAGTGGGTGCACCAGACCATATATGACAGCGATATTCCATGCAAGGACGGATGGTTGATTTATAGATTTGAAGGATTTCGCCTCACTAGTCCCCGTTTTTCCATCCATATGCACAAGTTCTTTGGAAGGGTATCAATAGGTTGCTAATGGAATATAACTTATGTATCCACGTGTACATGCGTGTGTATATGCGAAGACTGATCCAAAGGTTTTGAATCCAAACTTCCTAATAACATTACACCAGGAATTGAATAATTTTTAAATACATTTATTTTTACAATTGCATTTAGTTGTCAAAAAAAATTGTCGTCCTAAGTCAAGCGCTTCTCCCGTAAACTACAGCTAAGAACTACTCTGAATTTTTTCTCTTTTATGTGCCAGGCTTCTTGAGAGCGTGGGTGATCATGGCTCTCCACAACTTCCCATCATTTGTTTCTCTAAGCAATATTTGTCGCTGAACTATCACTCTTAGTCCATGTTCTGCCATCCATTAACACGAACTTGTTAGATATTCGCTGTTTCCCTCTGACTAACTTGCCACCACTAAGCGCTGGGAGTGTCAAATTCTCCAAGCTTTATTTTCTAGTTATATATCCCTAAAATTTCAACTGTCTGTTTTGAAGTCTAAGTGTCCTTTTTAATTTTTAACAAACTGTATCTAATAATTTAATATCTGTTGCGAACATTACAGTGGCTTAATATGATCCACGCCTCGGTGTAGGGTTAGCGCAATAATATTACAAAAAAAATACTAAAATAGTTCACGAAGCACTATACAATTGTAGCCTTGTGTGAGAATAAGGTAAATTCCAGAAATTCCTTTATCAACGATTCAATTATTGTTTTGAAATGATCATTTATTAATTGTGATATACAGTGTAACCCGGATATAAGAGAAACCCTGATATAAGATAGATTTTCTCTGGTCCCAAATTAGAGCCTGTGTTAATAAAACAAAATAGACCAAACCCGGATATAAGAGAAACCCAGATATAAGAGACTTCTTCTCCGGTCCCGACAACTCTCTTATATCCGTGTTACACTGTATAGATTTTTTAAATTTTTCTAAGTTTCCGCTCATATCTTGATTTCCGGGAACCAACTGAACATGAAATGTCGAATATCTTCTGAGCGTTTTCGGCCGTCATAGTGTTAACAGTGTTGTATCTATAATTATGAATTATGTTTCTTCGACACTTTTCAAATGGCGTGTCTTTATGCATCGCTTTCTGTCAATTACGTTTATTTTAAGTAACACGCCTTTAAGCATCAGTTTGTGTTGTCTGGCCTTTTTTTTTTTTTAGTGTGAAATGTATTTTCTATGTTTGTTTCTAAACTGGATTAATTTTTATTGGTGCTGAATCGATCGCATATGCAGGTAGTGTTTACATTAATGTAACAGACAATAAAAGATGGTAACTAATGAATTTTCTTTGTTTCGAATCCGAACCTTTGTAGAAAATACTATTGGGTTGGTGCATAATCATCAGGCGTTTTTATAGGCGAGTTATTTTTAATAAAAATTGCCGTTTTGTTTACTTTTTTTTAATAAAAATATTATTTAATTTTCAGGTTATAAAAATCTGTGTGGATAATCATATGCTCGGAATAATCATTAAAAAATATTATTCCTGAAGTGTTAGGTTTCTTTTTCCATAATAAATATTTTTAAACGCCTGATAATTATGCACCAACCAAGCTGAATTGTTAGCATTCTTTTTCCATAATAAATATTTTTTACACGCCTAATAATTATGCAGGAACCAAGCTGAATTGTTAGGTTTCTTTTTTCATAATAAATATTTTTTTACACGCCTGATAATTATGCACCAACCAAGCTGAATTGTTAGGTATCTTTTCCCATAATAAATATTTTTTAAACGCCTGATAATTATGCAACAACCAAGCTGAATTGTTAGATTACTTTTCCTATAATAAATATTTTTTAAACGCCTGATAATTATGCCCCAACCAAGCTGAATTGTTAGGATTCTTTTTCCATAATAAATATTTTTTTAATCGCCTGATAATTATGCAACAACCAAGCTGAATTGTTAGGTTACTTTTCCTATAATAAATATTTTTTAAACGCCTGATAATTATGCACCAACCAAGCTGAATTGTTAGGATTCTTTTTCCATAAATATTTTTTAAACGCCTGATAATTATGCACCAACCGAATATTATTATCAACAACTTTCTTATTCCACACTAATTTCAACTCTCTTCCGCGTATTTATTTAGTCTGCATGGAAGGAAAAAGGCGGGCGGAGAAAGGTAATTTTATTTCTTGGGTTGGTGCTTAATTATCAGTCGTTTTTGTAGGCAAGTTATTTATTAGTAAAAATTGTTGTTTTATTTTCTTTTGTTAATAATAATATTATTTTATTTTCAGGTTATAAAAATGCATGTCGATATCATATCATAGACTCTGGATTAATCATTTCAAAATGTTATTTTTGAATTGTTATGTTTCTTTTTTCATAATAAATATTGTTTAAAAAACGCCTGATAATTATGCACGAACCTAATACAATTTTCATCACTCAAATAATAACAAAAGATTCTAAATATTGTATGCTATCACCATTAAGATAAAAGCACTATGAATAAGCAGGATTTGATTCAACAATGGCGTTGACGTGTGCAAGTGTTTATATTCGTAGCAGCTCGTCAACCATGACATATTAACCACAGACTATCTTAACTGATTAATTAATAAAATATGTTTAAACAGTTTGAAAGTGAATAGTTAAAGATGGACATTTAAAAATATATGTGTTTTTTTTTTCGTAGAATAGTGTGTGATTGGTTTGTTTTGTTTTGTTTTACTGCATATAAACTTCAATGGGTTATTTAATGCCGACAGCTTTTTTTTCATGGTAATATTTTGTTTTTTTATTTCGGGTAATATTTTCTTCCTGTATAGCTGGTAACATTATTTTTAAAAATGTATTGCTGTTTTGTTTTTTGTTTTTTTTTCAGCAACGTATTATTGTAGGTACCTTCATGAGATCGACAGAAAATGAGCATAGCATGATAAAAATTGCCTTAAACTTGACGAAAATAATTTTTATTTGTCTAACTGTTTATGCTATAATAAAGAGGAAAGATCAAAGTATTTTTTGATTATTTTTTTACTTTTTTTTATCATTTCGATCACATCCAAAAGTGTCGTTTAAAATCATGTTTATTTTTTTTTTAAAAAAACCGATCGTCAGACATTTTTTTTAAATTTTATAAACAAAAATTTAATTTTTCCGTTTTAAATTCTGCCAAGAAATAGTTAAACTTTTTTTTAAATTTATTTTTACAAAATTTAAAATTTAAATGTTTATTTAACATATTTGGAAAGAAAACATTACTTACTTTACGCGCTGAAAAGTGTACTTTAAAAAAAAAACACAGCGGGTCGGAAAAATAGTGACACATTCGAGGTGTCGATTGATGCTGTCAATCAGTATTGACAGCTTACGCGACCTAATTTCATCGTACGGATGGACGAAAGTGAAATAATTTAGCTTCTTATTGAACCAACTTGCGTAACCAGTTATTAAGGGAAAATTTCAGCGTTTTAATTTTTAATTGTTTCTTAGCTTTCCATCTTTACGTGTACGATGCTTTATGAAAATTTTAAAACTAAGACTGTTGATAGAAAAAAAAAATTCATAAGGTGCATACAAATTAATTTAATTATTTTAATTACTTTAATTAGATACCTTTCTTATGAAAGGCTAAGGTGTAAAATATAAACATATACATTTATTTTATTTTATGGTATTATTTCTATTTCCCTTCATTTATTAATTTTGATATTTCATATAGAAAAAAAAATAACTGAGAAAATAAAAAAATAAGAAATTTCATAAGATAGGTTAGGTACATAATACTTTTAGGTACCCTTATCATTTGAAATATTACACAATTTTTTTTTGTTAATTTTTCTTCAAAGTAATACGAATATTGAAAAGACTTTATTTCACATAATTACATAATCATATACACTTTATTTTATTTATTCATAACCAAGTAAGAAGAGAGGTCTAGAGATGCAATGCAATTCGTACCAGAGATTCGTGAAATATTTCCTCACAAACTCCAACCTAATGATCAGAGTCCTTGCTGCCAGATGTCACAGGATGGGGTTAACCATTTAAAGAGCAGGTCGTGCATGATATAGTCGGTAGCTATTTCACATTTGTCCAGTTGATAGTCTTCATTATCTTCTTCATAGAAAATGTTGTAATCTGGGTAAAAAATTTCCATGACCCATCCTACAAATATCTTATCAACAGAATCAACTGTCCAGATGTGCTTTATAGTATGGCCAACTATATCACCACGTAAGATTTTGTAAATGTTATCTACAAAATCTTGGGAAAAGTCCGGGAATTCTGCTTTGATGGCAGAATTGGTGTGTTCAAGGTCCTTCAATCTTTTCTGTAGCTGACGCCTTTCCTTTTTTTGATGCTGTCTCTGCTTTTCAGGATATTCTGATCCTGTGTGGTTCTGTGCTATACTGCATGGCAACATCCAAAAGGATTGTTTAAACTTTAAAGGAAAAGAAAAATATCAAAAATTTCTCCACACGTGTCTAGCACAAACACAGTAAAGGCTGACCGACAGCGGAGGACAACATTTATAGCCAGGCAAGCCACGTGACTTTCTTTTGTTTTCATGACGATTCCGGTCTTCCGTATATTTGAATTTAAGCTATTTTTGACACAAAAAAAAACATGTTATATTAGATTTTTACCTAAAAGCAACTTTCTGATTGTAACCAGGTTTATTTTATAATCTGTAAATGATATTATCTACTTAATAATACATTGACTAACTGCAACACCATTTTGATCAATTTTAAAATATTTAACAACTTTAAGCAATAAACATAAATTTAACAATAAGAAATAACAAATAATTGTTGTAAAAACTTATTTTTCATCGAAAATGTTTTTTGCTTTCAGGAAATGTTATCCATAGTCATACAAATAAGTAAAAGCAACTAAAAGTTTTTGAAATTAAATAATATCTTTGTTTTATTGAGTTTTGTATGTTACAATTCAGAGCTGATTTTAAGGTAGACGGGTCCGAAATAAAAAAAAAAGTAAAATGGATTTGCTTTGGTCAAAGCCTTGTGCTTTTAACTAATTAGTCGCTAAATTGGAACACCTTAGAATTTCATGAGTTTTCATGAAATTACTTATGGGGGGGTGTAATAAATAAAATAAAAAAATTACCATGATTTAAAAAAAAAAAATAAACACATTTATAATAATTTCCATCATTTGTGAATAGTTACTGAAAGTTTCATGAAAATCCGACAATTATTTTTATTTTTACAAGATTTTCAAAATTAACGGCTCCCATTAAAAAAGAAAATTCAAAAAAAAAAAAACACGCGCTCATGAAGGTACCTATATTATTGGTAATATTTTTTTCAAAAATATGTTGCTGGTAATAGTCTTTTTTTTCTTCAAAAATTTATTTCTCGTAATAATTTTTTACAAAATATTTCTGGTATTAAAACATATTTTTACACTTTCATAATGCTTTTTACCTCAATTTCGGGGTTAACTTTTTGCCCATAGCTGGGACCCTAAAAAGGTGCTACCACCCCGGGTCAGGGTGGACCTGAGAACACCAGCAATTATGAGTTGATTCCACGCTCCTCAAAACCACCTGATCAAAGGCCTTGCTGTTGGACGTAGTTTATCGTCTTACCCTGGACGCGGATGTAGTTTATCGTCATACTCAGGACGATAGAATAGTGTGTGAAGAATCACACCCAGAATTGAATTTTAGAAAGTAAATCATGTAAATAAAATAAATTTAATCAACAGTATTATAATAAAAAATATCAGAGATAATAATATTATTAAGTTGCAAAACGTTAATATTGACAAGTGTAATATTTTAAAGCCTGGAATTCAAAATTCTAATAATAAAATTCTTCATTTTGCAACACGGATGATCTTCCTCTTGATCCAGCAGTAAACTATGAAGCTGTCCAGTCTAAATTATGTTAATAACAAATTGATTGATTCGTTTTCTGTGGATTATCAACCCTTTGCAGGTTATTTAAAACCAACAAATATTTTAGATATTTTGGGGTGATAATAATGGTTTGCTAATACTAATTAACCCATAGCTGGTGGGAGGAGAAGATGTGTATCCATACCTTTCAAAGAGTATTTGCCCGTAAGTGGATATAACGAAAACAACGGGAATTGGAATTCGGCTCTCCGATTAACAATTCCGAGTCATTGTCCATTACACTACCCACACATCTACGATTACAGCGGCTGTTATGCCCAAGCGGTTACCCATCTAGGTACGACTGACCAGGCTCAATGTTGCTTAAGTTCGGTGATCATACGAGAATCGGTGTTTCAAAGTGATATGGCTTTAAGCCGCTAATAACTAAACCAGTCATTAAAAAAATCATTTTCTCAAAAGGTTTCTTCGATATGACAATGGGAGCCGAGAATTGCAATACGCATATCTGTTATCTATATCTATAATTCTCAAAATATGTGTGTGTGTGTGGGGGGGGGGGGGGTGATCGGATGTTGTTTATGCGTTTCCACAGTTTTCATCCGATTTCGATGAAATTTGTTTTCTTTGATAGATAATTCTTCAGTGTCGGTTTTGATTCCAAATTGGCTGGAAGAAATTACAATCTAGAAAAAGAAAAATCGAAAAAAAGCTGATTTTTTTACACTTTGCGCAAAAATCAAAGGAAAAATTTAATGTCTGTAAAAAAGAGGGTACAATCAATTTAGAGAGCTGTGATCTAACGCATAAGATTATTATAATTATAAAAAAAAAATTATATTATAAATAAAAATTATTGTATATTATTATTATGACGGTCCATGGAAAAAGTTCCTTTCTTGCAAGATTGAGAAGGCAAAAACGGCCCTTTTCAGGGCCCCCCTCCACATTCAAATTGTTACCCCCCATTTGGAAATGTGCCTCAGTTGCATCCAATTGTTGTTACTAATATTGATTTTCGGGTGGGCTGACTTTAAAGTTAAACTGCACCAACTGAGCGTGAAAAAATCCTAGTAATGATACACCCGGTCGAAGACAGGTTATACTGCTAGTTGTTCTATAGATCTCTGCTTTTATTCGGATTTAGAATGAAGAGAGAATAAAAGGCTGGACTAAGAAGAAAATTTATTTTTTATTCAACCATAGACGGAACCCTAACATTCTAACCATTCGCCCACGACAGAGCGGAATACAACTAACATTGGATAATATCCGTATATAAATATTTAAATGTGTCTGCGCCTGTTTGTGAAAGGCGAAGATAGATAGTGTTTTTTTTTTCTTCAGTAACCGGTTATACAAGGTGCGGCAGAACTTCCTCCCACATTTTAAAGGTTGACAAAAAGGCCGAGGTTAAGACTATTACAAAATTATTTAACTGATGTTTAAAACACTGGGATGCCGTTTTCATTCATTTTGTGTTATAAATGATATCCTCAAAATGGTGGCCTCTGTTTGCCATACACTATTGTAGACAATTTCTGAAGTTTTTCGTCACCTTGAAGTTCGAACATTTCGATGTCTTCTCGTTGGATTTCTTTTAAGCGCTGAACAAGAGGTTCTGAAATTTTCAGCATCGATTTTCTATCCGGAACAGCATCATTTCCACGTAACATGAAATAAATACGAAAAGCTCTCCGTGTTGAAATTACAGATTCATTAGCCTTAAAAACGTTTCAACAGCGAACGCATGGTATGTACCGGTTCAAGCCATGATGGTATCTCAAAAGATGGTAAGATATTAGTTAGATGAAGACACAATTGCCACTTGCCTAAATTCACCAGCACCACACAGATGACAGTATAAAATTTTGGAAGTATTTCTGCCGCAATTAGTGTGGCTCAAAATTTAGAATTATCATTCCATATATTGTGAACAGTTCTTTATTTTGTCTTACTTTTTTAAGTGTTTTATATGAATAAATTCTTTGTGTAAGTTCCACACGAAATGCACATTTTACTTGATTAAAAATTAATTTCTAACCTTGAATAAAAATAACACTATTATTGATATATTCATTGTTCACAGAAATGTGTTATTTAGATTCAGTTTTAAACATGATGCTTCTCGAAGCAAATTCAAAATTTATTGACATCTGTTTGCATATCTTTTTAGGAAAGAATAGGCTTTTATTGTAATATCAATACATTATTCCTCACCTTGGCTTTTGCAAGGGGTACTTCAGCGTAGTGTAATGATTAGCAATCTTGTCGTGCTAGATCAATTACAACTGAAAAGTGAGTTCCATACTCACTGAGTGTCCCACACATTTGGCCTTGTGCCACATTTAAGCAATCATTCGACGTGGTGCAATAGTGAGCAAGCATGTTTTGTTAGATCAGTTACAACTGTGGAATGAGTTCAATCGTAATTGGGTGCGCCATACATTCGGCCTTGTGTCACATCTAAGCTACACTTTGAAAAACAACCGGTGGATCTTCTTTTTACGCCACTTTAGTGGTTTCTAGTTAGCTAATTAAGGCGGATGGCGTAATATATTATAATTGAAGTTTACATAAAACAGATAGTTTTAAAAATTAATGAACAAGCTATAAACTGTTCTCAATATATGAAATTTACAAAAGAACCATATATAATTTTGACTTGCTCTAATATATATAACTTGCCCTAATATATATATATATATATATATATATATATATATATATATATATATGAGTGAACATTGAAGTCAAAACTCAGAGGCGACAGGCTGTTTCATACTAGATGCAAACGGTGGCCTGACGATTGCGTCCAGCATGAAACAGCCTGTCGCCTCTGAGTTTTGACTTCAATGTTCACTTTTATATTTATATTTACATACGCTCTATCTCTGATATTGAGAACTTTATCGCATAAATATAGCACACTTTATAACTATATATATATATATATATATATATATATATATATATATATATATATATATATATACATACAAGTATAGAATTGGTATATACGGAATAAATTCCAATAACCAACAATTATTATTCCTAAAAGAGTGCTCAATACAGAGTAGAGCAGATATAATTATTTATTTAAATACTATTTAATTAAATAATTATATATATATATATATATATATATATATATATATATATATATATATATATATATATATATATATATATATGTATATACTCAACGAAAGATATTTTTCGGTTATTTATTATATATATATATATATATATATATATATATATATATATATATATATATATATATATATATATATATATATATATGATAAAAAGACAACAGGAAAACATATTAGCCGACACGTTTCGTCCTCTGAGGGACTTTATCAAAGCAATTGCAAGGAATTTGTTTTGTAACAAGGATTTATATACAAGATCAGGAAATTTATTGTTTCTTAAAAAAATGAAATATGAAACGCTCATAAATATTCATTAGGTTAACTGAAAAATCATGCAAATTATAGAGGACATAAATGATACAATGCAATGTCTAATAAACAAAAGTGATGTAGAGATTTTTTGATTTATTTAAGCAAATTAGTATTTAAATTGTTATTGTTTGGGATTAATTTATGTCTTATATATTTTGAATAAAATGAGATTATGGATTTAACCGTTTTCTTATAACTTTTTAGCATTAACATTTATCTCTTCTATATAAATACTTACATTTGCCTAGACAAAAACCGTCAGAAGACGAAACGTGCCCGCTATGATAAGTTTTCTTTTTGTCTTTTATATTGTCCATTTACAGATACATTATCTGAAATTTTGGCACACACACACACACACACACATATATATATATATGTATAAATATATATATGTATGTATATGAAGGGAAAGACAAAGAGAGAGAGAAATGTATGTATTCATGTATTGGTGGATGTGCTTGTAACGTAGCGGTTAGCGTCGAGGAAAGCGTGGTTGTCGTCCCAAGTTCAAATTTTTTTTACGCGGCATCTCCGTTCACTTTAACACAAACATCCTTGCGAAAGCTATGAATACGTCTCGTCTTCCTCACTAGTCAGGAGTTAATGGCGGGGCAGATTGGGTTCTCTTGCTCTGGTTGGTAACCCGTGAAGGAGAGGGACAACTCTGAATTCGAAAAAACCAGTTGGGTGTGGGACTAGCAACTACACTCTGAAAAATCCTACTTGCCACGCCTTCGCGGTGAGACTCCAGCGCTCTAGTCCACAGGGGAGTCTTCTCGGTTAAGAATACACATACCCCCACCACACACACACACACACACACACACACACACACACACACACACATATATATATATATATATATATATAAATATATACATATACATACATACATACATACATATATATATATATATATATATATATATATATATATATATGTATGCGTATGTGTGTGTGTGTATAGAAAGAGAGAGAATAGGAGGAGGAGGGAGAGAAGGGACACGGGAATCAACATTTCATGGTGATTGTTACTTTCAGCCCGAAACGATCATCAGACCATGAAATTGACATTCACGATACTGTTTTGATTTGTATGTCCAATTTGTTTATATCTACAAACGCTCTATCCCCCATAATGAGTACCGTTTCTCATGAATAGACCAAATTTTAAACAATATATATATATATATATATTAGGGTACTTAGGCAGTCACAAATCATTATATATTTTGTTAACGTCCTTACGATAATTAGCTTTTCTTTTCACGTGTGTCTATAAATTTTTTTTTCCCAAACATTATTCTCGTATTCTGCTTTCACCTTGTAAATGTTGCTGGAGCGTCATTCTTTCGTGGTTGGGATAATCGTATGTATCATTCTCTCGGTTTCAGGAGGTCATCACTAGCGGTCATTATCTCTGTCTTATTGAACTAAGATAGGGAGGGCTTCGTGGTTCTTGATGATGAGCATGGTCCCAATAGGTAAATGTCGAGGTAACTGAGAGCAATGTTGGACATTAATCCCCTGCAGTCCCAACATTTAAAACAGCCTTGTGCTCTATTACCTATTTCTGATGAATATTTACTCTACTCTTTCCCAAAGTCAGTTCTTTTCGAATTCGATTAGCCCGGTGTTGCCATAAGGCACTCATATCGGAAACATTTAGTGCAAGGGAGATACATTTTCTTAAAGAAAACTTTACTGATATTGCAGTAAAGAAATTACATACATTAGAAGAAATAGCAATATTGGGGTGCTGGAAAGCTGTTGGCACTACCATTCAAAAAAAAATTTAAAAAACTTTTTTCTTGCTCAGAGTTGAAACTTCTACATCTGTGTGCCGTGTCGCTACAAAACGTGGACGATCATGTCTCACCACAACTTCCTATTCTTTTCAGCTCATATTAACGCTTGTCTTTTTAATTTACCTATCAATCACTTTTCTACCATCCATTTACTCAAGCTCGTTAGCTATTTAATAGTTGCTTCTGTTCCTTTTGACTTCACTGTGTCCTGTGGGTGTCAAATTCTCCAATCTCTCTTTCCTCATTATGTGCCTTCGAAAGTTCAACTTGTTCTTTATTATTCTAAATATAAGCATCATTTTTTATTACATTTTCTTTAAAGCTTCCTTGCTACTTGAATATTCAGTCCGTGATATTCTCAGCATCCTTCTGTACAACCACATTTCGGTTCCCTCAAATCTCTTCGTCATCTATGACGATATTGTCCCGCATTCACTGCTACAAAGGAAGAACGATATTACGAAAGGATTCAGCAGTATTTATATCGTTTCTAACGAAATTTTCCTGTTTCATAATACTTTACTTAGAATTTTGGAAGGGATCTTTCCCTATTCTGATGCGCCTTCGGATTTCGGTGCCACATTGTCTGTCTTCAGTTCATAGTTCGCATCTTGATTTGATTCTCTTGCTGATACATTCCGTCTTACTTGTTTAATCATTTCATCTCACTTTCCATCAACTATCATCTATAACAATTCATACGGTTTCCTTTTTGTGTCTGCTATAAATACTATGTTATTTTATGTTGTTAATAACGTGTCCGCTTATAAATTGGTTATAGTGAATTTAGTATAATATATAATTAATTTAATTTTTTTTTTTACTAGGAACTGTGGTGGATATATTAGTATTTATTAGTTTTTTTTTATATTCCTTCCTTTAATAAGGATACTAAGAAATTTGTCTGTAATTACGAGAGGATCCTATTAAAGATAAGTAGACAAAACTTTTCTAAACTATTTAATGAGATATGCCTTAACATATATATATACGTGTGCTTGTATGTGTGTACGTATGTGTATGCCCACATGTGTAGAATCTCGTAGTTATGTCTCCTTTTCATCATTTCTCTGTCTCCTTATACACTCTCATTCTTTTTCCTTCTTTTGTCTCGAATGCCAAAAATTATGTAACAATGTCATCTATCTATCCATCTACCTATCCTTATATATATATATATATATATATATATATATATATATATATATATATATATATATATATATATATATATATATATAGCCACACTAATGAGCTGTGATACAGCGAAGCAGTCTGTCTGTGGATGACAATATATATGCTCCTGAAAAATTTATTTCGGTTGAGCTCTCTGGGGAGGATGTGTGGGTTTGTAAACAGTGACTATTACGGCTAATAATGCAAGACTCTTCGGTAAATCGAATCGAGTTCTCTCAGTCACTGTGTGTTTATCTAAAAATAAATACGCTTAAATTCACCTTCTTCTCTGCCGTGCGCCAACGGCTTCAGGGTAAAATTTCCGACTGACGCGAATACAGCCGGTTTTCGATTCTAGCCAGAGGCAACCGGACGTCTAGACACACTGATGAGCTGTGATACAGCGAAACAGTCTGTCTGTGGATAACAATATATATATATATATATATATATATATATATATATATATATATATATATATATATATATAAAGAGAGAGAGATGTATATATTTATGTATGTATTTATTAACCGCCATTTAGCACAACACCACAAATTTGGCATAATTCTGCACTTGAAAGCCTATCGAAATCAAAGAATCCCTTTCTGCTATACATTTCTTCCCATTTTGCTAAGTTTAGCATAAAACTACAACTATGGTTGATATTTGTCCTTCGAAGGCGGTGTCAGCAGATATGTCCAACAAATATTTCCTTTTGAGACATTCGGAGCTTAGATTACTTTTCTTACTAAGCGTAATTTGGTAGAAAGAACGGTGAACCAAATGAGGCTTGAACTCATTTGTAATGATTACAAGCAGTAATATCAATAATCATTACCTTATGTCGAATCGACCATATTGTGCTTCGTAAATATCAATCGGCATTGTGACATCAGTGAACAGAACTGGAAACACCGAACGCATTTGCAGAATGCCTTTATTGTCTTATTCATTGTACGAAGAGAATTGTTTAAAGCCATATTAAGAAAATAAAACGAAACTTCATACATTTATGCAAGGATAAGTGATAATTACACAATCCAATCCAATTTAAATTCTTAAACTTAGAAACGCCATAAGAGAGACGGGCTGCATTCAGTCGTTCAATAAGAAATAAATGTCTAATTTCGAATCCTTATATAATCCGAAATTTATTAATAGATGAAGTATTGTCGAGTAGGTGGAACTCGATAGCCTGGAAGGGCTGGCATCTTTAATCTTTTCATACACAAGTAGTGTTAGTAGTAATATCGTTTTGAATTTATTAACAGAAATCTGGTTTGCGCTGTGTTGCCTCTGTATCGAACATGGATTTGCCAAATGTTCGAAAATCTTTCATTTTGCAATAATAAGTAAATACGAATACCTGTAAGCTTAAATGCAGTTTGACGTTCCCATACTTTTTTAAATATTATATCCCTTCAGGGCGCATGCGTTCATGACCGTCCACATATTTTTATACCCTATTTATGGATTCGAAATTATTCTTGGTAAAGATGAATGGCTGGCCATTCATATCCGAGGATGCTCGTCTACTAGGGCGGCTAGTTAATCCCTGTCGCAGACGCCTGATAATGCTCTGGCACATGAGTGTTTATCCAACCCCGACAGAGACCACCTATGGCTTATACTCTATCTATGCGTAACGGACCTTAGTTATAGTTTTTTGGAGGTAGCGCTTATCTAGTATGATCAACAGTCTGAACAAGGCCAGCACGCTCAATACCTCCGTCACGATGACTTGTGACTCCGTGCTAGCACAACCATCAATGACTCCTAAATGGTTCAGTCTACCCAATTTCAGTCACAAGGCTTGGGTTAACCCGTGGTATGGTTTTCAGACACTTTCCTTCAGACTGATATAGGCAAGATGTCACCTTTCTGACCAATCGACTCTTTGTCTCATAGCCAGAAAATGAATGATCTAACCACTCGGCCAAAGATAGCACACCGGACTTCTCGTTGACTTCTCCACTGTTTGTAATTCAAAGTCTGCTTTCCCTTGAAACTAATGTCTAGAGATCCCAATCTACCCTTCTGTTTAACCTATAGATGGGAGGGGAGTAGAAATGAGTGCATGATTTTCTCGTGCGAAATTAACGGAACTGTCTTGAAATTTGTACCCAGCTCGCCGATTCCATTTTCTGTGCTAATATCCGTTACACTCCCCACACATAGCCCAAGTATATATGTGTCTTTCGGAAGCCCTTTTATTCGGTTTCATTTAATAAGCTATCCTTTATCCTTTGAGCCCTGCGTTTTTGAACAATTTTAACCATTTTGCCTGAGCTCCGGAGTCAAAATTCGCAAATAATTGGTATGTAATGTTTCACGGTAGATATAAAAATAGTTACAAGTCTTTATCCAACGTTTAACCAGTAACTGAGCATGAAATCATTTTTCTCTACCGCTGTTCAACCGGTGGGTGGACATGACGTATTTGTTCTCTACCACCGGTAAAGAGGTGGTCAGGGTTCAAAGGGTTAATGATAAAGAATATTTTATATATTAGGAATACAAGTAACTTAAAATTAATAACTCCACTTGTTAGGTGAAAAAATGCATAGCATGAAGAAAAAGATCCCAAACTTAATAAAAACAAAGTTTTATTGTCAAAATGTTTATGTTATTATTAAAAGTAAAACCAAATTATTTTTTATTATTTTATTAAATTTTTTAATCCTTTCTAGCCCGTTCGAAATGTTGGTTAAAAAACTTGTTTTTTGGGGGTCGTCAGCAGGTAAAATAATATTTTAAGATTTGTGTTTTTTGAGCTTTTTTCAGGTGAAAAACATTGATTTGGAAATTTGTGCAAAAATCAAATAATTGTCGAATTTTAATGAAACTTTCAGGAGTTATTCACAAATGAATAAAATTATTCTTGAAATTTCTTTAGAAAATCTTAGTGTATATCTATCTATCTATCTATCTATCTATCTATCTATCTATCTATCTATCTATCTATCTATCTATCTATCTCTCTCTCTCTCTCTCTCTCTCTATATATATATATATATATATATATATATATATATATATATATATATATATATATTGTAAACAAAGAAACTGTTTGCTTGGACTTGCTGAGCTGTGCCTCTAACATCTTTGTTGGTATTACTTGTATTATATATTTTATTTTTTATTTTTTTCTTCTCTGCCCATTCATTCACGTCATTCAATACAAACTTTCTTTTTCTTCATAATTTCTATTCCCCGTTAACAGTTCTGGTGAGAGGGGACGAAACCGGTCGACTGGTGTTTTGTCTTTTTATTTTAAATTAAAGTCTCCGTAGAACAACAATAAAAATGTTGACACATTTATCTGCATTTTTAAGCGATCTATGAGTGACAAGTGACGGTGACAAGCGCGTAATCACCACTACTGCTTGTTTCAAAATTCATTTCTCTCTTATTTTAAACTTAAAGTAAATAATATTTTTTTCAAATCAGATTAATTATATTTGAAACCAGTTAATATTCCCCAAATAATGTTTCAGAAATGTATATTTTATTTTTGGAAGATTTTGAGAACCGAGAATTAACTTTTGTTTACAAATGTGTAAAAAAAAAATGAAAGATTTTAAATGATTTTCTGAAAGCGACCAAAACGGTGAAAATCCAATCAATATAATTTCTAGGTGAAATAGACCAGAGTATTTTGCATACTGGTAATAGACAATTTAATTATTTAGCTTTCAATTAAAACTAAAACGAAAGCTTTACGAAGGATTTTACATGTTTTAAAATTCATTTTAAACCTTAGGTATCGAAAATTCTCTTTTCTTTTGCTTACTCGCTTTATCCATGGAATACTCCAGATCCTTCTATAGAACCACATTTCTGCTGTATCCAGTTTTCTGTCATCTGTTGGGATATTGTCCAGCATTCAAGAGGATGGATATCTAAAATGGGCCCCTCGCTTACAGCCAGTTCGGCAAGCATATCATCCGCTAATATGGCGTATTCTCTCACAATTCTATATAATACTATTGTAGGTTGGCGTCAGATTGAACTCAGTTTAGCAAATATGTAGGCAAACTAATTTTAAATAAAATTTTTCTCTTTCTCTTTTTTTATGTTGCATTAAAATTGCCATGCTTCAATTATTTCCATCGTCATGCATTCATTTACTAAACATCTGAAAGTAATTTTTGTCTTTCTCATGCGTTAAAATGTCTTTTAAAGTAAGATGGACAATTAACATCATGAAGTTTATAAAACGTAATTTAGGTGGTTTGTACAAGTAAGAATATTTCATGTCCTGAATTCCGGAACATTTGAAAAGCTTTCTTCACTGTTCATGAGTATGTATATTATCAGATATAATCCTGCATGCATTTTCGAGATAATTATGATTTTCATTGAATTACTCCAGAACGGAAAGTACGTTTTATATTGAAAAACAAAACAAAACGCTCTCATTAAATTTCTAATAGCAAGTAAATAATATATATTAATTTCGTTCCACTGTTTCAAAACATATTTACAGTTTTAAAGATTTCTTGTTAGTATATACGTTATTTTTTTCGTTGGGATTTGAGTTGATTTCCATGTTATTTTAAACATTTATAATTTTATCTTTAAATGATGATAACGTCTTCAGTGCATACAATTTACCAGAACTGTTTTATTTTTGCTTTAAAGAGCGATATTAGAACTTACAGATAGAGTAACGGCTATTAGCACGGCAAATGGAAAGGAGTTCAAATTCTGGTTAAGTCATTTGCGTTAACTTTACATTTATGCTATTAGGAAAGGCATGAATACGTTCTTAATCTCACCAGCTGTGAACTAAATAACAATGTAATATAGTGATGTGGACTCGAAGTGGGGGCCACGGAAGGAAAACACGGAACACGGGTTAGAGTTAAGAAAGATATATTAAACAGAAAAGTTACAAAGAATAGTGTATGAGTAAGCAGAGCTTACTATCCAGTGGTGTCCAATATTGGTATCGTACGCGACTGCGCATTACCGGTGCTACTTCTCCCATGATACTACTATTCACATAATAATATAGTACTGGGAGAGTCCATGATGTAGGGAAGTATTGGTCTCACAACATATAGGATCTCTAGCCTTGGGTGGCAGACAGTCTAAGAAAAGAAAAATTCTAATTTCTAAATGACGGAGAAGCAACCAACCTCGGATATCAACTCTACTCTCTTTCGCAAGAAATCATGCTAATTCTCAGATAACAAAGAAAAGGAATCCGTGGGGAGACATGATTACCTACTTCGATTTCAACTTCATAAAATCACCCTTAGAAAAGACATTAATCCGTTCCTTCTGCACCCATTCAGCTACGGGTTAAATAGCAGGTAGACTGGGCTCAGTAACCTTGACTGGTAACCAGTCTAAAAGATGGATTATTTGGAATTTAAAAGCGTTGTGGAGGAAGCGGGAAAGAAGAGATATATTTGTCAACAATACATACTAATTCACAGATAATAAAGAAAGATTTCGGAGAGCAACGACTATTCGACTTTGTGTTACCTAGACTTTATGAATTTAAGCGCAGTATCTGATTCTATGCAAACAGTTTCTTCACTTGTACTTCTCGCTCGTGGAACTTTCTTCTGGCTTCTTGCTTCCCAGGCAAATTTGATCTTCAAATATTTGAATGCAATGTCAATCGTTATATTATGTCTTCATAATTCTCGTTCTTTTATTGTCCTCTCTTCTGAATATTTTATTTTTATCTCGTTTTTCTTACACTCAGTAAACCTTGAGTCTTAGTGGTTTTATTAAAACGATTGAAAGGAAAAAGAAACAAATGCCCTTACGAAAAGTATGATTTTTTTCTTTATGGACATAGGTGACTCCCATTCTGAGAAAAATACCTTTCTGAATTCAGAAGCGTTGGTAAAGCAACGGAAAACTACACCATTATCTTTTCCAAGAATTCTAACATTAATTTATATATATATATATATATATATATATATATATATATATATATATATATATATATAGATAGATAGATAGATAGATAGATAGATAGATAGATGGATAGATAGATGGATTTATATTTATATATAAATCTATCTATCTATTCTGTTCAGTATCTATCTATCTATCTATTTTGTTCATTATCTGTCTATCTATCTATCTATCTATCTATCTATCTATCTATCTATCTATCTATCTATTCTGTTCATTATCTATCTATCTATCTATTCTGTTCAATATCTATCTATCTATCTATCTATCTATCTATTCTGTTCATTATCTATCTATCTATTCTGTTCATTATCTATCTATCTATTCTGTTCATTATCTATCTATCTATTCTGTTCATTATTTATCTATCTATCTATCTATCTATTCTGTTCATTATCTATCTATCTATCTATCTATCTATTCTGTTCATTATTTATCTATCTATCTATCTATTCTGTTCATCATCTATCTATCTATCTATTCTGTTTATTATTTATCTATCTATCTATTCTATTTATTATTTATCTATCTATCTATTCTGTTCATTATCTATCTATCTATCTATCTATCTATTCTGTTCATTATTTATTTATCTATCTATCTATCTATCTATTCTGTTCATTATCTATCTATCTATTCTGTTCATTATTTATCTATCTATCTATCTATCTATTCTGTTCATTATCTATCTATCTATCTATCTATTCTGTTTATTATTTATCTATCTATCTATTCTGTTTATTATTTATCTATCTATCTATTCTGTTCATTATCTATCTATCTATCTATCTATCTATCTATCTATCTATCTATTCTGTTTATTATTTATCTATCTATCTATCTATCTATCTATCTATCTATCTATTCTATTCATTATTCATCTATCTATCTATCTATTCTGTTCATTATCTATCTATCTATCTATCTATCTATTCTGTTCATTATCTATCTATCTATCTATCTATTCTGTTCATTATCTATCTATCTATCTATCTATTCTGTTCATTATCTATCTATCTACCTATCTATCTATTCTGTTCATTATCTATCTATCTACCTGCACGAAGATAAACAAACGTGTATATAAAATGTGATTTGTTCCAGTCAGTGTTTAAAGGGGTTAAATCATCTTACTGCCCTGTTAAAAATAAAACTCTCCCGAGGTGTATGTGACCACAGATCTGAATATTCACAGTTAATAATTAAACGAAATCACTGGGGAGCGAAAATCTCTTACGTCGAGTGTAAATGAATAAATTCTTCTTGTCTACACCCCAGGTATGGATTAAATAGCATAGTAGACAATGATCTACAGCCTTGAATGACAGGCAGCTTAATAGGAAAGCTAGTCTGAATTCAAAAGGCAACTATTCATCTATCTATCTATCTATTCTGTTCATTATCTATCTATCTATCTATTCTGTTCATTATCTATCTATCTATCTATCTATCTATCTATCTATCTATCTATCTATCTATCTATCTATCTATTCTGTTCATTATCTATCTATCTATCTATTCTGTTTATTATTTATCTATCTATCTATTCTGTTTATTATTTATCTATCTATCTATTCTGTTCATTATCTATCTATCTATCTATCTATCTATCTATCTATCTATTCTGTTTATTATTTATCTATAAGCATGTTCGGAAATAATAATGTAAAGGTATTTAGGATAGACATGGTCACCTCTATCCTGAAAAGATATGGGATTAATTATTTTTAAAGTTGAATCTTTTTTGCTTTCCATCAGTATGGCTGATGTTAACCTCCTGAGAAACACTCCTTACGACTTCTTCGGATAACATTGTCCACTGAAATGAAGTGGAGTGATTATACTGAATCAATTGCTATGTGTGCTGCTAGGAAAATAGGTTCAGTGTACCTTGCTAGACATTTTTTCTCAATAAAATCTATTTTACACAATTATTAGTTTATTATTCATTTATTCAATTACTATACCTGTCTTGTGCTTCTGCTAGTTATTTAGAGATCCTTGATAAAATCCAAATAACTATCTGCAACGTTATTGGTCCTGACCGTACATCTCGGCTTCAGTCACTTAAACACCATAGCTTCTCTGTGTATTTTCTATAAATATTTTCATGGTAATTGGTCTGTTGAACCAATTTGCTACCTAGATCTTATAGAATTAAGCGTACTACTAAATTGGCTGCAAGGCCTCATAGTTTTACAGTTGAGCTGACTAGATATAACCGTACGTTCTATGGTAATAGTTTTTCTCGCACTTGTGGAACTCTCTTCCGGTTGTTGCGCTCCAGTTAACTTTGATCTTCAAAATTTTAAATGCAGCAATCTCGGACCTTCTTGTTTTTTCCATTGATACCGCTGTTATTTTAACTACCTTCACTCCTAGGGAATTTTTATCGTTTTAAAAAGCGTTGATTAGAATTTCAACAAAACCTAAACAGATGAAAGTGAAATTATATATTTTCTTTATTCTTCAGAATTGACAACAAAAATAATAAATATTATTAGATTGTTTATTGGAATGATTGGCAAAGAATCGGTTAATTGCTAATTTATTCAAACTTTATAAAATGGTAAATAATAATGATTTCCTTATAGCTCCTTCACATATTTTAAAAATTTAGGAAATTTCTACAACTTTATGAATAAAAAATTATTTTCATATTTATTTCTTGATAAATTGGTAAATGATAAATATTGCATTGCATTAGTTTTAATTGTATTTGATTTTAGGCATTTGTAAATATAAAATTATTCTTTTAAATAAACAATCAAATAAATAAATAGCATTTAATACTTTTGTTATAAATTCTCAAGAACAAAAAATTGTATAAATTCACTTTCACTGTCTTTTTAAGTTTTATTTTAATCCTAATCATCGATTTTTAAACATTGGCGAGGAGCGAAGGTAGTCGAAATAATACGTGGTATCACTGGAAATACCGACACTTTTTTTTTTTTTGCGGGCACGATGTTGGACCATGTTTGCCTTAAATGCAATATCAATCTTTGTTTTCCGTTTTCTTAATTACTGTTCTTTTGTTTTCACTCCTTAATAATGTTTTACTTTTCTCATAGTTTCTCATGCTTAGTAATCTTTTTGCGTCTCAGTCGTTTTTTTTTACCTTGCTTAGGATGAAATGATTTAAAAATACGAAGTTAGCTAATGTTGTACTAAAGCGTAGATAATAGAAAATCTTCTTTTTTTCTGTAGGCAATTTTTTCTCACTTTATTCTATGCTGTTCCTACAAATATAATAATGAGTTTTTCTTCTGAAAGTGCTCTTTTTTCCCTCTAAATTTACGACGATTTCCAGAGTATAATTATTTTTAATCGAGCAGGTATCTTTTTTGAGTTGGATGGGCAGATG